>JAHRHZ010000061.1:9386718-9544835 GCA_024137785.1 Ginglymostoma cirratum | reverse complement strand
GCAGTTCCTACTATCTCCGGAATATTGATGTTGAAATAGCTTACTGACATGATTTCTGGAACATTTACCAACCAATATCAATTTAATTTCCACCACTCCTACCATTCCAGTGAGGGAAATTCCTACTAATGGCAATATGTAAAACACATTTAGAACTAAAGCTAATTGCCACAGTGGTGGTAGCCCCCTACGTGGCATGGCTGAATACGAGCAACAGCAGGATGGTGTTTTAAGTGGCCACTTAAGGATCGTTATTGGCATCCAGGTGAGCAAGCCATTCTCATTCGTCTCTCTGCATCTGATTTAATCTGAGGACAAAGAAGGGAATGCTATTTCCACCCTATGTTTTGTGACTCAACTGGCACCATCTCCTAGCTCACTGCCAGGGTAAACGAGTGGATTACATTTTACTCTTAGTGTGCTAATTGTTTTTGATATCTTGACAGAGCCACGGGTGTCTGCATTCAAGCAACTGGGATGCATTTGTCTCTTTGAGGTGGAAATTGTGAGTGGAGCAATTTCAATACATTGTGATCCCACCTTCTGTCTAGCAGTGCCCTTCCATAATGTTTTCTTGGTGACTGACAGAGTCAAGTTAATGCTGGGGTGACCCCCTCTCAGTGTATTTCTGAGGTGGGTCCAGAATCAGGCAGATGTAGATGCAGAGGCTTGACCTGCTGTGTTCATCCAGCCCCATGCTTGTCATCTCGGATTCTCCAGCATCTGCAGTACCTTTTATCTCAGATGCAGAGGCAGGCAGGTAAGAAGGCCTGTCTTCATTCACTGGGACATCGACACATGATTGTTAAGCACGTTAACCTTCTATGCTCATTGCTCCACCCATCCCTTCCCCTCTCACCCCACATTACTAATGAATGGTCATAGAATTCTCAAAATTCCTTCATTCAAAAAACAGTTTTTAAAAAAATGAGGACGTTGGGAGTTCATAAAATTGCCAGACAAAACAAAGCTCTCCTTTCCTTTGACAGCTTCATCAACAGCCTCTGCTAAGTTGAATTCATTAGTAGGGATTGGAACACAGCCAAGTATTTATAATGGTATTCCACTGCATAAATTTGTGAACAAACCTCCAGAGATTTAAACATTAAAATCTTTGAAGTAGCCTGAAGAGATAACTATGACTTAATCAAAGACATCGGCCATTTTTCAAAGTCTCAACAGATGACTGGACTATCAATGATAATAAATGTCAAAGCACAAGTTCCAATTGATACATTAAAATCTGAACATCAATACTTTCCAATAAACAAGAACCCTTTAGCTCTACATAACGTACTCTAATACAGCTGAATCACTGCATTACAAACATAACTAAATAATTGTGTAGCATCTAATTATGACATACAATACGAAACATTTTTCAAACTTAGCTACCAAAAGTTCCTGACTCCAGGAAAGGCTTCACCAAGAGTTCACATCTTCTCTGACCTGACATGAACCATGTACCACTGAACTATAGAATTGATACAGCACAGAAGGGACCATTTGACCCATCTAGTCTATGCCAATTTAAAGACACCCACATGTCCCTTTTACTCCCATCTTCCTGCACAAAGTCCATAGCCCTGAATCTTACAGCCCTTACAGTGCAGATCCAGGTGCTTTTTAAAGAGTTAAGGGTCTCTGCCTCCACCACTAATTCAGGCAGTGAATTCCAGAGACCCACCACCCCCTGCATAAAAATGTTTTTCCTCACATTCTCTGTAATCCTTCTGCCACTTAACTTGAATCAATGAGCTCTGGTTTTTGCACTCTCAGTCAAGGGAAACAGGCTCCTCCTGTCTACTCTATCTCTGTGCCTCACAATTTTATATACCTCAATCACATCACACCTCAGCCTTCTCTGTTCCAAAGAAAACTACCCCAACCTCTACAATCACTCCTCGTAGCTATAATTCTCCAGCCCTGGCAACATTTGAGTAAATGCTTTCTGCACTCTCTCCAGAGCAATTAAGTCGTTCCTGTAAAATGGTGACCAGAACTGCACACTGTACTCCAGTCGTGACCTCACTGCCTTATGCAGTTTTATCACTATATCCTTATTTTTGTATTCTATAACTCTGCCAATGAAGGACAGCATGACATATGCCTTCTTTACAAGATTATCCACCTGTACTGCTACCTTTAGGGACCTGTGTAATTGAACACCTAGATATCTCACCTCAGCGACCTCTCCCAGTATATGCCTATTTATTGTGTGTTCCCTATTTGCGTTTAACCTCCCTAAATGCATTACCTCACAATTATCAGAGTGAAACTCCATCTGCCACTTTCCTGCCCACTCTAGCAACCCATCTATATAATTCTGGAGTTTACAATTATCCTCTACATTATCCACGATACAGCCAATTTCTGTGTCGTCTGAAAATTTCCCAGTTGTGTCTCCCCACATTCAAGTTCAAAGTATTAATGTATAAAATAAAACAGGACCCAACACCGAGCCTTGCAGAATACAACTTGAAACAGCTTTCCATTCACAAGGGCAGCCACTGACCATTTCCCTTTGTTTCTCGTTACAAAGCCAACTTTGGACCCAATTTGACACATTATCCGGTATGCCATGGACTTTTATTTTTCACTTTTTTTACTAAAAAGTAAAAAATGTAAAAAGAAGTAAAATGTGTCCATAAGAAAAAAATGATATAGAGAGTAGAGAGCTATATAAATTCTAGTCAGTACGTTATATACAAGGCTCAGTGAAAGTGCACATCTGTGCCGTTTAATCCAGTAGCTTTACTGTGTAATAAATCTCAGAAAGATAAGGGATTTAAATGTAACAATGTTGCAATTAAGATCCAGTTTCAGCCAAGAATTTCTGAATGCAGCCAAATGATAAAAATGTCAATGAATAAAATAGTGATTTGTTAGAAGGATCTAGAATTTTGTATGATTTTTATAAAATAATAAACGTGGTTTGAGTATAGAGAATTTACACAATATTTGGTACACGTCTTTTGGGATGTACCTAATTTCTTTTTGGGTCTGTGTCATCGGGTTTCACAGAGAGTTTCTCTTCTTGAAGCCGAACAAGTTCTCTCATCGCAACTCTCACCGCTAATTTTAAAAGGTTTTTGTAAAGCTGAACAAATGCTGCTGGAGCTACCCTGCATGGCCATTAACATTTGTCTCAGACGTGTCACAGAGAGAAGATCAGTGGTCTACATTGCGGACAGGAAGTGGTAGATCCTGCTGGAGGGGGTAGTGCAGAGAAGGGAGATCCTCTTGGCCCCCTCGGATCAGCAGACCATGCCACGAGACCATACCAGACTGGTCACCCAGGTCGAAGCAGTCTCAGAAATGCACAGCAATGCAGGAAGAAGGTCCGTGACCGTCTCTGCTCTGCCAGCGTAAACATTATTGTCTTCCCTCCAAAAACCTCACAACCCTTCAAAAGTATAGAGAGTGTAGAAGGTTGCTTAAAAAGGCAATTAGGAGGTCAAAAAGGGGCCACAAAGTATCTTTGGCAGACCAGAGCAAGAAAACCCACCAGGCTCTTTTTGAGTACATTAAGAGCAAGAGAATTGCCAGGGAAAGAGTGAGGCCTGTTAGAGACAAAAGGGGAAACTTACGCAAGGAGCCAGCAGATGAGGCTGAGGTCTTAAATGATTGCATCTCATCTGTATTCATAGAGGAGAAAGAAAGTAGCCAGGGATATTAATTGAGATGGTGAGGTTCTTGAATACATTAAGATTAATAAGGAGGAGGTATTAGATGTTTTAACGGGCATTCAGTTGCACAAATCCCCAGGGCCTGATGAAATGTACTCCAGGCTGCTATCGGAGACAAGGGAGCAGATTTCTGGGGCCTTGGTGGAGGAGATATTTAATACTTCACTAGAAAGAGGTGATGTGCCAGATGACTGGAGGATAGCCAACGTGGTTTCTTTTTTCAAGAAAGACAACATGGATAGGGCCAAGTAATTGTAGACCAGTTAGTCTGACATCCATGACAGGGAAATTGCTGGAAAAAATTGTGAAAGACAGGATTAATCAGTATTTGGCAAGGCAGGAATTGATAAAGGATAGTCGGTACAGATTTTGTAGAGGGACATCCTGTCTAAGTAATATAGTTGAGTTTTTTGAAAAGGTGACTAAATACATTGATGAGGGTAATGCAGTTAATGTGGTTTACATGGACTTCATAAGGCCTTTAATAAGATTGCACATGGAAGGCTGATCCAAAAGACAACAGCCCATGGGATCCAAGGCAAGTTGGGGACAAACTCAATTCAAAATTGGCTTAAAGATAGGAGACAAATGGTGATGGTAGAGGGTTGTTTTTGTAATTGGAAGCCTATGACCAGCATGATTCCACAGGGATCGATGTTGGGACACTTGCAGTTTGTATTGTCAATCAATGACTTTGACGTGAATGCAGAAAGTTTCATTAGTAAGTTTGCAGATGATGCAAAAATTGGTGGTGTTATTGATACTGAGGAGGATGCTCTCAGGCTACAGAATGATATTGATCAGCTGACAAGTTGGGTATAGCAATGGCCGATGGAATGTAATCCCGATAAATGCAAGATGCATTTTGGGAAGTATATTAATGGAAGGACAAATACATTGAATGGTACATCCTTGGGGAGTATTGAGGAACAAAGGGAGCTTGATTCCCAAGTTCATAAATCCCTAAAGGTGTCAGTGCAGGTAGACAGGATGGTGAAGAAACAATATGGGATGCTTGACTTCATTAGCCAGGGCACAGAATATAGAAGCAAACAAATCTCGTTACAACTTTGTAAAACATTATTTGTCCACAGATTGAATACTGTGTACAGTTCTGATCGCCACACTATCGGAAGGTCATGATTGCACTAGTGAGGGTGCAGAGCAGATTCACCAGAAAGTTGCCTGGGATGAGACGTGTCAGTTATGAAGAGAGATTGAATAGACTGGGGTTTGCTTTTCAGGAAACAGAGGAGGCTGAGGCAGGGATCTGATTGAGGCACAGACAGCATAGATCAAGAGAATCTCTTTTCCATGGCAAACATGTCTAAAACCACAGGACATAAGTTTAAGGTGAGGAGCATGTGGTTTAGAGAAGATCTGAGAAAAACTTTTTTCGCCCAGAGGGTGGTAGAAATATGAAATGTGTTGTGTGAGAAGGTGGTACAGAAAAGTATTCTCACGACTTTTAAGAAGCATCTGAATGAGTACTTAAAATACCAGGGCAAGTAGCCTGTGGGCCAAATGCAGGTAAACGGGATTAGTGTGATTTGGTATTTATTGGTCGCTATAGACAATGTGGGCTGAGGGGCTGTTTCTATACTGTATGACTCTGTTACTGTACCATCTCTCCACCAAGGTTTCTGCACCACCACTCTCACTATTGGCTGCAACATCTCTCACTCACCGACACCCACCACAAAACCCTTACATCACTAATCTTGCACGTCCTGTACAGTGTCTACTCAGGACATCTCCCTGTCTGCGCCAAAAGTAACAGCTGCAGAAAAAGCTTTCATCTCTTATAATAGCTGCCTCTCTCATTCCAGAAGGAAAAATGCCTACAAAACGGTATAGAGTGTCAAGACTGGTAGTTTGTTTCTTGGCATTGGCTCCTCACCCCTTATAAGGAGAGGATCCTGATTCTAACTGGTCCAAGCGGTTGATTGGCCATGTTCAAGCTGCTGAACTGATATCAGAGGCTGCCCCTGACTTACTGTTCCAGGACCTCCAGACTATCTCTTTGACTTGACTGAGGCCTGCTGACAACCATGAGAAGCTTCCTGGCTTTATGTCTGTGCTAAAAAAAGCAAGGTAATACTGCAATGGTACCAGCCTGATATCTCTAGCTGAGGGGCGAGGGACAAAGTGCAAAAAGGCAAGGCAGCTATACTATGAGCATCCAAATAGTATTCACTCACTTTGAATCTAAGAGAGCAAATGACCTGGTTGCAGATGCAGCCCTGTCCAGTCTATGAGCTGGCTGAGTGTCCTTCAATGTACAGTGCCCTTGTTGCAGCAGTGCAATGATAAGTAGCGCTGCAGCCTGAGGTGCAGCTTTTAAGTGCAGGTGCACCGGTAAGTGGATGGCAGATGTCCCATGATGTTTCTTAGAGGCTGCCATATATCCACGGACATGGGGTGTGTGTGAGGTTGGTGACCATGGACCATGCCCTGAGATGCTGTTGTATGGTAACCAGCATGGAAGGTCTTCACAGCCTGCAGCAACCTGAAGTTGCCAGGTACCCATCCTGACTTCCACGTTGAAAACTCTTGGCTTCCAGTTTGCTTGTGACGGATGGTAAGATAGACAGCTGCGTAATAATGAGCCAAGATGTGCAGTCAATAAGGTTATTAACAAGCAACAATTCTCTTCAAAAAGCAACTTGCTGCTCCCTTTTGAGAATATTGCCTTGACACCTGGTGTCATGGACACCAAATTAACCACACGGACAAACACAAAGTGGAGAACCGCGAGTCTGTAATATGTGATGAACTTTTTGTGAAGTTAACACAATAACTCCTCCCGATTGAGCAATCCTTCAAATTACTGCCCTGAACTATATTTATCACAAAGACATCTGACACTGTTTTACGTAAAACAGGAATACTTATTTATTAATAACCAAAAACACCGAACAAAATGTCGGGAATCGCAATGATGCAAACTCTTAAAACCACTAACTATCCAGACAGTTAGCCCCAAATACCTCTTTCTTCCTCAGGCAGCACTTAAAGCTGAGAGGTTAGATATTAAGGTAAAAATAGAGAGATAGCTGGTAAGCCATGTAGCTGGACTCAGTATTTGAAGCTTAGGCTAGCAGTTTCAACTTCCAGATGTGCTAAATCTCTGGAAGCAGCTCTGGGACAGTTTAATGATGAAAGAGCTTAAACCTTTGAAAGAATTACTGAGTTGGGTTGGTTCCTTCTTCTGTGCAGTCTTCTCGTGGTACCCTACTAAATCAAACATTCACGATGTGGCTCCTCACTGAAAATGATCTTCCAGTTCGACCTTTCCTGTTCCAGTCCCAGTTATCTGCTGTTTGCTTCAAGCTGTGTCCCCGTGATTCTCTACCAAATGGGCGCTTTTGGTGTGTCCCCTCTCTGGGAGCAATCACCTCTCAAGCTCTAGCCATGGACTCCTCACACATGACCGCAGGGCTCGGCTTCACAAGTCCGCACCGTCAATTTCCCTCCAGATTGTAACTTTTTTTTCTGGTGCTTTTTGTCCATATTGTGAGGTCATAGAGTTAAACTCCCTGGTAGCTTTGATTGGCTTTCTGCAGCATTGGGGCGGGGAGGTTGGTCATGTGACCGACCAGCGGCCAATCCTGATCTGTGCGCTGATCCCTGCTGTGGCTGGACTGAATCACGTACCTTACACAGAATCCCGGGTTTGTCTGAGATAACAAGCATGGGGCTGGATGAACACAGCAGGTCCAGCCAAGTTTTCCTGCTCCTATGATGCTGCTTGACCTGCTGTGTTCATCCAGCCCCATGCTTGTTATCTCGGATTCTCCAGCATCTGCAGTACCTTTTATCTCTATCCCGGATTTGTCTGATTTTGTTTTACATTTAATGTTAGAAGTTAGTTATGGGAGGAACAGTCGGAAAGAATAGATAGGGTTATAACGTTGGAACTTAAGGCAAAAGACGTAAATTGTTCCTGACTTTAAGCTAAGTTTCGCTGCACCTCTCACATGCTTCTGCCCTATTTATCACATTATTCAGGCCCCCATAAGACTTTGGCCATTGATACAATTGCAGCTAAAATGTTACCTAACAGCGTTCTTTTACTTATACAAAATACCACGCTTCAATTCTCAGGTTACTTTAGATTCCGTGCGCATTGCTCACCCTCATTATCATCGGTGTGTGTAGATTACTTTGGTATTAATTACATTTAAAGATCACATGCTGTGTCTGGCACATAAAATATGCACTTTATCAATATGCTTAATCAAGAAAAATAATGAATTAGAGTAGACACCATGCTAGAAATCATAATGTAAATCTGTCTTTGCTAAATAAATGCTAACTAATATACAATGCACATACAGATTAAATACCTGTCACCTCATGTGCTGCAGATAAATTTCCACTACAGTATTCTTGGCTACGTTATTTGTGGTATGATCCAAAATTGAATATTATAGAGATGCCAAGAACAGGTATGGATTTGTACTTGTCTCAGTATTTTGATCCCTGATTTTGGATAGCTGGCACAGTGATTATAATTTTCTGTGCTTAATTATTTAAAAGTTAAGATCTACTGAAGAATACCAAACAAATCATTTTAAAAAGGTATCAGATTCCAAAATTACCACTTATGGTATTTTCACTATTTTATGAATAAGTCAGTGAGGGATAATGGGCCAGACTGTGTTTAAGAGATTTTTTTTTGTGAAAGCCAGCAAACATCTTTGTAGCAAGGAAGAAATACCTCAAGAATTGCAAATCAGCACCGTTTACTTGTTGGTTTGTGGTGCTCCACAGCTGGTTTCGAAAAAAAAACCATTGAGCGGAACCTTATAGGACTGTGATCAATGTGGGCCAAGGCATGATTTGTGGTAGATCAGATGAGAAGTCCATCAAAGACAATCTCAATGTTAGGAGCATCTTGCTCTGTCTTTTATGCCTTTTGTAAGTGACATAAAATTCTCTCGAGACAGCAATAAATTGCCAGTTAAGGAGAACTATTTCTTGTTAAGTGCCTTCTTGACAGCCCAACTCCCCTCATTAATACTCAGCTTTCTACCTTACCAAAAAGATCGAAGTTGTGAAGCTTCAATGTGGAAAGGAGAACGGGTAGCTCGTGGATTTAGATCATATTCAGCCTGGGAACCCTGCAGCCCAATGGTATCAATGTGGATTTCACAAGCTTCAAAATCTCCCCTCCCCCAACCGCATCCCAAAACCAGCGCAGCTCGTCCCCACCTCCCTAACCTGTGCTTCCTCTCACCTATCCCCTCCTCCCACCTCAAGCCCCACCCCCATCTCCTATCTACTAACCTCATCCCGCCCCCTTGACCTGTCCGTCCTCCCTGGACTGACCTATCTCCACCCTACCTCCACACCTTCACTCACCTTTACTGGCTCCATCCCCACCTCTTTGACTTGTCTGCCTCCTCTCCACCTATCTTCTCCTCTATCCATCTTCTATCCGCCTCCCCCTCTCTCCCTATTTATTTCAGAACCCTCTTCCCCTCCCCCATTTCTGATAAAGGGTCTAGGTCCGAAACGTCAAGCTTTCCTGCTCCTCTGATGCTGCTTGGCCTGCTGTGCTCATCCAGCTCCACACCTTGTTATCTCGGATTCTCTAGCATCTGCAGTACCTATTATCTCTGATATGGATTTAGCTTGCTGCTTTCTCTGAACGACTCCACGTTGCATTCAATCAAACTGCAGCTTAGGGCATGATCCATGGGCACTAACTGCATTCACTCCTCATCCACAGTCATTGGCATCTGATAACTGCCAACCCATTATGAATATCATGGCACCTCTGATACACTGGCAGTCTGCTTAGGAAGCACAGACTTGCATTGAAAGGTTGCAGTAAGGACATTTTGCATGGAGAGACAGGAACCCAGCTCAATGATTGGACCAGCTTAGGGATCAGATGCTGGTCGAAAGTAATTTGCAACATGCCAAAGTTGCTGAGAAAATTGAACTTAGACATCTCAATAGTGTTGAAGTTAGCAGGAATGATGTTACAAAAGGCCGATGCTGGCTGAAGGGGAACTATTATTTGTGCAACTTCCAAGGGTTCTTTGTGAGCCATGCAACTTCACGTCATCATGTCACGTGAAATGTATTGGTGGTCTGTACTGAATGCAGTGAGAGGTTGAGCGCTTGATGTGTGTGTGTGTGTGTGTGTGTGTGAGAGAGAGAGAGAGAGTTAGAGTTAGAGTTAGAGAGATAGACGGGTTTCTATAAAGATAACAATTGAATAAAGAGTGTTGAGTCATGTATAAACACAGCATGATTCTTCCGAGATTCCTTAGATTCTGGAAAATTCCCACAGGATTGGAAAATTGTCAGGGTAGCACCTTTATTTGAAAAGAGAATGAGATAACAACAAGTCTGAAGAAGGGTCTAGGCCCGAAACGTCAGCCTTCCTGCTCCTCTGATGCTGCTTGTCCTGCTGTGTTCATCCAGCTCTACACCTTGTATATAACAACAAGCCACTTAGTTTAACATCTGTTATTGGGAAAACATTGGTCTATTATAAAGGATGTAATTGCAGAGCATTTAGGAATACATGGTATGACCAAGCAGGGTCAGTGTGGCTTCATGAAGGGTTAATCATGCCTGAGAAATTTATTTGAACTCTTTGAGGAGGTAACAAGCGAGATATATAAAAGGAGAAGCAATAGATATAACATATTAGGATTTTCAGAAGGTATTTGATAAGGCACCAGATGTTAGCATACTAAATAAGATAAGGATCCATGGTGTTTGAGGTAGTATATTAGCATGGATAGGGGATTGACTAACTGATAGAAGACTGAGATAACACAATCTAGAGCTGGAGGAACACAGCAGGCCAGGCAGCATCAGAGGAGCAGGAAAGTTGACATTTCGGGTCAGGACCCTTCTTCAGAAGAATGGTTCCGACCCAAAACATCAACTTTCCTGCCCCTCTGGTGCTGCCTGGCCTGCTGAATTCCTCCAGCTCCACGCTGTGTTATCTCTGACTCCAGTATCTGCAGTTCCTACTATCTCTGATAGAAGACAGAGTTGGGATAAAGGACACATTTACAGGTTTCCATCCTGATACGCGTGAAGTGTCACAGGGAGCAGTGCTGGAGCTTCAATTATTTATAAAATATATTAATCACTTGGATGAGGAAGTGAATGTACTATCGGCAAGTTGGGGATGACACAAAGGTAGGTAGGAAGGCAAGTGGTGAGGATGATACAAAGAAGGAATATAGACAGTAAGAGAGTGGTTAAAAACTTGGCAGATGATATACAATATGGGACAACGTAGGGTCATGTCCTTTTCAGGAGGAATGGAGGAGCTGAGTATTATATAAATGGAAAAAGACTGCTGAGAGAAGTAGCGTAGAGGGATTTGGGTGTTCTCATTCACAAATCTCAAAAAGATAGCATAAATGTACAGCAGCAAACAGGGAAGGCAAATGGAATGTTGGCCTTTACTTCAAAGGGAATCTAGTATAAAAACAGGGAAGCCTTGCTAACACTATACAAGGCATCAGTTAAATCACAGCTGGAATCCTATCTAAGAAAAGACGTATTAGCAATGGAGGGAGTCCAGAAAAGCTTTACTTGGCTGATCCCAGGTATGGAAGGACAGTTTTATGAAGAGAGATTGAGTAGGTTGGGCCTTTACTCAAAGGAGTTTGGAAGAATAAGAGGCAATGTTATTAAAACATGGAAACATAGAAAATAGGTGCAGAAGTAGGCTATCCAGCCCTTCGAGCCTGCACCACCATTCAATATGATCATGGCTGTTCATGCAATCTCAGTATACTACTCCTGCTTTCCCTCCACACCCCTTTATCCCTTTAGCCACAAGGACAACATCCAGCTCCCTCTTGAATATATATGTAACAACAGCTTTCTATGGGAGAAAATTCCACAGGTTCACAACTCTGACTGAAGAAATTCTTCCTAATCTCCTAATGGACATCGACAATTCTTAGGATCCTTGGCAGGGTGCTGGAAAGGCTGTTTACCCTTGTGGGGCAGTCTAGGACCAGAGGGCTTAATCTCAGAACAAGGTTTGCCCTTTTAAGTCAGACATGAGGAGGAACTGTTTTCTCTCAGAGGGTAGTGAATCTGTGAAATTATATGCCACAGAAGACTGTAGAGGCTGTGTCATTGAATATATTCAATGCCGAAACAGGCAGATTTTTAATCAGTAAATGAATCAAAGTTTACGGGGAAAGGGCAGAAGAGTTGAACTGAAGATTATGATCTCATTGAATATTGAAGCAAAATGGATGGGCTGAATGGCTTGCTTCTACTCCTACATCTTATGACTTATGGTTTTACAGCATGGGGTTTCAGCTTATATTAAGAAGATAAGGAAGGGATAACTCTCTGTAGTATGGTATACATTAGTCACTTGATAAGTAAATGCACAACATGAGAGCCCATAAATCCATTAATCTATTGAAACAGTTGAGCCCAAGGGAAAGTATTGCTCGATTGACAGCTCTGTCTCTCTGATCTCTGCTGTCAATTGCCCAATGTTTATTTACACAAGGTGATTGATGCCCAATCTGGATGATTCATACTTTTAATTGCCCTTTAATAGGAAGGTTTTCTTTAACATGGTAGAAAGTAATAAATGAATGACTTCTTTGAGGCTTTCCTTAGACATTCTATTGTCGTTTTAAGGATTATTTGTTCTGTGCAGGTTGTAGCCAATGGGCAAGGAAGTCCCACAGCTTGGCACAGAGACCATTTGTGGTTGACTAGAGGGACCTTGGATGCATGAAGTGGCATGGATGAGACATTGGGATTGTGTGAGCCTGAGATGGTGTGAGTGGTAAGGGCTAGGGATTCTTCTTTGTTTTATTTTAACTGGGTGAAGTCCAACAGCACCAAGGCTGGCCTTTTAAAGAGGCCTTCCCAGCACATGACAACCAGGTGACTGCTTTCGACTTCCTTCCCATGTCAGCGGGGCTAACTGCACTTCTGCCCCAGAGACGAAGAACTTGTCTTTGCAGACCTTTTCTCCGAGGCACATGCATAAAGTCAGGAGTTTCCCCAACTCCACTGGTGCGGAATATCCTGGCTGTTAACTCTCCTTTAGTACATTATTGTATGCTGAATTTTCCCACTATAATTCACACCTATCTCAGTCATTCTTTTCATTATATCTCAATCCACTGTTATCTCATTGTTTGTCAAGACTCCAGAAACTCTGTTGCTGTAACTGCATATTTTCAACTTGTACTCCCAGCAACTTTGTGCGTATTTATTGGGCATTTTTTTTCAAAAGTGATGAAGTATATTGTATACTGGGGGACACACTACCAAGGATATTTTACATTTTTTAAAAATGATTTTGACTGACACATAGAGTCATAGAGATATACAGCAGACCCTTTCGTCCAAGTCGTCCATGCCTACCAGGTATCCAAAATTAATCCAGTTCCATTGGTCAGCATTTGGCCCATATCCCTCTAAATCCTTCCTATTCATATTCCTATCCAGATGACCTTTAAATGTTGCAATTATACCAGCCTCTACCACTTCCTCTGCAGTTCATTCCATAAACACACCACCCCTGTGTGAAAAAGTTACCCCTTAAGTCCCTTTTAAATCTTTCCCCTCTCACCTTAAACCTATGACTGCTAATTTGGACTCTCCCACCATGGGGAAAAGAACTTGACTATTCACCTTATCCATGTCCTTCATGATTTTATAAACGTCTATAAGGTAATCCCTCAGCCTCCAAAGCTCCGGGGTGAATCTCCACAGCCTATTCAGCCTCTCCCCAAAGCTCGAACCCTCCAACTCTGGCAACATCCTTGTCAACCTTTTCTGAACCCTTTTGAATTTCACAGCATCTTTCCTACAGCACGAGACAAGAACTGAATGCAATATTCCAAAAGTGGCCCCACCTGTACAGCCGCAACAATGGCCTCCCAACTCCTGTACTCAATGCACTGGCCAATAAAGGCGAGCTTCTTCAATACTCTGTCTACCTGAATTAGCTTAATAAAATCTTGTATTTCATGTTGTTGCCTTTTTAAAAGCTCTTCTGTATAATAATCAAAATACTTTCAGAAATGAAAAATAAGTGGTGATCTAAAATCTTAATTCAGGTTTATAGCATCATTACCACGGCACATAAGATTGCCCCAACTATAAAATTGGTCATACATATTTACACTTTCTCCATTTACAAAACATTACTAAAACTTTAAAAATGTCATATTAAATTCAATTTAAACACTTTGCAAAAACACGATTATGAGTTTGTTTTTCAAGTGTTATGTAATTAGCCCGGGATCACGCTGGGACTCTCTTTTTTACTGATTCTGTTTCAAAAACAAGTATAATTCATGAACAAATGATGTAATGATATTTCCACTCACTGACAGGAGCATCAAACAGATTTTGCAACATGTGGTAGTTAGAACAGATATAATGCAGAGCTTTCTTGCATAAACCTACTGTACTTTAATCTCACAGATAATCCTGTATTTTTACAAGATGACATTTACATTGCCCAGATTCTGTCTCTTGTACCCCATCTGAAGGAGATTGTTGAAAAAGCATTAATTCAATCTCCTTGCTAGCTCTTTTTTAACATTAACATCTACTTAGCACTGAATTTAAACCATCATATTCTATTTAACTTTGACTTTAATAGCAGTATATGTTCTCATTCCAGCTTCTTTTGCTGGATTCATGTCCATAGTCATGGTTGAAAGGATAGCGATGTAACACCAAGATAACCATGAAGAGAACTTGTAAGGAGAAACAAACTTCTGTTAGCAACACCCAAGTCCCTCTCACCCTTCATCTTACATCTAAAAATTTCCATTTTACAACAACTGAAATTAATCTTACTTTTTAAGTTGATAATACGATGGGGCAGAAATGTTCCACACCTATTTCCAATCATTTTCCCACTACAATATTGCCAAACTTGGGGCCCTCTCGTGGCGCAGAAGTAGGATCCCTACCCCTGGACCAGGAGGTTCAAGTCCCACCTGCTCTGGAGGTGTGTAATAACATCTCTGACCAGGTTGATTAGGAAAATAGGTTCATCTTTTTTAAAAAATTACCAATCTTGGGGCCCTCTTGTGAAACTGTGGTAGAATCCCTACCCCTGAACTGAGAGGGACTCAATCATAGAATCATAGAATCCCTACAGTGTGGAAACAGGCCATTTGGCCCAACAAGTTATACCAACCGTCTAAACAGCATCCCACCCAGACCCATCCACCTACCCTATCCCTGTAACCCTGCATTTCCCATGGCTAATGCACATAATGTACACATTCCTGTACACATTCCTGAACACTATGGGTAATTTAGCATGGCCAATCCGTCTAACTTGCATATCTTTGGACTGTGGGAAGAAACTGGAGCATCAAGCAGAAGCCCATGCAGACATGGGAAGAAAGTGCAAACTCCACACAGACAGTTACCTGAGGCTGGAATCAAACCTGGGTCCCTGGCGCTGTGAGGCAACAGAGCTCTAAGAATGACCAATGGAACCTGTTCTACAGGGATCTGTTGACAGGTACTGCAGTGAAATGTTAGCATTGATTTATAATATGCCTTTTACTTTTTTCCAAAAACAATGAGTCATAGGTTCATACAGAACAGAATCAGGTCCTATGACCCAACTTGTCCATTCCTAAACTGAACTAACCCCATTTGCCTGTATTTGGCCCATGTCTCTCTAAACCTTTCCTATCCATGTATTTGTCCAAATATCTTTAAAATGTTGTAATTGTACTGCCATCTACCACTTCCTCTGGCAGCTTGTTGCATTTATGCACCATCCCCTGTGTGAAAACGTGCCCCTCAGGTCCCTTTTAAATCTTTCCCCTTTCACCTTAAACCTATGCTCTCTAGTTTTGGATTTCCCTAGCCTTGGGAAACGGCTTTGGCTATTTACTTTATCTATGCCATCATGACCTCTATAAGGTCACCCTCAGCCATCTACACTCCAGGTAAAAAAAAGTCCCAGCCCATGAGTGAATTTTTATTTGGACTAGATTAAAAGGTATGAAGTGGGGAAAAGTTTATGCTACTCAAATTATAGTTGGCAATGTTTGATTTACAATTTTGCAAATGTAGCAATTGCTTTTCAAATTAGATTTCTTCATTGGTGATTTCAAAATTTTCCATTGTTATTATATGAATCATGGTTCTGTATGTAGTGTATACTAGGTGAGTGGACAAGAAGGTGCATAGGATAAGGATGGAGAACGAAGAATGTAAAGTAGGCATGGGTGTTGCAAATGGTGTAGAGAAGAACCATGGGTAGGGAGATATGAAGAGGATTGGATAGGAATGTTTAAAAACTTAGTTTTTAAAAGGGTCCTGAATCCAGTCTACGGTTGATGACTCTTATGTGGGTCTGTAATCTATGAGTCCTCAAGAAGCTGGCTGGAATTCAGAAAGATTACAGGGGAAAGAGAGATGCGTACACTCACAATAGAACTGGCTGGGTTACGGGTAAAGGTTGTGAGCTTGCTTCCCACACTGCTCGCCTCTACTGGTGAAATTGTCAACACTGGAAAAGGATTAAACATAGCCAAGAAAATTCAGCACTCACTGAAGTAAAATAAGACCACATTACTCATCTGCAGTATTTTCTGTAGGTTGCAAATGTGCCAAGTACAGCTCCAGTATTTGATAGTTTGAGGGCAGCTGATAAGAATTCTCTTTAATCATCTGTTAGATGATGTAATGTAAATTACTTGGCTTTGCTTTAAGTGCAATGGTTGATGTGTTTCATGAATGATAGCAAGTCTGATCAAAATCAGAATAATGGGAAATCATATTTCATAAGAAATGCCAATGGAAATGGGAATGGTCAACATGGATAAGGGCATAAGAGAAAACTTTCGTCGCTAAAGGGCTTTAACATTCGACCACTGATGTTACTTAATAATATAAGGAAAAGTAAAAAGCTTCATTAAATAAAAACAGGTCCCAAAATTCCTGGCATCCTCACCACCAATACAAAGGAATTGCTGTTGAACCCCTTCTATCCTAATCATAGCCTGGGATCCCCAACTCAAAACTGGAAAATCCATTGGTATAGCCATGGTAGACTATCAGTATCTGCCCAGGTCTGTCCTGATTGCCTTTCAAAGATTAAAAAAAGCTTCAACTGGAGACAACAGGACCTAGGAAACAAACTCACCTTTACCTTCAAGAGAGCTACTTAACATCAATTCAAGGAGCCTAATCCTTGTAAAGTTAAATATGTCAGGATATAGATAAAATAATCTTGATAGTTGCTTGGTATACAGAACTTAAACATTGTTGAGAGGTGACACAATGTTGAAGCTTTTGCCATGCAATCATCAGGACTAGAACACAAGTAACTAGACGTGGAAAATTAATACCAATTCATATAGTATGCAAAGAGAGTGCTGACTACTTCAGTGCTGGTATGAAGATGCAGAAAGAAGAGTTAATTGTCAATCTTAGTTCTCAGATCAGGCAAGTCTATTCTAATTGGTCAGAGCATTGGAACGCAGCAAAGACTGGCAATCTCCACGATTCCTTTCGAAATGAAATGTTGTAATGTCTATACAAATTCCTTCTGCCTACGTAAAACAGGATCCTGTGTCTTAAAGTACATAGATTGTAACACAAGCCTAACTGATAATCTTAAAGTGGTTTCTGGTGTAATTCTTAGCACAGTCTGGATTATTTACTAAATGTTGTCCATTAGCAGAATCACACGTAATGTTGCACACAAACAGAAATTGCTGGAAAAGCTCAGCAGGTCTGGCAGCACATGTGGAGAGAAGTCAAAGTTAACGTTTTGGGTCCAGTGACCCATCCTCAGTATTGATGGTAGCTAGGTTATTATCAGCAGTTCTGAGGAAGGGTCACTTGACCCAAAACGTTAACTCTGATTTGTCTCCACAGATGCTGTCAGACCTGCTGAACTTTTCCAGCAACTTCCATTTTTGTGTCTGCTTTCCAGCATCTGCAGCTCTTTTGTTTTTTATTAATATCTAAATGTTTCTCATAGTGTTCAGAGGTTTGTAAGCACAGGCTGTTTGAGCACATTTGCTATGTTGCAAATGGTCAACAGGACATATTGTTTGATACATCTGCCAGTCACTAGGATGTATGGCCTACTAACCTAGTATTGAAGTCCATATGTCCTATTGTTCATTTTTGTGGTAGGCAAAGCATTTTTCTGGTTTTATGGCAGCATCCTGTTAGTAAGAGTCACAGAGTCAGCGTCTTACAGCACGGAAACAGACCCTTCGGTCCAACCAGTTCATGCTGACCACAATCCCAAATTAAACTAGTCTTAGATGCCTGCATTTAGCCCATATCCCTCCAAACTTTTCGTATTCCTTATCCAAATGTCTTTTAAATATTGTAACTGCACCCACATCCACTACTGCCTCTGCAAGTTCATTCCACATACAAACCAGGCTGTGTAAAAAAATTGCCCCTCATGTCTTTCTTTAAATCTTTTTCCTCTCACCTTAAAAATATGCTCCCTCATCTTGAAATCCCCAACCATTGGGAAAAGATACCTGCCATTCACCTTATCTATACCCCTCATGATTTAAAAGAATCTCTATAAGGGTACCCCTCAACCTCCTACACACCAGTGAAAAAAGTCCCAGCATATCCAGCCTTTCCTTATAAATCAAACCCTCCATTCTCAGCAACACCCTGGTAAATCTTTTCTGAACCCTCTCCAGCCTAGTAATATCCTTCCTATAACAGTGAAGAAAATCCATCTGGGTTTACTGACAAGTAGCAACATGTGAAAGCTGGCTTCAGCTATTGAGACACCTTCCCCTCCAGGGTAGCCTGCAGCAGATTGGGCACTGTTCAGAGCCAAATGAGGTGGACACAGGCTCTTTCATGAGCCTGTATGACATACAGTGAGTGATGATTTTACCACAGTAGCCATTATGGGATAATTTTGTCATAGCTCTTCTCAGTGTCAAACTTATGCGGTGAACAGATGGTGAGGGCCCCATTCACGAGACTGTCAAAAAGATGGATCTTGTGGTGCATGGTAAGTAGGATTCCAAACGGATATGTTGAAAAATAAACATAGGTTCCATTTGCATTGACAGATGTTTCCTTCTCTACCCCTAGGAATCTTGAGCTAAAAGAATATAAATGGGCCTTTTGCAAAAACAGGGCGTATATCACAGTGCAATGATGCATAGGTTTCTTTAAACAATAGGGACATAGCATGTGCATTAAACATATGTCCCCATAATAAGACTAATATGCTGTTTTTAAAGAAATGTGGATGTGTACTGCTTTGATTGGTAGCAATGTGTCTAAAAAAGTAAACATCCGTTATTTCATTCCCTTTAAATTTATAAAACATATATTCTTTCAAAGAAAGAGGAGTTTGAAAATTTTAAACAGCTCAGCCTTCCTTGATAACAAGCATGGGGCTGGATGAACACAGCAGGTCAAGCAGCATCATAGGAGCAGGAAAACTTGACGTTTCGGGCCTAAACCCTTCATCAGAAATGGGGGAGGGGAAGAGGGTTCTGAAATAAATAGGGAGAGAGGGGGAGGCGGATAGAGGATGGATAGAGGAGAGGATAGGTGGAGAGGAGGCAGACAAGTCGAAGAGGCGGGGATGGAGCCAGTAAAGGTGAGTGTAGGTAGGGGGGTAGGGAGGAGATAGGTCAGTCCAGGGAGGACGGACAGGTCAAGGGGGCGGGATGATGTTAGTAGATAGGAGATGGGGGTGTGGCTTGGGGTGAGAGGAAAAACTGGTTAGGGAGGTGGAGATGAGCTAGGCTGGTTTTGGGATGCGGTTGGGGGAGGGGAGATTTTGAAGCTTGTGAAATCCACATTGATGCCATTGGGCTGCAGGGTTCCCAGGCTGAATATGATTTGCTGTTCCTGCAGCCTTCGGGTGGCATCACTGTGGCATTGTAGGAGGCCAACGATGGACATGTCATCTGAGGAATGGGAGGGGGAGTTGAAATGGTTCGCGACTGGGAGGTGCAGTTGTTTGTTGTGAACTGAGCGCAGGTGTTCTGCAAAGCGGTCCCCAAGCCTCCGCTTGGTTTCCCCGATGTAGAGGAAGCCACAATGGGTGGATGAAGGGTTTAGGCCCGAAACATCAAGTTTTCCTGCTCCTATGATGCTGCTTGACCTGCTGTGTTCATCCAGCCCCATGCTTGTTATCTCGGATTCTCCAGCATCTGCAGTACCTTTTATCTCAGCCTTCCTTGAGTTTTGTACGGACATAACCCCAGCCAACATCTTAAGCATTTTATTCACTAACCTCTCCTGGAGATGATTTTACTAAAAAGATACATTGTCATTTTACAAATGACAAAGTTTCTATGAACGCTCTAAAAATTTTCATTATAAAAGATTTCGGATAAAATTTAATGATCGTTGGGGTGGGCCCATCCACTCTGGTCATTTCTGAGAGTTTGGTCAGGATTAAATCTCAATCAAATTTAGTGTTGTATGCTGTTGGGGTTCTTGGTTTCTGCAGGGGCACTTTCCAGTAGCATTCAAAGACTTGAAGTTGATCAGAGATCACTGGAGCTTGAGGACATAGGTAAGTTGGATGAGAACCCCAGGCCCAGTCAAGAAAACCCTAGCAAGGACAAGAGGGGTTTTGTTTTAAGGGAGGGGTAATGGCTTTCCGCTAACGCCTCATTTGCTGTTGATGAGGTCCCCTAATGCCCAAGAAGGAAGAATCTCTCCTCCACAACACTGCAGACTGAAAGTTTCCTCACTTGTTATGAGCTGGTTGATTACCAATGGGAGGATTAGGCCTTTAAATTGCAACTTGGTTAGAGTCCATTCTTTACTGTGCCTGCCCTAGACATAATTGGGTTTGGTTAGGGAGGTAATGATGCCATCCTGCCCCATTATATTCCCCCGCTATGCCTCTTATTCCATTCCTAGGGGAGCATTAAAATCTGCCTTCTGCAAGAAATGAAGACAAAGATAAAGAAGAAGCAGAAATTTTTTTTAAAAAAGGACAAACAGCAGAAAAAGACATTGTGTGTCAGTTGTGTTTTATGAATTGGTGCATTGTTCCGTGAGAAATTAATGAGTGAGTGGCACAGTTAATGTGCAACATATACTAGCGTTCCTGACCTATGAAGTATAGAATCAGCAGCTCTGTACATCTCACTAGGAAGAGTGAAGTACCCAATGGGAATGGCGTGCACTGTTTTGATAGATATTAGGCTGGCTAAAAGAAAAAAAGGACAAGATTCAACATCCTCTATTGTTAGATACAAAGATAGTGAAATTACTGACTAATCACTGCAGTCAATCCCTATCAATTAGTCTACCACAAACCCAAAAATAAAATTCCAGTGGTGGTGAACATTGGAAACAAAGTCACATTTTGTTCTCCCATTCCCTGCATTCACCATGTTTTGTCTCAAAGTGCTCACATAATGTATTCTAAAACTTTATTTTCTGAAATAATCTGATTTGCATTTCAATGTATGCCCTTTTCAGCCTGCCCAAGGACTTTGTATACCGAAAATGTTTGCTTTGTGTCAGTGACAGCGTGTGTGGGTAGCAAGACTGACACAAAGACTGCCAAAACAGATCAAAAAAATAGTAAAAACTCTCTACCAATAATTTACTACATGCTGCTTGAAACATCCATTTCATTGGTTCCTTTATGGCTGACAATGTTTAGTGTGAGCACTAATATCACCTCTTTAACAGGGTCCAATAATTATCAGCCTTCAATAGCTACAATGGGAATAATTTGTAATAGTATCCTAATTTCATCAATTTCATACTTTCCATGAAAATTAGGGCAGGAAGAAACTTTTATTGACTTTGGCGATATTAGTGAAATCCTCCAGCCATTTGCCAAGGATCAGAAATCATAACATATGTCTTTTATTCTGCAAATCTTGTGGATTTTTTATGAATGAACATTGGCACATGACATTAACAGAATGTTCTAATGGCTTGACTTCCCAACAATTTCTGAGTCAGTGAACACAGGTTCCAAACATTAGATTTTCCACAAGGCACAATTACCGCCTTATTACCACAGTCTGATTACTGTTGTTCATTAGCTCATCGAGCTGTTTGTTCTGTGGTGTGCAGACATTTTGTTACCCTTCTGGGCAGCATCATCAGTGCGACCTCTAATCAAAGTGTTAGTGTTCGGCTCCATTCCGAATTTATATGATCCTCTGGTGTGATGGTCTTGTTGCTTCCGGTTCTGTTGTTTTAGCAGCAGTCTGTATACGGGGTCTATTTCTATTTCTATGTGTTTGTTAATGGAGTCCTGTGTTGAGAACCAGGCTTCCAGAAATTCCCTTGCATGTCTGGAGTTTGTTTGTCCCAGTATAGTCACTTTGTTCGAATCGAACTGACGGCCCTCATTGTGTGTGTGTATTGAGACAAGTGAATATTGGTTGTGTCTTTTTACTGCCAGCTGGTGTTCATGTGCCCTGGTCGTCAGTTTCCTCCCCATTTGTCCAATGTAATGTTTATTTCACTCGCTGCATGGGACTCTGTATATCACGTTGGTCGTGTTTGCTGTCAGTATGGGGTCTTTAGTCTTTGATAACATTTAGCGCAGTGTTGCTGTAGGTTTGTGTGCAATCATGATCTTTTGCAGTCTTAGGAGTCTTCTGTGACACTAGCAACGCTACCCTACATCAAAAATATGTCAGAAATGACACAAGCAACGCTACCCTACATCAAAAATATATCAGAAACGACACTAGCAACGCTACCCTACATCAAAAATATATCAGAAACGACTACCAAACTCCTAAGACAGCATGAGATCATGATTGCACACAAACCTACAGCAACACTGCGCTAAATGTTATCAAAGACTAAAGACCCCATACTGACAGCAAACAAGACCAACGTGATATACAGAGTCCCATGCAGCGAGTGAAATAAACATTGCATTGGACAAATGGGGAGGAAACTGACGACCAGGGCACATGAACACCAGCTGGCAGTAAAAAGACACAACCAATATTCACTTGTCTCAATACACACACACAATGAGGGCCGTCAGTTCGATTTGAACAAAGTGACTATACTGGGACAAACAAACTCCAGACATGCAAGGGAATTTCTGGAAGCCTGGTTCTCAACACAGGACTCCATTAACAAACACATAGAAACAGAAATAGACCCCGTATACAGACTGCTGCTAAAACAACAGAACAGGAAGCAACAAGACCATCACACCAGAGGATCATATAAATCCGGAAGTAGGCAGAACGCCTACGCTTCGATTAGAGGTCACACTGATGACGTTGCCTAGAAGGGTAATGAAACACCTGCATGCCATAGAACAACCAGCTCGGCGAGCTAATGAACAACTGCATCCACAACCCAAGCTACAAATTTTTGCAAAGACCTTAAAAATGTCTGATTACTGTTAAGTTGCACTGTTGCATGTTTTTATATGGAAGTGGATTTCTTTTAAAAATTGAAAACATTTGCGCTAATACACTTAGGCAACATGAATAGAGTTTTGAAACATAAAACTCACTAAATTACACTGCTGTGATGCAGAGTGACTTAGATCCATCTCATACATATTTTTCCATCCAGTACAAATGTTGGCAGCCCTCTGATAACATCACCAAAGCAACCATTCTTCATATGCAATTCTGAATAGGAAGTGTTGACAGATTACTTCGCAGTGGAGAACATCACAGTTCTGTCCAATTTTAGCTCATCATACAAGCACCATGCAGCACAGGCCACTGGATAGCATCAACCCCAATATGCTAAGTACAATATTGTTTGATTAAACCATCACTGGCCTGCTGTGTTCATCCAGCTCTACACCTTGTTAACTCAGATCTTATATAATAGTTTTGTTACATTTGCATCATTAAAAGACATGATATCTTAGCCATTTTTAATCTTGCAAACAAACAATTAAGCAAGTAAAACATTTTGCTTAGTGTCAGCAGGTAGTTGTACAAATGTTCCACATACTACAAGATGAGTAAAATTATTGGCTTGGAAGCAAACTTTGGTAATCTTAGGGGCTGGGTTAAAACTGTTTAAATCTAAAGTAAATGAGCATTAAACATTGTGATAAGTTGGTGTTTCACTACATTTTCATAATGAAGTTGCTGTAATGTACAATGCAAGAATATTTAGCAGTGTATTTTAGTCCTTTTCATGTTACAAATCTTTCTGAGATCTTCACGATGCATTTATTGTTTTGTAACACTTGTGTCCTGTCTGTCGACACGTTTAAAGTTGGATTGAACACACTAACATACACCAACATTATCATGAAGGGTCCTCATTGACAATGAGGATTAAACATTCTCAGTTAAATATTTACAAATAAGAAGTGAAATAACTGCAGAGGCTGGTATCCCATCACGAAGTCACCATTTATTTACATGGAGAGTCCCTGACACTGATCCAGCTTCCTCAGAGCCAGCTCTCAGTGAACAGAACCTGTGACACTCCTTTTCTGAGGTAGCCTCCCCCTCTCTCCCTATTTATTTCAGAACCCTCTTCCCCTCCCCCATTTCTGATGAAGGGTTTAGGCCTGAAACGTCAAGTTTTCCTGCTCCTATGATGCTGCTTGACCTGCTGTGTTCATCCAGCTCCATGCTTGTTATCTACACTCTTTTTCTTATCTGTCAGTCAGGGCTCCCTGATTAGACCAGATTAATTGCCCCAATCAGAGAACTCATAATTCTATGACATCTGGTTGACCTTGCTACAATCACTACCTCCCTCCCATTCTGAGCCCGAGGACACAGGCCAGTTCTTTTTTTATGCAGCTCTTCCCGGGGTGTTTTAACACCAGGTTAGGTTCCTCCAACTCTGCTTCTGATACAAGCAGCATGTAACACACAGTATCTTGTCTCTTGCGACCAGAGCTTTGTAGAAGAAATTCAGTTTCCTCATCAGGCAGCAAAGACATCAAGGTGGCAACATCCATTGTGTCCATCTAAGATTCCAAGGTATCTTCAATACTGGAAGGAAAGGGAGTACCCATGGGGTCCAGCACTGTCAGAAAGGCAGTTGAGGAGCTGGGCCCATTTTGTTCCCACACTGTTTGAGAGTTTGCAGCTTTCAGACAGTCCACATGCTTGTTCAGGAGCATAGCACCCACCTGAACTTTTTATATCACTGGACCTGACCTCGCATTGACCATGCCTCTTACCCATTCCTGTGGTCCCTACATCAAACTTTGCTCACTGAAGTAAACTGTCTCTACCGTTTGGTGGATTCTTGTCTCTGGCACTGGTGTTCTTGATGACTTTTCACCCTCTTCATCCCAGGTCCGGGAAGATCTTTAGGAAATACTCAAACTCCCTGCTGGTAAACGATTGCCTGTTATCTGTAACAGACACTTCCCAAGGAGTCCGTGTATTGCAAAAGATGTGCGCAGATTTTTTATCATCGTTCCTGTGTTTGATGATTGAACTCTATGCATGTCTAGCCATTTTGACTGGGCATCCACATTGACTAAGAATATAGAGCCCATGAGAGGACCTGCGTGGTCAACATGTAACTGAGTCCAGGCTTTACCGGCCATTTCTATGGATGTTGGCGAGCTGCTGGCGGTAATTTTTGTTCTTGTTGGCACTCTGAACACTGGCCCACCTATGAAGCAATTTTGCCATCCAGTCCTGGCCACCAGACATGACATCTCGCCAACATCTTCATTTTGCAAACCCCTAGATGACCCTGGTGGAATTCAGCCAGCAACTGGCGGGGACCTTTGCTGGAGAAAATCACTCTTCCTCCCCTTAATAATCTGCCGTCTTCTACTGTGATCTGGGTCTCTCTGGGTCCAAAAGAGTTTCAGTTCTGGTCATGACTGCCCTTTTGTTTCCCCCGTCACCACCAGCTGTTTCAGTTTTGCCAGAACCGAATCTTTCTGCATCCAAAGTCTGATATTGTCAAATGGGACTGGAAGTGGCATGCACTCTCCTCGATACCAGCCTATGAGTTCTCTTCTCCATTTAGGCCTAGTGGGGCTCTTTTGCTGCCTGTAGTCTGCACTTAAGCAACGAGAGCAATGGTTTGCCAGCCTGGATCCTGTAGAAAATGTTAACCATTTGGCCATGGCTTGGCTTTGTTTTGGGGTTTTGCTCATGGCTGACCAAGAGTTCCTCTGTTTATAATATGTCCTGACTGAGGCTATGCAATTGCTTTCACTCAAATGGTGTTCCCCAAGCTCACTCGAACTGGCGAGGGTGTTCACTTCCATCGGAATTCCCTATAACTCATCTACTCCACTGGCCTCATTTCCCAATGATAAAGTCAGTTGTGGTGTCTGTCTGAAGTCCAGTTGGGCTTCAGCTAGTAGGCTGTTTTAATGGTATATCATTAATTCTACATACCAAACTGTCTCTCAGCATTGCATTAAGGGTTAAACCAAAGTCATATGCTTCTGCCAGTCATCTTAGCCTAGTCAAAAATCCCAACGTGTATTCTCCTGGTTCTTGAATTGATGAGTAAAACTGACAGCTTCTCAGAATTAGAGAAAGCTCGGGGTCATAATATTCCATAACTAAATCCGTCAACTTTTGAAAGGTTTTAGTATTTGGTGCCTCAGGGAAAGTTAGGCCCCTAATAACCAAAAACACTCCAGGTCCACAAGCTGACAGGAGAATTATTTGTTACTTTTCATCTACTCTAATGTCATTTGCCTAGAAAAAATAATGCATTTTTTGCACGTACTGGACCCAGTCTTCGACGGCAAGATAGAAGGAGTCAAGCTTCCCAATAATGGCATGATGCCAGAAATGCTTAGCCCAACTCAAAGACGACTGTTGTAAGCAAATTCCTTCAGGAGTGTTCTTTACTCCTGTTGCCACTGAAATAATTCCACACAAGCCGGTATTCCATCATCAAGTCACCCTTTGTTTACATATGGAGAGTCCTTGATACTGATCCAGCTCCCACAGAGCTAGCTCTCAAATTGAACAGGATGTCTGACATTCCTGTTCTTATCTGTCAGTCAGGGCTCCCTGATTGGACCAGGTTAACAGCCCCAGCCAGGGAACTCATTCCACGAGGCCCACCTGGCTGACTTCATTACAATCACTACAAGAAATGTAACATTAAGGTGATGTTGTGGTATAGTGGACTAGGTTCAAATTACCCCTTCTCCTGAGGCATGGAGTAACATCTCTGAATAGACTGATATGGAAAATATCTGGAAATCTAACAATAAATGACCCCTGATGCTGCCTGCTGTGCTCGTCCAGCTCCACACTGTGTTATCTCTGACTCCAGCATCGGCAGTTCTTACTATCTCTGAGTGAGTTATAACCCCACTGCGAAGCCTCTTCTAGGGATCCCTATCTTGAAGAAGCTATCCTCCTCCCTCTGGAAAGACATCAGTGGATCTCTCTCTTCCACTGCAACCCTCTGGTAATCTCTTCGGCCCTGAAACTGCTTGACCATATACTGAAGCAAACAAGGTACTACTGCCACATTGCCTCTGATGCTGCCTGGTCTGCTGCGCTCCTCCAGCTCCACACTGTGTTATCAATGAATGACACTTTCAGTGAAGTTTTCTTGGAACTACACAGGGAGGCAGGACCGGGAGGAAACTTGAGAATTAGCTTGCTCCAATGTGGGAATGAATCAATCTTGCTGAATCCAGGTCAGCTACATGGACTGCAGCTGCAGATAACCAAGTAGGCTCTTTAAGAAACCAAAATAGGGAATGGTTGCAGCAGGTGGGGGATCTTGCAACAACAGTCAGCTCCTCAAATGAGTCTGAAGTCTTTCATATGAACAATGGAACCTCTTAGGAGCAAGCCAGGACACCACTGAGGCCTTGAATCTCTAGCATGCCAACCCTGGAAGGAGAAGACTACAATTTCAGCTGCCAGTTGTTGTGTCACCACTAAACATTGATGGCCAGGCATTTGTAGCCCTGAATGTTTCTTTTCAACACGTTTTGATTGCTGCCAAAAGCATTTCCAGTTTGAGGTGTCTTCGTGGAGCTTTGCCTCTCTCAGTAGCATCCAACTCTCCTGGTGAGACTGCCAGCTTCCACAGCTTTTAGCTCTCTGAATGGGCCTCCTCTCTGGGCAGTCTGTCCATCGTCCTCAATTAAAGAAAGGTATTCTTAATTGGTTACTTTCTGTAAGATTGTGACACCCTATGGCCAGCTCTCGCGATTGAAGCTGGCAGCTACCAGTTCCAAAGGAGGAGTCATATCTGACTGAAAATGTTAACTCTGTTTCTCTGTCCACAAATGCTGCCAGACCTCCTGAGTTTTGCCAGCACTTTCTGTTTTTATATCATTGAAGCTGGGACTGGCATTTGATCGGATGTAGAATCATATTACACAGTATTGTTAATGTATAAAAATCTAGTGCATTTTCATGATGGACTAGATGCACTAGCATTGTTAGATCAAGTTTGAATATTTTGTCTTCCAAGACACTTCAACAAGATATGTGATCTCTACAAAACATAATAGACTAGCATTTGCAAAACAAATTATGCAATGACAAATAATTTTAATCTATATACTTTTAATGCACAATTAAATACAAGGATTATACACCAACTTTAAGTCTGCTTTACTTTTGCAAATATCCTTCCGTTCCTCTTCCTGTGCCTTACATCATCTCTAACCATAAGGTTCTCTAAAGCCTTTACAGGATGACTCTGAAAGGACATTATAAAAACAGCCTGGGGTAATTATTCCTTGCATTCATTCTTTGATCTGCAAT
This sequence comes from Ginglymostoma cirratum, assembly GCA_024137785.1. Lineage (NCBI taxonomy): Eukaryota > Metazoa > Chordata > Chondrichthyes > Orectolobiformes > Ginglymostomatidae > Ginglymostoma > Ginglymostoma cirratum. The sequence goes on along the minus strand of JAHRHZ010000061.1, from coordinate 9,516,469 downwards.
CCACCTTTAATACTTTCGTTTGTGAAATTACTGTCACAAAAATCAGATACAGGTGGGGAAGAAAGTTATGTTTCAAAGACTTTTTATTGTGTTGTAAAAATGGATTAAAAATCATAAGATCTACAAGGCTCGATCAAAAATATGGAGCACTATTGTGACTACTTTGCTTAACACCTCATAATAGTTCTTTTCTCAACCATGTCAAATTTGTTATCAACAAGGCAACTTTAAAACTATTCAAACGCATTACCTAATTATCTCTCCTTTTCTCCTTTCCTGTCCTGGAGGCAGTAATTTCTGCTGTTCTGTTGGATCTCACCTCAGTAGATACTATTCATTGATATGATCCAAAATAATGACTATCACCAGGAAATTTGACAAAAGGTGACATCAAAACCCTCGCTTTCTAGCAGGTTACAGATTTTCAGGGATCCTGCTTGATTCTTTCTTCAAACATCTTTCAATATTGTCTTGCTCCTTAGAGAATAGACACTAAGGGTAAGCTACTACATCCCAAGTCCTTGACTAAAAACTGAACTAGGCTTACCTTACAAATATGGTGGCTCAAGAGCAGGTCAGAGGCTAGGAATCCTGCAGCAAGTAATTCATCTCTTGACCTGTCAAAGCCTGTCCACAAGGCACATGTCAGGAGTGTGATGGAATATTCCCCACTTGACTTGAAGAGTGCAGCTCCAACAACACTCAAGAGCCTGACACCATCCAGGAAAGAGCAGCTCACTGGATTTTTTTAAAATTCACTCGCAGGATGTAAGCATTGCTGGCCAGACCAGCATTTATTACCCATCCCTAATTCTCCAGAGGGCAGTTAAGAGTCAACCATATTGCTGTGGGTCTGGAGTCACAGGTAGGACAGACCAGATAAGGACAGCAGTTTCCTTCCCTAAAGGACATTAGTGAACCAGATATTTTTTCTTAATAATTGACAACAGTTTCATGGTCAATATTAGACCCTTAATTCCAGATTTTTTTAAATTGAATTCAATTTCCACCACCAACCAAACCAGGATTTGAACCCAGGTCCCTAGAACATTACCTGCGTGTCTGGATTAATAGTCCAGTGATAATATTGGCACTACACCCACAAACATTCATTTCCTCCACCACCAACACTTAGTAGCAGCAGTGTATACTATCTACAATGTGCACTGCAGAAATTCACCAAGGGTCTTTAGACAGCACCTTCCAAACCCACATACACTTCATTCTAGAAGGACAAAGGCAGCAGATTCATAAAAACATCACCACCTACAATTTTCCCTCCAAGCCATTCACCATCCTGAATTGGAATATAATGGGGTCAAACTCGTGGAATTCCCTCCCTAATGGTACTGTGGGTTAACCTACAGCACTGCAACAGTTCACTATCACCTTCTGAAGGGAAGCTAGGGATGAGCAATAACTGTTGGCCCAAACAGTGGCACCCACATTCCACAAGTGAATTTTTAAGAATCAATTTGTCATATCATATTTCAATCATTTGCTTTTTCTCATGTTAAACTTAATTCAAATTTGTCGTAGCAACGTTGGTAATTATTTTTATTGTGGCCTTCATGAGGAAGCTGTTGAGTGTAAATTATGGACCTATTGATGGATCTTAAGTTGTACAAGGTAAAACATAAGGCAACTGTAGTCCAAGTCTGACGATGAAGCATGTCTGTCAAAAGCGTTATTCAATTAAACAGCCGCACAGCATGGGCTGTCAACCTGGAACACCCTGATGATTTACCTGGTTGCCTCCTTTTCTTCCACCTCCCCTAATGTCTCCTATAATTGGCCCTCTGAACATTTACTGGCGATAACGGCCGATCTCTGATCATTGTCAGATTGTGGGACAAGTCACCAGACACCATTGTCAGCCAAGTACTCAAGAGGACCTTCTCTACCAGGCAAGGGTTTCCTTGAGAACGTCAATTGCTTGTTCATTAGAATGTGATGGTTGGGTAGTTCTCATGTTATGAGTCCTCAGTTAATGTTCAATTTTTAGTTTCAGAGCCATGGAATCAGAAGCCATGTGTATTATATTGGGTTTGCAATGTTCTGTTGAATAAATTACTATTTTACCACAAAATCAGGGAATGACTTGGGCTGCTACACAGAGGTGATTGAATACTTTGCAAGTTGAGCATGTTCCATTACTCATTAGAAACACAAGAACATTAAATCATGACTGTTACCTCACATTTTCACAACAACTTAGAATTTCAAAATTGTACTTTTGCATTAATAACAGCATGATCAAACTAATTGCAGTTATTCTAATTTGAATAAAATCCAATAAATAAACTCTTCTATCACTGGGAGTTGGGAGGAATGCCAACTGACTCATCAAGCTAGTTCTATCATTTGTATGACAACATTCAGAGGTAAATGTAAATTCTGTTTTCTCTATTTGGATATTCATAATTCAGCTTCCAATGCATTTGTTCAGTTTAATTGTTCTCGTATTTTTCATAAATAGTACAGTCGATTCTGCTATAACACAATAGTTGTGTTCCTATAGAAATAATGGGGCATATGGGAAAAGCGGGGTTAGGGGCAGGCCACCAAAAAAATCACTCAAAAGCCTAACACAAGGATAGCACGGTATGAGTAATTGTTTAATTTATATCTAATAATGGAATAAAAGTAAATTTAACACTTTACCTTGAAAAATTGTTAAGAAGATTTATGGGGGAGGAGGTTTTGAGGTTGCGCTATTGTTAATGGAGGGGGCTGATGGTCATCGTCATCATCATCATCACCTTCAGGTGCAGTTGTATTTCCAGAGTTAGGGCGAAAAGTAGTTAATCCAGAAGTGGATGGCTGTGGTTCATTGCCTTCTGACTGTTTCTTGGGAATTGGCTTAAAAAAGGCATTCAGGTTTTGCTGCTTTGCCTTTTTCTTCTTTCATGAAGAAGCTGTTCATAGGGTGCCAAATAAGATCTTATTCCATGAACTACTATCTGGCTGCATTCTGCATTGTAATCATTGTCCTTTAAGAGCTGCAACTGCTTCTCAATTTCCCTCAGGATAGAAGACAAAACAGAAGTGAAAAGCTTTTGCGGTGCTGCATCCTGGACTTCACCTTCTTCATTTCCAGCTTCCATTTCCCCCTCAGCGACAGTTTTGGTAGATCAGCTGTAGAGAGGTCTTCACAGTGGGACTCAAACAGCTCTTCAACATCCTCACTCTCCACTTCTTCAAATCCAACTTGCTTTGCTGGATCAACACAATGTTCTCTGATTCTTTGCAGATCCTCTGATAGATCAAAGCCTTTAAAATCTGGAAAAAAATCTGGGAAAAGCTTCCGCCAAACTGCATGCTAGCAGTCCTTGCTGACATCACCACAGGTATCTACAATAACGTTAATTGCATTCTTGATCTTAAAGCTCTTCCAAAAAAAAAAGGAAATCACGGAGCACTGTACATCTCACAGAAAGCACTTCACCTCACAACAAAGTCTGCAAAATGATCACGTGATGCCGGTGCAGAGGCTATTTCAGCATTAACATTGTGCATATTCAGGACAAAGCCTGAAAAACGATCATGCGATACCAGTGCACACTCCTCCGCGCAACGATGGAATCGTATTATAGTTAACACAAGTTCTCATTTTAGAAATAGCATTCCCCTAATTGTCAGGCGCATTATAGACAATTCGCATTGCCAGAACACACACTATAGCAGAACCGTGAAATATATTAATATGTCAATATTCACTCAACAAGGTTAGAAGGACAAATTGGTTAGTAAATAGATCAGCAATGGAATGAGGCGTGTCTTTATCAGGACAGGTTTGGAAACACTTCATGCCATGTTAGTAAATCTCTCACTTGTATCAGGTGTATCAAGTCGCAGAACACTAGATTGGCTTTTTCCAAATGTTCCAGCTAGTATTTCCAAATTTTAAGTAACAAAATTATACCTCTAGCTTTCAAAAAACAAAAAGGGCTATGTAAAACATGACTAATAAGCTGATAAATTATTTTGATAAAAAGCAACATTAGAAAAATTATCTACAGTTTCCTAATATCAGAATTATAAGTTAATTATTTGCCCTGGAAGCTACGCCACTTAGTTTCAACCAATGTCTTTCCATGAGCTAAGTCAAAAAAGAACTAGTGCAAAGCCAGATAAGTGAAATGTCCAATAGTAGCCAGTTGTGAAAATTAAGGAACAAGTCAGAACATATAGTGGCCAAAATGGTAGCGAAATATCTTGTACTGCTAATAATGGGGAGGGAAGGACTTGGTTCCATTTGTAAACTATTAACTACATTTGTGGCACACATGATGGCTTTTGTAAAAATGCAATATAAATAACATTTGGCTTGTGTCTGAGAGTCCTAAGGAGCATGACTGCTACTTGTTACAACAATAATTCTGAAATAAAAACAGAGCTCATAAACGATTGTAATTTCACTCACTACAGACAAAGTAGTAATAACATACCGAGATGAGTTAACAAAATTGCAGGAAAAGTCGCTCACCTCTTCCAAAAAGATGCACAATAATGTTAAGAAACAAAAGTGAATAATTGTACACATATTATACATTTGATAAATTTAGCTCATTGTTTATGGAATTCCATCTGAAGAAGTCACACAGAATTCTTACATTGGTGGGAGAAGAAACAGTTAAAGTGTCACATAAGGTACAGCACATTTTGTTCTTTGGCCATGTAAAACACAAAAAAAGTTGTTAATCATCAGCCAAATTAGAACAATAGCAAAAGTCTATAAATAATTTGAATTCATTGGACCTTCACTGACTTCAGCTAACAGAACTTAGAAATATATTTTACAAAATCATCAGTCACTGGAATGCTTGTGAAAAACACTAATGTAACTTTTCAAGAGGTAGCTCAAATGAGCTAAGTTTAATGTAGAACAGCCTAAATAAATTCTATTATCCCTTTAAGGTTCTTTTTTCCTAATTTGACTCCCTAAAGACTTTAATTAGGTAAGACCCAGCAGCATGAGATTTACTTTTGAAAATAACAACATGTAAAGTGTTAATTAAACTTTCATTAAGTTACTATTCGGTCTGACAAAAGAGTAAAATGATTAACCATGCAATTTAACACGCTTAACTCCTGCTTACAATATGTCTGACTGCAATGTGATGCTTTTTATGTCAGGATACATTTGGAACAAGACTGTCATTATTAACGGCTAAACACCCTCATTAAATCCCAAGTTACATGCTCTCCTATTTATTTCATGTGACTAATAACTTCAGGTGAAGTATTTCTACCTGAATTTCATATTTGCTCCAAATTTGGAAATTAGAGCACATATGTTCTGATATATGGGAGCAAACCCACTGGAGATAAGTGGGTGCATGAAAATCAGGACAGTATTGACTTATAACTATCCTATGCCTTAACTTGCAATGCGTACTGTTTACGCTTTATATTACCTGTGTTTGTTATTGAGGCTATTGCAATGCAGCCATTACTTTTCTATGATCTGAGCACTCAGAGTAAATTCTACTCATTGAATGAAGACATAAAAGTTAATACAGTTAGGGGGTGCAAACTTTTAAAGATAGGCAGCCACTTTAACCAGTGATCATTCTGCAGTGGGGGTTTACTGCAAATCGAGTCCATTTTTCACATGATGTGTGTGCTAATTTCAATCAGCTGCTGCAATTGCCCTCAGTGTCTTGAGTAACTATAACAGTTGCATTAAAAATCTATAATTAAGAAGTTGACATCAGTAAAAATGACTACGAAGTTGTTCAATTGTTGTTAATAACTGAACTGATTCCCAATGTCCTTTAGTGAAAGAAACCTGGCTATATTTACATTCGCTCTACATCAATCCGGGACTTAAAGCCACTTACCAAGTCGCCTGTCATACAAGTTAATTGTACCACGTTCTTAAGGATGACAAATGATGGCAATAAATTTTGGACTTGCTGCAATGCAACAATCATGAGAATTAATTTTTAGAATTATTTAGAAATAAAAGTGAAATAAATATATAAAAATCACTCCAGGTGCCAGTAATCTCATTGGTAGCCACTGAAAGCACAATTCCTGAAAATCCCAACCAATTATTACACAAACACCACCACCCCACTGAAAAAGAATTTCTCAGAATTCCCGTCGTATTATCATAGCCATAATCTAATTTTGGTGTTCAAATAAAACAACCATTCAAGTCAACACCATTTGAAAATTGCAATTAGTGCCTTGTAATCACTTTTAACAATTTATTATGTCTTGTATAAATCAAGAATTATTGTAACTCTATACAATAAACTACTGTATAAATATGTTAATATGACCTTTCTTTGTATGCTGATGCATGATGCAGTGGCAGTTTCCACCTCCCTGCAGTAATTTCACTACTTGCGAAGTCTTTTAATTTATACCCATGCAGTTTCATGGACATTATTATTTTGATTTGAAGTGAAGAATTAAACAATCAAACCTGCATTTGATTGATGCTATTGATCATTTCTTTTAGTCATTATTCATCTGTTGATGGTGCTGATTTATGACAAAATCCTTCTCATAAGTAGCAGTCATTTGTGTGTATGTCCAGAGAACAAATGTTATCATTAGTCAGGTATGAAAAATGCTATAGAAAAAACCAATTTTCACTTTAAGTCCACATAAACGTCAATAGAATTAACTGAATATTAGTCAGAAGTGAGAATAATATCTGATTTCCCAGGTCATTTCAACACAGGGAAACTAATGGCTAAAAGTTGGTTTGCTGTGAATTTCAGATGCAGGGATCGTGATTCATGATCTGTCTACATTAGTATCATCAGAGGTAAGCAGCATAAAAATGTGGTACTCCCACCTCATTGCTATTATTGTGGCATGGCGTTGAGCATCCACCTTGCTGGTAACGATCTCTGACTCAGTAGAAGACTGGAGAATATTGTGCTAATGGCACATAATATAGCAAGCCTGGCAGTCCGTCCTTTTTAAAGGGGAGTCACACTGGAAAATATTGCTGCAGTTTGGAGCATGAAATAGAATACAAGGGCAGTGAGTGGGTTCCAGTGTGATGGAGCTGTTAACAACAGAGATGGGCAGGGAGAAAGTTATCATGAACTAGATTTTTATAGGCCTCTGGGGTCAGCATTGGAAGTGCATGGGAGTTAAAATATGGCCAGAGTGCTAATTTCTAGTCCCACCCTTCACCTCATTTCAAGAGAAATAAACTCTAATAAGGAACTTATTAACAACATTTCTTGAAGTTTCCTTTTTTTTCACCTTTTCCTTGAAAGCACGAATAACCTGCTCCTTCTACCAAAATAAAAATTCAAGTCATGGTAAATAATTGTCTACTGTTTGTGAAGTTCAGGAAACAGTCAACCACATGCTTCTCTTATGACCATAGCTCACTATTCGATGGGTAGCCGGCACAGTTTAGTAAGGACCACTCAAGATCATTTTAGAGGAGGCCAACTTGGATTTTCTAGTCAGCCTCCAGGATCCGGCAGCAGATTAAGAGCTCAACACCCTGGAAATGTCTAGAGGCTCCTTCTGTTTAAGGTACCCCTATCTCCCTTTTGTTTTTTCATAAGATGTGAATAGCGCAGGCTGGGCCAGCATTTGTTGTCCTTATCTAACCGCTCTTGGAAAGGCGGTGGTGAGCTACTTTCTTGAGCCACTACAGCCCAAGATGTGGGTACATTCTCAGTGCTGTTAGGATTTTCATCACTTAGACGTACAGTGTAAAATACTACATTGTAAATTACTCTTAGTGTGTTATAAACAAATAAGGTAGGACAAAGATGATTGCACTGAGTAGAGAAATGTCTTCATATATAATTGGCAATTAATTTTATTCTGTACATCCAACCTATCCTATCTTCTCAATAATCAATACGAAATATGAATCAGATGGAGATAACATTTACTCTAACTACATTGATATTCAGTAGATATTTATATTTATTTAGGATAGCAGTATGAACTAAACACAACTGAAAACTATTTTATAGAAATAAAAGACTACAAAATATAGATTTTAAATTCTATATTTAACCACATAAATCTATACAATGGTCATTACTAGGTTATATTTCACAGATTTAGAATATTATATAGAATATTCTCTGATTAGATCAGTCACTGATAAAGTGCATTTTCTTGATAATTTCAAAAGCAGGTCTAGTTTTTAAAAATGAATACAAGCATGATGTACCATGAAGGAGTAGGCTGCAAGGGTGTATCCATGATTCCCATATGAATTCTCCGTCATACTGATTGAAGAACTGCATTTCTAGCAGGTGCTTGTTATTTCACTGCCTACAGAGAGAAAGGCAGAGTCACTGTTGACTACTCCTGCACCCGTCATTACAGCCAACTATAAAGTGACTTTGGAATAGCCTATGCTTAGGCGCTCTCATTATCCAGTTTGCCAAGTACAATGATGCGGGGCAGGGGGCCACGTCTCACCTTTTTCCAGTCTTACATTTACCATCAGAGCATATCATGCCTATGTAAACTTAACAAGTCAAGTCAGTTTTTAGATCCTGCTGCCATACAGACAGTAGATGATACAGCCAGTGACTGGTCAACTCTGTAGGTCAGACAGTGGTTCAATATACCTGGCCACTTCCAGAAAACACACAACGGTGCCAAATGAAAGCTTGGAGGAGGGTAGTGGAGCTCCCATGAAAGAAAAACTGTCAAAAGGTGAATGACCTAATCATTGAATTAGCCAATAGCTGTGAGTTCATTAATTTAAAAGAAGCAACAGTGAGCAGTGTGAAACATGACAGTAAAATATTTAACTCATATGGCATACAAAATCCCCATTGACGAATTATGATCATACATAGTGAAAAAAATGGGATAGCTAGCTTTCACAGGAACCCTGACAATAGTCAATTGGTGACAGTGATGTAACCATTGGAGCTCCTGAAGGCTAGGCATTTTCATTCTGAAGGCATTTTCCATCCTGTTCATCCCACCCACTGGTATATCTAATCAATAATCAATGCACCTCCCCAGAATTCTGACCTCAGTATCCACTCAATAAAAAATACCCACACTCTGCATGGTCAGGAACTCATTCACTAATTTGAAGGTGTGCCTGGTCTGGTACCAGAGCACTGTGGGTAGTAACGTTTGCCACTGAGATAGACAAAGGCATGTGGTATGTCGGAAAACACCAACTGCAAGTTTCCCTCTCAAATACAAACTGTACTGACTTGCTGACCTATGTCTTTGATCAAGCTTTTAGTTCTTCTAATATCCCTTACTTTGGCTCGGAGGTAATGTTTGTCAGCTTATGCTTCTGTTAAAGGAGCAACCAAAATGCAAATTGATTTGACATGAATTAGAAGGCAAATTAAAATAAAATAAATATAAGCTGCAGGATGACATTTAATAATATTTTTTCTTAAAAGTTTCATTTTACTTTCACCTTTTTCTTGAATGCGCAAGAAAACATAGCCTTCTCTTTGCAAAGAAAATTCAGATGTTGTGATAGATAATTGCCTGACACTTCTGAGGCTCAGGAAGTAGTCATGTCCATCGTTCTAACTACGAAGATGACTCACTGCTTGCATTTTTTACGGTCCTGAAAATGGCTCTGTAATTCTGTACGCTTGGGTAAAGTTAGCCAAAGAACATCTCAAACCAAGAGTACAATTTGAAAAATATATTAAATGAATGAAAGTATAAACATCAACAATTATAATATTTTCTACAGTCCTAATGCTATGTTTAAAGTAATCAAGAACTAGAATTTTTTGCAATTAAAACACTAAAAAAGTATGACATTTCTAACCTTGCTTATTTTATGTGTAAATAGCCTCCTGCCAAAGACAAAGCTCTGTGATTTCTATTTGCACAATACTCTTTGAATTGGCTCAATACAGGACCAATCATATTCTGTGTTACCTCAAAACCCCTTGACCCATTAACTTGAATGAAGTAATATTACAGGTGTAATATATTTCATGCAAACCACTGCGTAATGTGTTTTCTTCCTGAGCAAAGTAACTATGAAAAATAGCTAGCTGTAAAACAGAAAATATTCACTCAGCTAATTAATAACCACAATTACATACTTACTTTCTGACAATGCATGGGAAATACAGGCAGAAAGATGTTCAAATCCACAGAGAAAGTAGAAAAGAATGGATCAGAAATTTAGATCTGTGGAAACAATATTACTTGTATTCTTAAAATATATTGGTTTACTTAGTATGGCAGCAATGCCACAGAATAAAGATTCCTGCGACTTTCTGTACCACAGTTGCCATTTTTAACAACTGACAACACAATTTTAATAACAGGCTTTGTTTCCTCAACTCATCTCATCTTCCATGTATGTTGAAAAGTAACCTCACTGTGAGTATTCATTTTAAAACAGGAGTTAAACAGAAATACATAAAGCAAATATAAACATAGGACACTGCACAGTAGTGGGATGCAGGTTCATGGTTGTTAGTTTCTGTGTATCTTAACTCCCTATCTATACTGCGCCCCATGTAGGAGTGATGGTTGAACACTTTCTTACAGAGTAAATTGGAGACAGAGGGTTGTTCAAAGTCTGGTCTCAGCTGCTACTATGCTATAGTTATTGCGCAGTGTGTTGCTAAAAAATTCAATATATGATGTTTGCTACACCATGTTGTCACGCTAACCAGAAGAGAAATCAGCTGATGAATATTTGGTTGTATGTGTACAATTAGCTCTCCCAAGTGGCAAATTTTTAACACGAGAACAAAATGAAGAAATGGGGAGGTTTTAAAGGGCCCAGAATATCATTTTCAAATAACACTGGAAGCTGCATTCATCACCAACGTGCTACCTGGTGGTACCATATAATTAAACCTGATTGGTGGTCCTTACTGGTACTGCTGCATGTCACATCAAAAATGTGATATTAGTCAAATAATCTAACACTGATACCAAAACCACTCAGTTCCATGCACCACTCCGTAATGATCTCTCCCTGTCCCCATTAAAATTAAACTTTGAACTCACAAACAAACGGCCTGCCACATTTACACTGTTCTGCATTGACAAGCTCCCTCGCAGGACTCATTTAATCAATCTGTACAGACACACCTCTAGAGCCGTTGGAAATTGATGCCAGATTGCATCTGGGCTATAAGGCAGGGATACTACCATTACAGCACAAGAGCCCTCAGGGCTCATTAAATACTTACAGCTCTGCTAACCATGCAATTGAGTCTTAACCATGAAAATAATTCAGCCCACTGGCTATTGTCAACAAGTGAGCAGTGTAATTGCTCCGCCCACTATCTGCTTGCTGCAAAAATTAGCCAATGGCATATATTTTAACATTTAAAGTCAAGAATACAAGTTTTAAGAGATGCAACAAGCTTCTGAGACAATTTGAACTTGGCTTCATGTTGGGTTGAGGTTAGGCAATTTTAAAGTGGAACAGAAGAACAGCTTCTATAGTCCTATTACAGCTCTTGGCTTCAATACTATGCCCTTCTTGAGTTACAGTACTGCTCTTGTGCAGAGGCACACTCAAAATTGTTTTGCATTAACCTGAAAGTAATCCAGTCATGAAATTGTTGCATTAGCATTGGTTAGGATGACATACTGTGTTTAAAGAGCAGGTCCAAGGCTGGAAATTCTTTTTTTGGAATTAAAAAGGCTGGAATTCTGACTCATTTCCTGACCACACACTCTCCTACCCCCAAAGTCTGTTCACCATCTACAAAGCCCAAGTCTAGATTTTAATATAATAGTCTTCATTTGGTAGATAAGAGAGCTCCCACAAAATGCAAGAAGCTACAAGACAATTCAGGATAAACCAGCCTACTTGATCAATGCCTCATCCATCACCTTAAATAATTATCTATCCATCAACAGTGTAGCAACTGCAAGGTGCATGTAAAATAAATTGGACACTTCTAACTTTCAAAGTCTTGGCAAAGATCTGTAGCTCGGGCTGTGGGTGAGGTTGTTAACTTGCTCGCTGAGCTGGCTTGATCTCGTTCAGACGTTTCATCACCATGCTAGGTGACATATCAGTGGCGTCTCCGATGAAGCGATGTTGTTCTACTCCGCTTGGAATTTATACTGTCTGGTCCATTATGGTGATAGTGTCATTTCCGGTTTTACAAACCCACACAGATCAAAACCGGAAATGACACTATCACCATAATGGACCAAACAATATAAATTCCAAGCAGAGTAGAATAACATCGCTTCATGGGAGGCTCCACTGATGATGTCACCTAGCATGGTGACGAAACGTCTGAACAAGAATAAGCCAGCGAGCAAGTCAACAACCTCACTTCTAACTTTGCTTATTTATAAATAGCCTCATGCTGAACACAAAACGCCAGAATTTCTGTTTACACCATAGTTGGGGTTGGCTCAATACAGGATTGATTCCTTATTCTCCATCCTGCATTCCCCCAACTCCTTGGCACAAATGATCACCTACAAGATGCATTGCAGCAACTCGCCAAGGCTCCCTTGACAGCACCTTCCAAAACTTCTATCACATAGAACGACAAAAGCTGCAGAAGCATAGGAACACCACCGTAAGTATCCCACCAAGTTACGCACCATCCTGACTTGGGAAATAATCATTGTTACATTACTTTCATGTGTCAGAGATTGGAATCCTCTGCCAAAAAGGACAGTATCTATACCTGATGGACTGCTGCAGTTCAGGAAGGCAGCTCAAGGACAGTTAGGAATGAATAATACATTTGACTTAATCAGCAATGCCCACATCCCATGAAAAAAAATTGAAGGCTTGGAAGTAGATTGACCTTTGGTCATTTGCTCGTTACATCCTGTCCAAAGGAAAACCTTGCAATATTTATACAAAGTGAATTTTTTAAATAATGAGATTATATAAATTTGCTATGAAAAATTTCTCACCACTAAGGAACAAAGCAGCAGTCTACTGAGGTAAATTCCATTGTACTGGTATGCTTAACAGTTGGCATAGCGAGCACAAGAGTGTTTACATTGTCGACATTACCTGTACCATTTATTTAATGCGAAAGACGAATACTTATAATTACTTCTCTGTTTATTTCTTTTCACAAGTAAAAATTTTACAAAATTTTCTGCATCTAAAATTTTAAAAATGTCCGTGTTTAAATAACAAAACCACTGACAAATAAATGAAGAGACTGGAAACTTGATTACAATATATATTATTTAGAGCTGGCATTAAAAGGAACGCAACTATGGTGAACATCCCCCATGTCTCTCCTACCATCTTTGAGTTTATCGGTAATGACAAACTCAAAACTTAATTTCCAGTAAGAAGATTTGAGGCTCCTCTCCCTCACATTCCTTCTCATTCTGCATGTTTCAGGATAAAATTTCAAGTTCAGCTTTCATCTTAATGCAGTTTATTCCGCAGGAAAGTATTAGTCAACATTCACTGCAGGATGCACAATGTCATTTCATAATCCTCGCACGGACAAGAGCAACCAGTAAATTACTTGACCATACATGACAATAAAATATTAAATTAAACTAAAACAGATATTTACAAACACTTATCTTGATCGCATTATTGCTTTGAAGTAACACAGCGTGGAGCTAGAGGAACACAGTAGGCCAAGCAGCATCAGAGGAGCAGGAAAGCTGACATTTCGGGTCGGGACCCTCCTTCAGAAAGGTCCTCCAGCTCCACACTGCGTTATCTCAGACTCCAGCATCGGCAGTTCTTACTATTTTTGATTGCTTTGAGTAATTGTCTATTGACTACTTGGTAAAATTTTTTTTTAATAAAATGTTCGCTTACCTGAAAAAATACCGGAAGCACCCATCTTTTTGGTCGAACTAAGTATAAGATAGATCATGCTGAGAAGCACTGGTATCTGTCTCCTATGACATCCATCGAGCAGGTGCATTGTGTATTGGCAACCAGCAGTTCACATCTTTTTAAATCTTTCCCTGACCACGCATCTCCAAGTGACGTTCTTCTCAAGTGTGTAAATCACAGGCCTGGAAAGATGGAAGAAGAGGAGTTGTCACCAAGTTGCCCGAAGTAAATAATGCACCACAAAACTTCACAAATACATTTACCTGAGGTGTGTGATAAACACGGAGACAAGTGCACAGCGCAACACCGAAGATTCATGAGGACAGCACAGACAGCCAGGTGAGAGTATCAGGACAGTATAGACACCCATCTGAGCAATACGTAGAAACTATAGACCGCAAACTGAGGAATTCCAGGTCAGTCACTACCAAGGACCATAACCGCAGAATGGAACCCCACCTGAGGGGCACAAAGACAGTAGAGAAACTGCATGTATGGAACATCAGAACAGCTTAGAAACCCCACCTGAAGGGTATGAGGACAGTATAGAAACCCCACCTGAGAGACATGGGGACACTACAGGAATAGAAACCACATCTGATTCTTACGAGGACAGTATAGAAATCCCACCTGACATGCACAGGACAGTACAGAAATTTCACCTGATGGGTATGAGAACAGTATAAAAATCCCACCTGATGGGTATGAAGAGAGTATAGAAACCCCACCTGACAGACGGGGGACAGTAACGAAACACCACCTGACAGACGGGGGACAGTATAGAAATCCCACCTGACAGACGGGAGACAGTATAGAAACCCCACCTGAGGGGCAGGGAGACAGTATAGAAATCCCATCTGAGGTGTATGAGACAGTATAGAAACCCCACCTGAGGTGTATGAGGACAGTATAGAAACCCCAGCTGAGGGGCAGGGAGACAGTTTAGAAACCCCACCTGCGGGACAGGGAGACAGTATAGAAATCCCACCTGAGGTGTATGAGCACAGTATAGAAACCCCACCTGAGGTGTATCAGGACATAATAGAAACCCCACCTGAGGGACAGGGAGACAGTATAGAAACCCCACCTGAGGTGTATGAAGACAGTATAGATTTCCCACCTGAGGCGTATGAGGACAGCATAGAAACCCCACCTGAGGAAGCAAGAAACAGGACAGAACCTAATACCTGAGAATAACTAGGTGTGGAGCTGGATGAACACAGCAGGCCAAGCAGCATCAGAGGAGCAGGAAGGCTGACGTTTCGGGCCTAGACCCTTCTTCAGAAAATACCTGAATGGGTGCGAGGGTAGATTCATAGAAGCCGGCGCGCCCAGTTCTGGCTGTGAGCCAATACTCCTGGTTTCCGCGTTAAATTACCACCAGTTTGACTGAGCTGTGTTGCCTCCAATTCTGGATGAATCCTGATTCTCTAACTGTTAGTGTGGATGTCTCCTGGTGTATAATACGGGCGCTCTCTGTCCCCGCGTGTTCCCACTGCCAGCACACATCCGAAAACTGCGCTGAAGCGAACTGTTTTCCTCCTCGCCTCCCGTTCACTCGCCCATGTTTCTCGGCAGTGCCGTCCTGAATTGGTTTAAATTTCCAGTTCAGTTGGAGTTAGCGTTGACTTGTAAACTTGCAGTTCCAGTAAACGCTCCACACCCAACTAAGTGTTGGCTGTCTTCACCAAACTGTATCCGGAGCTCTCCGCTAGACTGTCATCCCTAACTTACCAAGGACGGCTTCTTTAAAATTAAACGTGCAAATGTCAAATTATTTTCTTTTAAAAGCAGCTCCACATCACGCAATTCAGGTATTCCCCCTGCTTTTGTTAAATGACTGAGCTCGGGAAAATTAAATGCATTGGTTGCCGAGATAATGTTTAAAATCTCTTGGATGTAGAAAAGTCTTCAATTGTATCTTGCTCCCTCGTGATGAAAATTCCCCTCAGGTCCTTGTACCGGAGGAGTTGTGTCATCTATTCTCAGTTTGAGGGCTATTCTTCAACAGTGCGAGTTTTTCCATCATTTATCCACCCTGCTCCTCCTCCCGGTGACCCTGGTTTTCCCAAGTGGATGAATGAGGGAGGAGTCGGCCTTACATGGCTCTGAAACTGTTCAGCTTCTGTCCCGTCCCCATTGCTGGGCAGTGTGTCTCTCAGACTCCTGGCCCTCCCCAGTTTGCCTACCTCCCTGACCCCACTCTATTCCGACTCAAACTCAGATGCTCTTCAAATCGGCGGCCGCGCGCAATAAAGCGCCTCAAGTCACCCCCAAATCAGAAGGTCACACCGATTCTCTTTCCCACTCCATCTGTCTCCCCGCACCGCGCTCGCCAATCGCATGTCTACATGAAAAAAAAACGCGCTCGATTGACTTTCTGATCTTTGGGTGAAAATAAAGTTAACAGCCGCCAGTGTTTTGGTAGTAGAACTGACAACATGAAGCGTCACGAAGTGTGGGCGGAACAAGTTGTAAATCCTGTTCCCCTCTCCAACCCGAAATAAATGGAGGCTTCAAACTTTTCCTCTCCCAACCTCTTGTGGATCAAAGGCATGAGCGTTATCTAAGAACTTCGTTTAGAGTCTTATATATGACAGGTTAAAGTGCACTAGATAGATCATATACATTCCAACAGCGCTATATCGTAACCGCTTGTCACACAAAGCTATAGTGCTGCTAGGTACCTGAAAACATAGCGCGCAGCAGATAAAACGCGGTGCCAAGGCAAGAAAGATGGCAAAAGGCAAAGTTAGTTCCTATTTCTTTGACTAATTCCCCGCACGAACAAGGAAAACGACGCACCTGTGACGTCTGCTGGGCTGTTTTGTTTCTGAGCTCAGTTGCTTTAAAGTGCAGAGTTAGTCGGCTTTCACTGCACCTTCGACACTTGGATGTAAGCGCTGACCTTTTTAAAAATGTTTTCAATGCAGCTTCCTCTATGACAAATGCATTCAAAAACAGGTATTCCCCGGATTTCTGCCCGACCCCGTGAGCACGGGTGCTCATTGACTGGTGCAACATGTTTCAGGTTTTAACGTAAATATAATATTAACTGTTACTGTTACTGTACATTCTGTAAAGAAATTCCATTGTCGTGCAGCGCGCTCCCTCTGGTGGAACTTGAATCCGAATTGACTGAAAAATACCAAATCTCAGAATCACAGGATTGCTACAGCGCGGAAGGAGGCCATTCGACCCATCGCATCCGCTCTAACCAGTGGGAAATTCCCTTTGTCCCATTCCTCCTCCTCTTTCCCCCAACTCTCCGTTCCCACAAAACCTGCATATTCTTCCTTTTCAGTGAAAAGTCTAATTCTCTTTGGGCCGCCTCCATCACCCTCTCAAGCAGTGCATTCCTGATCGTAAGGACAGTTTCTGTGAAAAAAAATTGCTTTCTCGTTTTACGTTTGCCTCTTCCGTTCGTTTGAATTTGTGCCCTCTGGTTCAATCCTTTCACGAGTGGGGACAGTTTCTCTCTATCTACTCTGTCCACTTATTATTTTGCACACTTGTATCTAATCACTTTTCAACATTTCTTTTTCAAAGAAAATAGTTCCAACCTCTGGAACCTATCCCAACTAGAGTTCTTCATCCCTGAAACTACACTTTTTTGGGCACTCTTCCTACGCCTCCTCAGCATTTCTAAAGTACTATGCCCTGAACTGGACAAAATTGTCCAGTAAAGGTAAAACTGGTGTCTTATACAATTTCAATATAACCTCCTTGCTCTTGTACTGTATGCCCCTAATAATAAAGCTGAGGATACTGTATATTGTTTAAGCTGTTCTGTCAACCTGTCCCGTCAACTTTGATGATTTATGCACATATGCACTTGGATCCCTCCGCTCCTGCACCCCCTTTATAGTTGCACATTTTGAATCTCTGCATTCTTCATAACAAAATGAATCACTTCACATTTCTCCATCTTGAACTTCATCTGGTACCCATCTGAATTCTCAAACATATCTAGGGGCCTTTGAAGGTCTACACCATCTCTTCGCGGTTACATTTTGTGCTATTCACAAATTTTTAATTTATCCTAAGTACACCAAGATCAGTATAAACAAGGGTCTCAGCACTGATCCCCTGGAACATCCATACAAATCTTCCTCCAGTTCAAAAAATTTCCATTAACCACTACTCTCTGTTTCCTGTCACGCAGCCAATGTTGTATCCATGTTGCTACTGTCCCTTTCTTCTATGAGCTATAACTTTGTTCACAGGTCTGTGGTGTGACACTGTATCAAGTATTTGTATCACACTTCTTCCAAACATCAAGTAACTGCTTGCCCCCTTGTGTTTTGTATTTTTACTGTCATTAAATAGCATGCCATCTTTTATTTTTAATGGTAATACAGTCTGTTGGGCTATAAAGTAATAGTTGTGTTCTGCACCATCACATTATAGAAAATCGCGCTATAGACCTCCAGGCCTCCACGATAATGTCAATTGCATTCTTGATGTTAAAGCTCTTCCAAAAAAAAACCCCAAAAATCACGGATTCCTGTACCTCTCACAGAAAACACTTCACGACAAAGTATGCAAAATGATTATGTGCTGCCAAAGCATACTCTTTTGTGAACTAATGGAATTGCATTATAGCCAACACAAGTTTGCATTTTAGAAATAGCGTTCCTCTGTTCGTCAGTTGCGATACAGCCAATTCACGTTGTCGGAACATGCGTTTTGGCAGAACCGACTGTAAGCAAGACTAACTATGACGCATCCTTTGAATCCAAAATATGATGCTCTATTATTATATTTCATGAAGCTTCAGGTGAATTAGTCTTGACTACAACAATTCAGTGCAAGGCACTACAATTTTGACGTTATTTGAATGAATACTTCTTCACAATACGCAGTATTGCAATCAACAACATAAGAGCATGTATCACAAAAGCTAATGTACCCAATAGGACCCTTTTTCTGTGGAATTTATATGAACTATCCTATTGTGAACTGAAAACAGCCTGCTTTATGGGGAAAATTTTGTCATATTACCCAAACATGAAAGTTAACAATTTTACCCTACTTCAACTATTGATGTATGCTGTGATATTTTCAATCAGATTGTCAGGTGGGTTTGCCTGAATCATTGTAATTGCCTTACAGGAGCCTTAAAGAATCTTACTGGAGAATAAATTATGCCTTTAATCTGGTTTGTACATTTTTTAACAACCTGTTGAGTAATACTATATTATACCTCTGGTATAGGTGGGTCTTGAACTAATTTTTTTGTTTTCAATTCTACTAGCTATTGTTGTGGGATTTGAACCATTTACACATAGTATTAGCTGGACCATTGGATTATTATCCAGTGACATTGCCACTAAAATGCAATTAGCCAAAAGGCATAGCCTTTGAGTCCATGTGTTTAGACATGTTATGACACATGCCTGGGGACAGTGGGATTTGAACCTGGGCCTTATGAAAGATAGAGAACAGTACCACTATTCCAAGAGAGCACTAAAGTATTTGTAGTTAAACTGCTTGAACATGTTATGAGGTACCTGCAGAGCAATTGCAACACCAACCTTTTGGTCCGGAAGTGGAAACACCACTGATGCACTACAAGAGCCTTTGGTTTCAAATTTGCCACGGCGAGGGTCAAGCCCCATCATAAAAGCATTAGCTTGATTCCTGGATTACTATTCCGATAACATTACTACCACATCACTGATTTTCCACCCTTTAATCTAGTTAGCTTTACAATTGGCATAACACATAATTATTTTAACAATCTTTTTGCTGGATTTAAATTCATACCAAAGGATTACAAGTTAAAACTAAGGGCCAGGGATTTGAAAATTTTGAATGTAGCTTTAATTAATATATTTTACATATCTGGCTTTATGTCTATCTATCTTTCTATCCATCTATTTATCTACCTACCTATCTAACTGTCTATCTTTCAATCCATCTATCTATCTGTCTGTTGATCTTGCGAACATCCAGAGTTCACTATTGAATTACGTTTCTATATGTATATCTCTGTAATTCCCTTCATTTAACAATCCCTTTCCACACTCAAATCCAGCCTTCAGAATGTATTTACTTGACTTAGCTTTCCTCTGTTCACAATCTCATTTAATGGTCCACTTTCTTGAATTCTCTGCCTATTTACCTTACTCATCAACCTGTACCGTCCTTTCCTATTTCTTTGAATAAGCTTTTGATCACCAACGCTAATATCTCTTTTTGGCTTAGCATCTATTTATTTATGATTTTGCCTCTTTAAAATGCATCAATATTTTATACAATAAAGGTGCTATATAATTGCAAGTTGTTGTTGTAATAAGGGATGAGTAATATTATAATCTTCCCTCGTAACCTAAAATCTTTTATTTAAAAGTGGTTTTAACGGTATCATCCTACCAGGAATTGTACACATCTATTCTCTCTTGATAGTACTTTGGCGGCTCAGATAGGCCAACTCTATTAACATTATCATTGTTGCAACAACACTGAGTTGTGCAGTCATTTCTCAGTTTCATGTATTGGCACCTATAAGAGATTTGTGTTTGTCACCTTACCAGATTTGGATTGCTAACTCTGCTGAACTATTAACTGCGACAGCTACCTTAATTCAAATCGCAACCGTGGGAATTCAAGCCCCCAGATCAAGCCACGTGGCTGGTGAAGAGTTCATCAGAAAATATGGAAATTAGCATCAAACTAGAAAGTCCAAGAGAACAAGAACTCTATAATCAGTCACTTCCATTTGTTCAATTTCATGATGCAAAAATGCCACAACCGCAATTTATTACCCTCATATCAATGTGAGATCCCTGGTTTAATGATAAAATTTAATAATAGAATGAAGGTGAATGAAGTGCAGTGTACAAATCACAATTAATATTGATTAAGGATACACAGCCAAACCATTAAAACATTTGAAGGTGACAGAGGTTTGGAAACTTGAAATAAATTTGTTGAAATGTTCCAGTTTGGGTTTGCTGCAGTTCAGTCATCAGTGTGGCTGAAAACGATACTGGAGAGTAGATCTGAGCAGGATTGGAACAAAGAATGTTCCACATATCCCATGAAAGGCAAGTATAGTTAGGACCATATGATTTCCAGCAGCAAAAAGTTTTATTTGGAGAAATTGAACGGAGAAGTTGTCCAATATGAGAACAAACTTTGCCAGGTAGACAAGGTGTTGATCCTAGCACTGGTTGGATCTTTATTCAAGGAAGAAGCATAACACCTACCGCCCATCCTGGTGGGACTGGAGATGTACAGGGACTAGACATCCAATAGTAAAGATGATACAATTAAAGCTGGAGTTGGTAATCTTAATATTGCAGAGGGTATCTGAAGAATCGCTAATCAGCGATTGGAATAGACTGGAAAAAACAAAAAAAAGTCAAAAGAGAAAGAAATAGGTTCTGTGGAGCAAGAACAGGCTGTGACAATGGATCTACTGGTTAATCCTATTTGTTGTTCTTGGAAAGGAGGTAGAAGAGGCAGTGCAGAAAAAATCCAATGAGAGGCAATTGGAATAAAATCTCCAGAGGAGATGAAGTTGATGATAATTTGGGAAACGATAGTTTGATGTTCAGTGCTGGTGCTGTGGTCCGAGGAAGGTAGGAGGAAATGCGAGATGGCTTTCAGTTTCCTTAAGGAGGTGCAGCTATATTCATTGTGGACGTCAACAGTTCATTCAACAGTTCCACCTGACGCAGTATGAATGATTGTGATGCAGGAATGAATCACTCAGGGCAGAAGTTCAGTAAATGGACAGAAGTAAAATTCTGTGGATGCTGGAAATCTGAAATTAAAACAGAAAGTATTTGAAAAACTCAGTACGTCAGGCAGCATCAGTGGACAGTGAAACACAGTTAAGTGTTTCGAGTTCAGTAGGACTCGCCTTCAGAACTTTATATGGATGATGGTCTGACTTGGACGGTCACATTTGAACCATTCCCCTTGCTCCACCTGGGCAACATGTGGCCGCATCTCTGCTGGCTAATCTTCAAGAGGGGCTTGAGGATTATCCAGATTGACTGTAGAAGGTGGAAAGCCCAGGTCCATCATAAAGTTACAGCTGTTAGAGTAAAAAAAAAAGCTGCAGATGCCGGAATCCAAGGTAGACAAACAGGAGGCTGGGAGAACACAGCAAGCTAGGCAACATCTAGAGGAAAGGAGGAGTCAACATTTCGGGTATTACCCTTCTTCAGGACTAAAGAGAACTGAAGAAGGGTAATACCCGAAACGTTGACTTCTCTTTTCCTCCAGATGCTGCCTGGCTTGCTGTGTTCTTCTAGTCTCCTGTTTGTTTACGATAAAGTTGCAGCCATTCAGGAAGTGCACCAGGGAGAAAGTTTGGTCAAACTGTAAGGTGCAGAGCATTTTCCTGCAGAGACTAAGGTCGTTTCAGGGGAGGGTTTTAAATATTTTTTGTAGGGAAGCATCCTTTATGTAAATATAAAAACAAATCCCAGTAAAAACTACAAATCCCAGCAGACAGCTGGGTTACGTGCACTGATCACTCCGCCCCTCCGGTGTAGTTTACGGAAACTGGAGAACCCCGCCCCTCTGGTATAGATATTTTCCTAAACGACCAGTTCCGAGATGTTATTACGCACCATCTCCGGAGTTGGTGGTTGTTGAATTCGGTCTCCTAGCTCAGAGGTAGTAGCGTTGTCACAGTGAGCTTCTTCCTTGGTGTAATATTCGGAAGGCAGCGCGTGGCCATTCATAAAAGTGCCCGGGATTGGAACGTTGTGTCGCCAAGTGAAGCGCGTGCCGCATTGTAACCATGTCCCAGCTGATCGCGCTGGCTCGCTGCGCCCGGTCTGCCCTCGCCCCTGTTGCAGCGCACCAGCGAGCCGGCTCCTTGCTCGTTGCCGGCGGAGCCGCCGCAAGCCGGCGCCTTTGCGGCGTGCGATGGCTCAGCCGGCACGGCGTTCGGAAGATCGGCCTGGGAGATGCTTTTTGCACGGGCCTGCTGGTCGGCGGCGCCGTGCTGATCGGGGTCACCGCTGCCGGCGTTGGGCTCACCCGCCAGCGGGCCGTGATGGCAGCGGAACGCTGGCACGGAGGGGTCGAGCGGGATCAGCAGGCGCGGGATGAAATGTTGCGAAAATGCAAACACTTCATGTCGAGTCCGGTGACCGACATCAACCAGTTGCTGGAAAATAAGGAGGACATGAGGACTAAGATGGAGTTGCTGATATTGGATGTTCAGGCTGATGTTTGCAAAGCCTTGGCTGAAGTTGACGGCGGTCAGACCTTCAAAGTCGACCGATGGCACCGTAAGGAAGGTAAATATTTCCGAATGCTTGTCTACGTGCAAATGCGCATGCTTCTTGAGTGGCGGAAGTATTGCGAAGCACCAACTGTCAGTGAAATTGAAGTTATGATGTGAAGAAGTTGGAAGAAATTGCTCTGTTGTCAAATGTATGATCAGCTTTTCAGGGCAGGGAGTATAGGTCAGATATGTTGAATTAATTTCATTTTTTTAAAACATTACCCTTCAGATTACAACTGATTTAATCTGGTGGGAGACCCCACGTCATTAAGTTGTTTGCTGCACTTGTCTTTTTTAACATCATCTCCTCGTAGATCGCAATTTCGAAATAGATTTTCAATGAACGTGAATTGAACCACGAAGAAAGCTAACAATTACAAATAGTACCTGAGCAAAATGCTGGAAATCGGAAACGATAGCAGAAAATTTCTGTTTTTACTTCCAAAGCACTTAATTAGCTGTAAAACATTTTGGAACTTTTAGATTGTGAAGGACAAGGTTTTTCTTTGCCTCAGCGCTGCCCAGGGAATCTGAGCAAACGGACATGACAATATACCGGGAAATCAAAAGAAATGTCCAGAAATTTAAGAGAGGAAATTAGGCGATAACTGATAAACGAATCAGGTTTGGAGAGGATCGAATCCCTGGTCCAGGGGAATAGCGCATGTATATACATTTAAAAAAGAGGCTAGGAAGATATAACAGTGTCAGTATTACAACAATTATACATATTATGTATCAAAAGGAGAAGTCTAAGTGGATTGGTAGACTGCTAAGGTGATTCTTCTATTTAATGTGGAAGACAGTAAGAATGAATCAAGTTAGCCTGCCAGTGGTAGGTGGAAAAATGAAATTTTATACTCCAGGAAGTAACAGAAAACAAATCTAAAAGTTGAAAATATAATGAGAAGTAGTCAGCAAAGATTTCAAAATGGGGAATTCTGGCTTGACTGAGTTTATTGCATTCTTTGAGGAAGTAACAGGGTGGATTAAGAAATGCAGTAGACACCGTGCATTCTGATTTTTGGAAAGGGTTTTGCTGTGAGACTGCATTGTAGACTTGTGACTAAGATTGGAACATTTAGAGCTTTGGGTAACTCGCCGTATGAAGCTGACCTTTCTGACCTCGGGATCCTGCAGAGTTCCAATGAAGCTCAAAGCAAGTTTGAGGAATAACAACTCGTCTTTTGATTAGATAGTTGAGAACCTTTTGGACTAACATTAAGTTGAACAAGTTCAGACTGTTTTTTTTCTGCGCCACTATTTTATTTCCTTTTCTCTGCATGTGTTGACTTTAATCTCATTTTTCTTGTTCTTGCTGTCGAATAGCAGAATCAATTTTTCTATCATTTACAACCATTTCTGGACCTATCTTGGGTTTCTTAACTTGACCCTTTGGCTGTTCCCATCAATTCTTTTTTTGTAATTTGTTGTCTTTGCCTTCTACCTAGTCATCAACTTTCCTTTTTCCCCCCACTCTCCCCATTTTGCCACCATAAAAGCAATAAAATTTGTAACTTTAATTAGCTCAGATGAAAGTTCATGGTTCTCTGCTTCCCTTGACACGGATGTTGCCAGATCTGCTGAGCATTTCCAGCATTTTCTGTTTGTACTTTGGGACATTTGGAGTTGGGGGCCAGGTAACAGAATAGATAGCATGATGGCTACAAAACAGAAAGCAGAGAGTTAATGATTTAATTAATCTGCCGTATTGAAAAAGTGGAAGATGGCTGTTCACAAAAGTCAGTTTTGAGACCACTGTTGTTCATCACTACGTAAATGATTTTGAATAGGAATTCAGAATTACCACATCAAAGTGTGCAAATAGCAAAGTAGAGGAAATAAGTAACAAAACACAAGAATTAATTAATAAACATGGAGGAAAAAATGGGTAATTGGTAAATATATTTTAGTACAGGTAAATGTGTGGTGGTATATTTTGTTAGGCTGCCTTAGGAAGCTGGAAAATCGGAATCTACGGGAGTGGAGAGATCAGCGGTGCAAGTAGTTCACATGTTAATCCGGCTATAAAAAAGCTAATAAAGTGTTGGACTTAATTTATTATTGGAATAGAACTGAAAAACAAGTCAGTGCTTTAAAATTGGTCAAACTGCCCTTGGGGTCCTGTGCACAGTTTTGGTCTACATATTATGATGAAATTGCTGCAGAGGCACTAGGGAAAATGTAAGAAAGTTTCATATGGATGATCCTCTTCCAGAGAATGCAAACTTGTTGGGAAAGATCCAAGTGGTTGGCACCATTTTCTCTACAACGTAGAAATATAATGAGAAAGAAATTTTTATGATTATGAAAATGTTTGTTAGGATAGATGTAAAAAAAAGGTTTTGAGGGTGGTGACCGAAATAAGGGGTCATATATGCAAGGTAGTAACTAACAAATTTAATGGTTAAAGAAGTTTCTTTTGAATTCCTAGAGTGTTGGAATATGCAACTCATTGCCGCAACGAGTAGTTCAGAAGAACAGCATAGATACAATACATTTAAGGGGCCTCCAGATAACCATTTAAGGAAGAAAAGGAATTGTAATTTATGTTCATTGGGTGAGAATATGTTCATTTGGAGCCTGACTTTGTATTTTTTTTATAATTCCTTTTAAGTTAAGTTTGTTGACCTCATCTAATCAAACAATTTTGCCAGTTCAAGCATGTAACAATCCAGAGTGTATTCTGCTTTCTAGTTTTTATATCAAATCTAATTTTTAAGCATTTGGAGAATCATAGGCTGACAAGTACAGTCAGTATGGATTTTTTTAAAGGTAGCTTGACTTTCACCAGTCAAGTAGAATTCTCTACGGAAATAAAAGAAAGCAGCAAAACCAGATGCAGTGGATTTTGTATGTAATAAGTTTCAAAAATCATTTGATACGGTACCTGAAAGAGATTTGTGATGAACTTAATGGATCATGGAACTAAGGAAAAATTGACTTCAAGGCTAAAGAGTTGTTTGGAGAGTTAAATGTAAAGGTCAGCATGAAGGGAAGTTTCCCAGAATGGTAAATTAGTTATGTTGAGCAATGTTGCACACAGCAAGCTATATGTATATCATAAATAATCTGGATTTGGAAATTAACATCACCATTTTCTGATGGCACCTATTTGGAGAGTGTACCAAATTGTGAAAGTTAACAGTACCAGCTAAAAAGGATAAGATGCCTCTAGAGAGCAAATGTGGCTCAACGTGGAAAATACATTTTGAATTTTAAATGGTAAAGTGTTACTGATATGCAAATCATTAAATGTGCTAGGCCAGATAAGTAAAACAATATGCTTAGTTTTGAATCTTTTAAAAAATATGTAGGAAAAGATCATGAAGGCAATATGGAACTTGTAAAGGATCTCAGCCTGAAATTGAAATATTCTTTACATTTTTGATCACCTTTTTATAAGAAATAAATACTGCTGGGTAGATTCACTAAGACGATATAGAGACAACGGACTGCAGTTACACAAAGATATTTGAGAAACAAAAGGACTCAGCAGGTCAGTCAACTGTGTGGAGAAAAACAGAAGAGTGAATGATTTTAGACGTAGAGCCCTTGCTAGAACTATAGAGCCTACACCTGAAATGTTGACATCTTTACTCTGTACCACTGCCATTGAATCCATAGCCTTCACCATGCACTGTACTCCAACTTAGGCCCAATGGGGGCTCTGTATAGTTGTAGTAGAACTTCCTGTCCTTTATTTTCTATTCCTATAATTTAAAATGGTTACTATCAACTCGTTACCAAATTACAGTGGAGTAGGATGAAGAAGAGCAGGTCTGCACCTTTTTTCCCACAGTTCATTTAAAGGAAAAAAAATTTGAATTGTTTTGCACTCACCTTTGCAAGATGTGCTTGACTGACTGCTTCTGTAAGTAATTTCCTCTCTAATAGGCAAAGCTGGTCTGTTTTGATTGATATTTGAATTGTACACTTATTATTTCAGGTGGTGGTGGTATAAGCTGTGTACTTCAAGATGGCAAAGTGTTTGAGAAAGCTGGGGTGAATGTTTCTGTTGTATTTGGTAACCTTTCGGAGGAAGCTGCTAAGCAGATGAGAAGCAGAGGAAAGTCGATGAAATCTAAAGATGGTAAGGAAGGAATTGCTGACTTGAAATCTGCTTCATTTATAATTTCCAGAATTTGCCTTTCTCATATATTATAGAAAATTCTCTCTTTCTTTCTCTAATGTTCAAACTAGCTTGTGCTTGCTCTCGTTGAGCTCTTGCACTTTTCTGAATGATTCGTCTTCGTTCTCGGTCACACCAGTTCTTTGTTTGCTTCTAATTTTCCCTGTACGTCAATCTATAACAACTGGAAAAGTTGAAAAACATTGTTCAGTTTCATCATCCCATAAACATAAACTGAAAACAGTGTAAAATAGTCTTAAATAAAAATTTGTTATCAAAACTGCTTTCATGTGATTTGAATAAATTACATTATATTTTATTACCTCAGAATTCAAGATTTTTATTTGCATTTTGAGTGACATGCCATTAATCAGTTTGATTTTCTTTGTAAACAGATACCCAGTAATTCAGTTCAGATTTTGACCATTTTAGTGGAGAAATTTATTTTTGACTGTGTGAATGAAAACAACCATGATGCATTCCCAAAACCCCACAGCAGGAGATCTGATGGATCCTCAAGAGTATTATCCACGCAATTTCATTGTGGCCTAAACTATGGATGGCCATAGACAGGATTTTCCACATTCATAGGAGTTCAAGCTTTTTATCCACTTATGGATTTGTACATTGTTTGTATGTGAACTTGGACTTTAGGACCCCAGACTGCGAGTTTGTACCTAACGTTTAAGTTTTTAAACCCGTGTTCTGCAGCCAAGTGGATCTAGGTAAAAGTAGATTTGAATCTATGTGACAATGTGAAAAGAGCTTTAGAGCAGCTATTCATTATTTCTCATCAGGTTGAACTTGGGCATTGATAAAATTGCGTGCTTTGCGTTCACTTCTTTCAGTCACATTGAGCAAGTAGGAAGGCAGTGCCACTGAACAGAGGCTGAATTAATTGTTCCTGTTTCACACTAAACTCACAGTCAGTATTTCTCCAAAGAATTTCAAGATTCACGTCCTGTAAGTCATTTAGCCTTTTGAGATAGTTTACGACTTGGCATGAATGTTATTTGGTGCTTTTCTTGTTGCTATCTTTCCCCACCACAACCATCTCCTTCTTTATTTCTGATGAAGGGTTTAGGCCCGAAACGTCAAGTTTTCCTGCTCCTATGATGCTGCTTGACCTGCTGTGTTCATCCAGCCCCATGCTTGTTATCTCCTTCTTTATAGTCCATTTTATTTCTCTTTTTCACTCTATCTCATTCCCATTCTTTGTCTTTTCCCTCCTTCCTTTGCGTGTTTTTAAGATGGTATATTTAAATTGAAGTACTAGGTTTGTCTAGCACCCCCCATTTCAATGCAGAATGATAATAGGAATGGTTTGGTAGCTGAGAAGGAAACCACTTTAAAGGTTGTTGATCAATTGTTATCTGTCAGTTGCAAAATGCTGCCAGTTTTTCTGATCATGATCACTTATGTTAACTGTGCAGGCTGCCAGTGGGATTTTCCTATCACTGGCCTATGCATGTTCTTACTTACAAATGAGGAAGGTCCAATGACATGTCACACCTACAACTTTCAAACAATTTACACTGTGCAAACCATTCTACAGCTTAAACAAGAATAATTTTGCAGTTCCCAGATCTGCTTCTAGTTTAAGGGGTTCTGTAATATAAAGGATTCCTTCTTAGACTCACAGTCTTAACTTTGCTGCAGGATATGAAACAACCCTTATGAATGTCGTCCTGTCATTTCTGAGTGTGGTGTGTTATTTTGGATGCAGGGCAACTACCTTTCTGTGCCATGGGAGTGAGTTCTGTGATCCATCCCAAGAATCCTCACATTCCAACCATCCATTTCAACTATAGATACTTTGAAATTGAAGAAGCAGATGGTAAGTGTCCATTTTTAAATATTTTATACATTCACGATTAAGTTACCTTTTATGCTGTACCACATCCAGTCATGAATGGTGGTGAACAATTAACAAACTCACTGGAGGAGGAGGCTCTACAAATATTCCCAACCTCAATGATGGAATAGCCCAGCGCATTAGTGTGAAGATAAGGCTGAAGCGTTTGTAGCAATCTTCAGCCAGAAGTGCCGAGTGGATGATCCATATCAGCCTTTTCCAGTGGCCCTCAGCATCACAGATGCTGCTAGTGTCCACCCAATTTGATTCACTCCATATGACATGAAGAAACAGATGGAGACACTGGATACTGCAAAGGCAATAGTTCTGAGGATTTGTGCTCCAGAACTTGCCACTCCCCTTAGCCAAACTGTTTCAATACAGTTACGACGTTGGCATCTATCCAACAATGTGGAGAATTGTCCCGGTATGTCCTGTATACAGAGAGTACTGTCGTACTCGGGTACATGTGACAATAAAGTCTAATCTAATATAATCTCAACCTGGGCAACTATTGCCCCATCAGTTTACTCTCGTGTATCTGATCATCAACAAAGAGAAGGAAGGTGTCATCAACAGTGCTGTTAAGCAGCACCTGCTTGACAATAACCTGCTCAGTGACGCCCACTTTGAGTTCCGCCACGGCCACTCGGTTCCTGACCTCATTACAGCCTTGGTTCCAACATGGACAAAAGAGCTGAATTCTAGAAGTGAGGCGAGAGTGTTAGCCCTTGACATCATGGCCACAATCAACTGTGTGTGGCAGCAAGGATCCCTAGCAAAACTTGAATCAATGGGTATCAAGGCCAAACTCTCCGCTGGTGGGAGTCACACCTGGCACATCGGAAGATGGTTGTGTTCATTGGAAGACAGTCATCTCGGCTCCAGGACATCTCTACAGGAGTTCCTCAGGGTAGTGTCCTAGGCCCAAACATCTTCAGCTTCTTCAATGACCTTACCTCCATCATAAGATCAGAAGTGGGATGTTTGCTGATGATTGCATAATATTCAATGCCGTTTGCAACATCTCTAATACTGAGGCAGTCCATGTTCAAATGCAACATCCAGGACAATATCCAGGCTTGAGGTTGGCAAGCAACATGCACATTACACAAAATCCAGGCAATGACCATCTCAAATAAGAGACCATCTAATCATCACCACTTGACATTAAATTGTTTTACCATCTTGGGGATTACCATTGTCCAGAAACTCAACTAGACTCACCTTATAAATACGTCAGAGATAAAAGGTACTGCAGATGCTGGAGAATCCGAGATAACAAGCATGGGGCTGGATGAACACAGCAGGTCAAGCAGCATCACAGGAGCAGGAAAACTTGACGTTTCGGGCCTAGACCCTTCATCAGAAATGGGGGAGGGGAAGAGGGTTCTGAAATAAATAGAGAGGGGGAGGCGGATAGAGGATGGATAGAGGAGAGGATAGGTGGAGAGGAGGCAGACAAGTCGAAGAGGCGGGGATGGAGCCAGTAAAGGTGAGTGTAGGTAGCGGGGTAGGGAGGAGATAGGTCAGTCCAGGGAGGACGGACAGGTCAAGGGGGCGGGATGATGTTAGTAGATAGGAGATGGGGGAGTGGCTTGAGGTGAGAGGAAAAACAGGTTAGGGAGGTGGAGATGAGCTGGGCTGGTTGTGGGATGCGGTTGGGGGAGGGGAGATTTTGAAGCTTGTGAAATCCACATTGATGCCATTGGGCTGCAGGATTCCCAGGCTGAATATGATTTGCTGTTCCTGCAGCCTTCGGGTGGCATCACTGTGGCATTGCAGGAGGCCCAGGATGGACATGTCATCTGAGGAATGGGAGGGGGAGTTGAAATGGTTCGTGACTGGGAGGTGCAATTGTTTGTTGCGAACTGAGCGCAGGTGTTCTGCAAAGCGGTCCCCAAGCCTACGCTTGGTTTCCCCAATGTAGAGGAAGCCACAACGGGTACAGCAGATGCTCACATACCACCCCACCAACCTCCGGATCCAACGCATCATCCTCCTGCCATCAGCAATCAGACCCCACCACCAAAGACATTTTTCCCTCCCCACCCTTATTTGCCTTCTGGAGGGACCACTCCCTCCACGACTCCCTTGTCCGCTCCACACTCCCCTCCAGCCCCACCACACCCGGCACTTTTCCCTGCAACCGCAGGAAGTGCTACACCTGCCCCCACACCTCCTCCCTCACCCCAATCCCAAGCCCCAAGAAGATTTTCCACATCAGGCAGATGTTCACCTGCACATCTGCCAATGTGGTATACTGCATCCGCTGTACCCGTTGTGGCTACCTCTACATCGGGGAAACCAAGCGTAGGCTTGGGGACTGCTTTGCAGA
Source organism: Ginglymostoma cirratum (assembly GCA_024137785.1). NCBI lineage: Eukaryota > Metazoa > Chordata > Chondrichthyes > Orectolobiformes > Ginglymostomatidae > Ginglymostoma > Ginglymostoma cirratum. The sequence goes on along the minus strand of JAHRHZ010000061.1, from coordinate 9,485,126 downwards.
ACACCTGCGCTCAGTTCGCAACAAACAACTGCACCTCCCAGTCGCGAACCATTTCAAATCCCCCTCCCATTCCTCAGATGACATGTCCATCCTGGGCCTCCTGCAATGCCACAGTGATGCCACCCGAAGGCTGCAGGAACAGCAAATCATATTCAGCCTGGGAACCCTGCAGCCCAATGGCATCAATGTGGATTTCACAAGCTTCAAAATCTCCCCTCCCCCAACCGCATCCCAAAACCAGCCCAGCTCATCTCCACCTCCCTAACCTGTTTTCCCTCTCACCTCAAGCCACACCTCCATCTCCTATCTACTGACATCATCCCGCCCCCTTGACCTGTCCGTCCTCCCTGGACTGACCTATCTCCTCCCTACCCCGCTACCTACACTCACCTTTACTGGCTCCATCCCCGCCTCTTCGACTTGTCTGCCTCCTCTCCACCTATCCTCTCCTCTATCCATCCTCTATCCGCCTCCCCCTCTCTCCCTATTTATTTCAGAACCCTCTTCCCCTCCCCCATTTCTGATGAAGGGTCTAGGCCCGAAACGTCAAGTTTTCCTGCTTCTATGATGCTGCTTGACCTACTGTGTTCATCCAGCCCCATGCTTGTCACCTTATAAATACATTGGCTGCAAGAGCTGGTCAGAGGCTAGGAATGTTGTGGCGAGATACTCAACTCCTGACTCCCTAAAGTCTGTCCACCATCTACAAGGCACAGTTCAGGAGTGTGATGGAATACTCCCCACTTGCAAGAAACTTGACACCATCCAGGACAAAGCAGTCCAGCACCATGTTCACAAGCACCCACTCCGTCCACCACTGACACTCAGTAGCAGCAGTGTGCGCGATTTACAAAATGCACTGCAGAAATTCACCAAAGATCCTCAGACAGCCCCTTCCAAACCCACGACCATTTCCATCTAGAAGGACAAGGGCATCAGACACATGGGAATACCACCACCTGCAAGTGCCCTTCCAAGCCATTCACATTCCTGACTTGGAGCTATATTGCCATTCCTTCTCTGTTGCTGGGTCAAAATTGTGGAATTCCCTCCGTAAGGGCATTGTTGGTTTACCTACAGCACAGGGACTGCAGCGGTTCAAGAAGGCAGCTCACCACCACCTTCTGAAGCACAACTAGAGACAGGCAATTAATACTGGCCAGCCAGTGACACCCATGACCTATGAGTGAATTAACAAAAAAAGTAAGCATTCAGTGATATGGTTCTGTCAATTTTGTATCAAAGTGTTGCGTTTATGGCTGTAGGTTAGGGCAATAATAGCAAGATGTGAAATGTAGTGTTATAAAGCAGAGGTTGACCGCCCCCCCCAACTCTGAATAACTAAAACTTAAACACCCAGAGACGCTCGCCTTGCCTCATAATCTGTTAAAAGAAGTGTGAAAAGTGGTATAACCTGCCTCTCGCCCCCAAGCTGTTACAAAGCCGTGGTTAAATGAAATAAACTCCTGAAACTCACTCTATAATCAACAAATAACAATTTATTTATCTAACTATAACAGTGAACAAAATTAACTGAAGACAAAATTCTAATGGTATGTTCTTCCAATAAGTACGAGTGCCACTTATGTAAACCAAAATTTAAAAAATGTATAACTTAGTCTCAAAATTACAGTCAGGTTACGTCTTCCGGAATACTCTTTGTCTTCTCCGTCGAATCCTTTCGTCAGGAATATTAACTAAGAGTGCCGCGGTACTTTTACTTAGATGATGCTTTCTCCGAGAGCTGAGAGAGCGATCTCTTAGCAAATGGCAGTTTGCTCTCTGCTGATTTTGCAACTGTCCCCATCTTTTATAACCTTGATGACATATCAGTTTCTTACAGTAGGATTGGTCCTATGTTGTCCGATCAATCAGATTTAAATTTAATTGGTTTTTAGTGTCGAGGTGCCTGGTTTAAATTAATTGTTTAAATCAAAACTTGTCTTGATAGCAAAACAAAATTGTGGCTTGGCCTGCTAACCATCCAGCCTTCTGATGCAGATGTTACAATTCAGGTGCTCTGTGTACCTGCAAACCCACAAGCTGCCCACAGACATTTTTTAAAAAATCTCCAAGCCTAGAAAAAGCACATCATATTTTAAAGGGACCACGCACTGCTTTCCCCTCTGTCATTTTATAAGCATGAATATTTTACAAACACCCAAATTCTAATTTCCTGCCTTCCAATCCACGAGTATGCTACCCAACTTCGCAACAGTAGGGGGCAGAATTTAATGAGGATGTCAGGGGACCAATATCCACTACTACAGATCCCCCAAGAATCCTGTAGGAGTTAAACCTCTAATTGGCAATGGGAATCCTGCTGATGAGGCTTCCAGCACATCAGGGGACATCGAACTGCAGGGCATCCATTCCTCAGACTGAAATACCATCCCTGTGAACACCAGGGAGAGAATGGTGGCAGTAAGTAGACTTCCCATAGATTATTGCTCAAGATTTTTCATAAGCACAGCCGTGAGCATTGTTAGAAATATAGAAAATGGGTGCAGGAGTAGACCATTTGGCTCTTTGAGCCTGCAACACTTGTTGGGACAGTTGCATCCCAAATGTCTCCATACGTATGTGAAGATCAGCAAAGCACAGAACGATATTACATATTCTATACCTGGGAACAGGGAAATATGTGGTTTGGCTCTAGAGTAGTTCAGATCATGCATTGTCTATCAGGCAGGCAGATCTATCCAGTACGTCATTCCTGTCCATGGGGTTAAAATAACCATCACCTCTTCGCTTTCAAGTCAAAAGCTAACTTTTAGTTCTATGTGAATTGGAAACAAGATTAGCCTCTTAAGTTCTTTGAGACTGCTGTGCCGTTTGATGAGATTGGATTGTCCATGTCCTATAACCTTAGATCCAGCCTTAACTATTTTCAATGACCCTGTCTTCATTGCTTTGTGGTTGTCACCTGCACCCATAAGACAGAATTGCTCCCTGACCGACAACAGTGCTGCAGTGTTCTCTCTCATCAGAGTGTATAGTGTGGGCTTAATCTTAACCTTCCAGACTGGGAGGTGGAAATATTGCACCTTCTGTCATGAAATGACTGCCCACTTGATGTCACATATTCACCAAATTCAAGTCTCTGTTTTCTGAGGCCATCTGTTGTGGACCTCGACCCTTTGATCTTTTATCTTAGTGGTACAAAGTTTACCTCAGAGTCAAAGCAATCTTTGAATTGAATAAAGTTGTAAATATAAAATAAGTTTCTGTTGTTTAGTTAAGCATTCTTATTTAATAGGTCAAAAATCGTGGTGGTTTGGTGGGGGCACAGACCTTACCCCTACATACCTGAATAAAGATGATGCTATCCATTTTCACAAGACCCTCAAGGAGGCCTGCGACAAGCATGATAAAAGCTATTATCCAACTTATAAAAAATGGTGAGTTGAATGGAATGCGGAAGCTGTTTTATTTATTTTGTTTTCAACATCAATTTTTTTTTGTGGATCTCATTCAAATTCATTAAAAATATCTAACTACTAATATGCAAAGTTGTCAAGAAGTGCAGTGAGTTTATATGCATAATTAATCAAAACCTATGTAAAATTGCCCTTGTGGAAGAGAGTACACTTGATCACGCACTTGCGAGATCAGCCTCAGACCTGATTTTCACCTCCTTCCCCCAACTAATTGACAGGACTCGCTGGATTGTGCAGCCCTTCACAGTAGAAAGGCGATTTCTGTTATAGTGCTCTGCAGGTTTTGTTTCGTTTTCCCTGGGAAGGTCTGTGCCCCTGTATTCTGCAGTTAACCAGGATTTGGTGCAACATAATGGAGTGACTGTGGGAGATTTGTACCTTTGAAGAGTTTTGCTTTATGCAGTCATTTAAGAATTTTAAAAAGCCTGAAAAGACAGAAAATCATAGAATCCCTACAGTGTGGGTGCAGGCCATTCACTCCATCGAATCCACACTAGCCCTCTGAAGAACATCCTACCTTTTTGGCCATGCTAAATTGCCTGTAGTGTTCAGGGATGTGTAGATTAGGTGGGTTATAGTGGGATGGGTCTGGGTGGGATGCTTTGAGATTAAGTGTGGACTTGTTGGGCCAAAGGGCCTGTTTCCACACTGTAGGGATTCATGATTCGTGATTCGTGATTCATGATTCATGATTCAGACCTGCTTCACCCCTGTAACCCTGCATTTCCCATGGTTAATCCGTCTCGCCTGTACATCCCTGGACACAATGGACAATTTAGCTTGGCCAGTCCACCTGACTTGCACAACTTTGAACTGTGGGAGAGAACCCATGCAGACACAGGGAGAATATGCATATGCCACACAGACAGTCACCCGAGGCTGGAGTTGAATCTGGGTCCCTGGTGCTGTGAGGCAGCAGTGCAAACCACTGTGCCGCGCCAGCGGGACATACCAACAAACTGGCTGTTTCTACCAGCGCTAAGGATGGAAGAATAAAAAAAAGACTTAGGAGAAAAAACTGGGTGGTAAAGGTGAGGGAAAATAGAAATCCATTGTGGAGGGATAAAAAGGTGCTGCAGTTATTTGGTTCAGATCTAAGTGCCTTAAGGTGTGTGTTTAATTGACAGCTTTTTGATCTTAGGACAGATGTTTAAATTTTGACATGGTCATTTTATGTTTCAAATTGAGTCGTTCCCTTTAATGTTGAAAAGTAAAGGTTGGGGGAGGGGTAAATGGAAAAAGTTGCATTATGCGTGACTCACAGCACTTGCAGTAAAATTGCAGTCAGATTTCCAAGTTAATAACTGAGCATTGGTAGTTTTACTATATTTTTTCTACCATTCTATCTAGGCTACCGGTTTCTGAATATTTTCACTTTGTTTCCTAAAAGCACTGCTGTTTTTCTACGAATGCACACTGGGGACGGTTTGGTTAGCCTTCTAGCTGAAAGTTGCAGCCGGACCCGTTGATAAGAGTCAGTTGAATGACTGATCATTTTTGTGACTTGTAAGATTATTGTAAGAACTTCGTATGTGAAGCCAGATCACAGTGACTTTTGGACTGAGGAGTTCTTATCAAGGGTACACAAAGGGATTATCGTGCAATTCCTGGCATCTTTGTCAAGTACTTGTATTTTTGTGCGGGTGGGTTCGCTCAGTTCAAACCTGGCTTATAATAAGAGGTGACAAGTCTGTGGGATGATTTCGTGTGCACCCCATTGTTTTCAAAACCTGGAGTGTAATCAAAGTCAAAATTTTTAGATTGTGTAACCCAACTGGAAACGTTGATGAGTTTCATACTGCTAAATCTCTGTTCTCTACTATGTTTTCTCCATATTCTATTGTCATTACTGACGGCTGCAGGGAAACATAATGAATGTTGGGGAATTCCATGCAAATAAAACAGACATAATACCCAGTGCACCATTTTCTACAATTTCCATTTTTGCAGCAGTGTTTCCTCCCCTTTTGTATAAGAAAGCCATCCAGGACTGCTAGCTGTTAAGGTGATAGTGGAAAGCAGTTTAAGAGCCTGCCATAAGTATGACTTGCCACTGATTGTTACAATTGCCATAATAACTGCCTTTATGCAGTTTGCTGTTGATTTGATTGATAGTTTTGTCCCAAACTGTTTTAGGGGAGATTGTAGTAGATTTCCCAGTGGAAACCTCTGTGTATCTTTGTAATTTTGTTTTGACTCAGCGGAATAACAGTAAAAGTGGGTTGAGGGTCTGGTGAGTCAGCACCGGGAATATGTGGGACTGCTGTTATACTAAGACAGGCAGAAATACACTGGTTGGCAATTTTTTTAAAAGAAACTATGCTTTTGAAGTCTCTTAATTTTACAGTTATCTAGCCATAAGATATAGCAGCAGAATTAGGCCATTCAGCCCATCAAGTCTGCACCACTGTTTGATTGTGGTTGCTCTGTTTCTCCCCATTCTCCTGTCTTCTCTCCATAACCGTTGATCCCCTTAGTAATCAAGAACCTGTCTATCTCTGTCTTCAACACTCAGTGATTTGGCCACCATAGCCTTCTGCAGCAACAAGTTCCATAGATTCACCACCTTTTGGTTGATGAAATTCTGCCTTACCTCAGTTCTAAAGGGTCATCCTTTTATTCTGAGGCTTTGCCCTCAGGTCCTGGTCCCTCTGACCAGTGGAGATATCATTTGCATGTCACTCTTATCCAGGCTTCTCACTATTCTGTAGGTTTCAATTGGTTCTCCCTCCTGTTTCTGAACTGCAATTAGTACAGATACCAGAGTCATCAGGCGTTCCTCATGACAAAACCTTAATTTCCAGGGTCATTGTCATGAACCACCTCTGGACTCCCTCCAAGGCCAGCACATCCTCCCTTAGATACGGGCCCCAAAACTGCTCACAATATTACAAATGCTGACTGACCAGAGCCTTATACAGCCTTAGCAGGACATCTCTGCTCTTGTATTCTTGCCCTCTTGAAATAAATTTTAACATTGCATTTGTCTTCTTAACTGCCAGCTGAACTTGCATGTTAACCTTAAAAGAATCCTGAACCAGGACTCCTAAGTCCTTTTGTGCTTCAGATTTGCGAAGCCTTTCCCCATTTAGAAAATAGTCTGTCTCCTTTCTTCCTAACAAAGTGTATATTCTTATACTTTTCCACATTGTACTCCATCCACCACATCTTGGTCCACTCTCCCAGCCTGTCCAAGTCCTTCTGCAGTCTCACCTCTGCCTAACTGCTACCTGTCCCTCCACCTTTCTTTGTGTCATCCACAAACTTATCAAAGTCGATCCACTTGTAACAAAATACAGACTTTAATTTTTCAAACATAATGTGTGTACAGTCATTTCAGTGCTATAAACATAAAGTATGCCTAGTCAATAAGGAATTTAGGAGTAATTACATTACATGTAAATTGGAATACACTATCATGTGAAATGGTGGAGGCAAGCTCAATAAGTTTGTGAGGGAGTAAGGAACAGGTTGACATGAGTAATGTGAAAAGACACTGGAACATTGTTCTGTTTGGATGGGAAAGGCAGTTTATCTGTGATAAAGTTCTGTGTAATTATCATTTTACCAAGAACCAGGTTATGTTTAAGTCCACTTCCCACCATGACACCTTCCTTTTGTAGCTGTATATGAGGGATTGTAGGACTAGGCTTCCCAAAGTATCTGGTTCATGAGCTGAAATTTTGGGATCCCAAGCTGTAAGACAGAAATGGCACTGTGGAGCTTTGGCCAAATTGTAACAGGCCCTCGTTCTCATGTCCTGCTGTCATATTCTTCCTTAGTTTTGTCCAAGGGGTTACATCAACTTTCAGGCTTCAATATGGCATCATAGTATGAAAACGTTTGGGAAACATTCCTGTATGATCTGTGTGCAAATAGATGTCTTCAGATTTCGGGCTGCCAATGATGAAATGTTTAGTTCTGTACTTAGGGCAAGTGTGTACCAGGGACAAGGATAGAAATTGTGACTGAACACCACGCACATGTCCCCCCACCCCCGATAAATCTCAATTTTGGTGCCAGACCTTAAATACTTCAGAGTTAATGTAATCATCAGCAGCTTCTAATCTAAAGAGATGTTGTGACGTTCTTGAGCAAGAAAGGAAAATTAGAAATTTACATTAATGCACATTTTAACATTTTATTTATATGTTCTTTCCATTCTCCCTAATCAAGGTGTGATGATTATTTTGTCATCAAACATCGTGGGGAGCGTAGAGGAGTGGGAGGCATATTTTTTGATGACTTGGATTCGCCTTCAGCAGAAGAGCTGTTCACATTTGTCCGTAGCTGTGCTAAGGCTGTCGTTCCTTGCTATATTCCTATTGTGCGGAAGCATCTACATGATACGTATACAGCAGAAGAAAAAGCTTGGCAGCAGCTTCGGAGAGGCAGGTGAGTTGAATGAAATCCAAAAGAAAATGATCTATCTCCAGAAACTAATCGGATGTTCACCTCATGCTAATTTAAGAATGAGTTTATTCCCCACAGGTACGCAGGAAGATAAAAATAAATATTAAAATTATCCTTCCAAATTCTGTACCTTTCACAGCTGTAGAGAACCATTGTCTAAGCAATTAGTGCGTAAGAAATGGAAATGTTGTGAATATACGTTTTAAGTTCCCTTGATAATTGTTTCAGTAGTATCTTTAGTTACAAGCCTACAGTCACCAATCATTTTTCTGATTTCTGATTTTGATTTTATTGTCACATGTACTCAAGCAAAGAAGTACAGGAGTCTGGTGAAAAATGTATCATGTCTCTACAGAAGGTGCCGTCTTGGGTACAAGTACCTAGGTACGGAATCTTAAGAACAAAGTAGAAAGAAAGAACAAAATTAAAAGCTAAACACTGCAGTAAATATAATATAGTGTAAAACATACAAAATAAGGTTAAAAGTTACACATTGCAGACCTTAAGTAGAAAATAAAGAAATGAAGCTGAAATTTCAAACATCACAGTCTTTCTTAAGTGCTGAGCCACGGAACCACACTTTGTGGAATTTTCTTGAGATCAGAAGTTCACACTGAGGCCACACCAGGCCAAGAGACCACCATGTGGGGCTACTGAGAGATTGCAATGCCATCTTTTAACAGGAAAACTAAACCTTGTACTTTCTATGTGAAACTAACTCGTCATGCAGTGCAGGGCACATTCCATCAAACGTTGTTCCTATGCAAGGAAGCTGATAGGTAATACTAAATTACACATTCAAGTCCAAATCCAGATAGAAAAAAGGAAGGCCTTTTAGAAAATAGAACCATTAATATTTATTTTAATCCCTGGGTCTGAAGGTGGAGCAGAAGGAAGCAAGGTTAAAATAGAGAGAGTTACTAGTTTGGGGCTGGATGAACACAGCAGGTCAAGCAGCATCATAGGAGCAGGAAAACTTGACGTTTCGGGCCTAAACCCTTCATCAGAAAAAAACCCTTCTGTTGAAAGGTTTAGGCCCGAAACGTCAAGTTTTCCTGCTCCTATGATGCTGCTTGACCTGCTGTGTTCATCCAGCCCCATACTTGTTATCTCGGATTCTCCAGCATCTGCAGTACCTTTTATCTCAGAGTTACTAGTTTCTTCATTCGTGCCAAACTCCTGTCAATCCCATGTCAACTTCGTCAGGTTTCAGAAGAGAATGAAAATGCTTGCTATAGGGAGCCAAGGGGCATGTCAAATATGCAGTGTGAGGTTCTACTCTACAATTAGAACCTTGGTGTATTTTTTTTTTAAACATGAGGCAGATCCCCAGGCATAAGCATTTTCCATTTGATTCTTCTCCAGGAAGACAGACACTCACCCAAAGTTCATCACAAGTGATGTTTTACAAGAGAGGCATTAGCACAGTTGTATTGCACATTGTCATCTAATGTTTGGCCAAACAAATGTGGCACTGCCAATGTCTTCAACTCCATTCTTCTAATAACCACCATCACATTGATATTTTAGTTTAATTCTCATGTTGTTAATTTTTATTTGTTATAGCTACCTGTTTGAACCTGCACACTTTTTTTTTTAGTTATCTTATTTCTTATTTCACCTTACTGAACAGAGCAATCATTTTGTGTCGTGTCCAGCATTGGATACAGAATTCCAAATCTTTCAGTCATGCTTTTAACACTTTCCCAGAGTTCCTAGCTCCTTGTCTGCTTGCCTGCCACTGCAGCCCTGTTTTTGCAAACCAGGCAGTCTCCATGGGGTCAATGCTATGTTTTAACAGCTCCCTCACAAACCAAAACATGTTAAATATTACCAAAATGCGTTCTAACATAGTAGCTTGTGGTGTCTTCTAGAATACTTGACAGAATGTATAACATGAGAAACAGCATTCCACTAATTATATATTGCCCCCTATCATCATTTTAAAGAATCTCATGAGAATATGCATTGCTTCTGGATGTGAAGAGAATGTCCTGTTTGCGACTTCATGCATCTCCTTCATAAGGAAGGAGTGCATCAATCCTGGAAGTTGGTGGCAATTAGGGTTACTTTAGTGTAAACAACCGACAGGACAGAAGGAAGAAGGTTAAGAGGTGACTTAATAGAGACATACAAGATGATCAGAGGATTAGACAGGGTGGACTGTGAGAGCCTTTTTCCTCGGATGGTGACGGCTAGCACGAGGGGACATAGCTTTAAATTGAGGGGTGATTGATATAGGACAGATGTCAGAGGTAGATTCTTTACTCAGAGAGTAGTAAGGGCATGGAATGCCTTGCCTGCAGCAGTTGTAGACTCGCCAACTTTAAGGGCATTTAAATGGTCGTTGGATAAACATATGGATGATAATGGAATAGTGTAGGTTAGATGGGCTTCAGATTGATTTCACAGGTTGGCGCAACATCAAGGGCCGAAGGGCCTGTACTGCACTGTAATGTTCTATGTTCTATTTTCTATGTTCTATGACATGAAAACATTGGTCTCTGTAAACTTGCTTTGTAGTAAATTGGTCCAAGTATGTAGTACCTGAGGGAATGCTGCACTGTCAGAGGTGCCATCTTTCACATGAGATGTTAAACTAAGTTCTGTCTAGTCTCTGTCGTTGATATAGAAGATTCAACAGCAGTGTTTTAGACAAGTGCTGGAGTGTTATCCCAATGTCATGGCTAATACTTAGTATTCATTGCCATCAGATTACCTGGTTGTTATCACATTGCTGTTGACAAGACCTTTGACGTGTGCAAATTATCTGTCATATTTCCTGCATTGGAAAAGTAACTACACCTTCAAAATGTACTTCGGAGGGACAGAGCTTTGAGATATCTGGTTGTGATGGAATTGTGATGTTATACAAATACAAGTCGTATTTTAAAAGGAACAGCTTGCATGTATCATGTGATTGCTGCATGGCAGCTTAGAGAGAACATCGAAATAAAACAAAGAACTGCAGATGCTGGAGATCTGAACCAAAAACAGAAATTGCTGGAGAACCTCAGCAGGTCTGGCAGCATCTGTGGAGAGAAATTAGAGTTAACCTTTGAGTCCAGTGACTCTTCGTCAGAATTCAAAATGTTAACTCTGTTTTCTGCCCACAAATGCTGCCCAACCTGCTGAGTTTCTCCAGCAATTTCTGTTTTTGTTAGAGGGGATATTGCTGGACACTGTTGCAAAGGACAGCAGATCTTAAGGAAGCTGCAAAGGCAAGGCTATCCAACAATAAGACATTATGTAGTTAGCTAAAAATTGACTATTAACCTTGGTTGAAAAGCAATTTATTGTAGACCACAGTCAGGTTGGATTGTGACAATGTATTCTGCGGTACATAACGCTCCTTTCTATCCTTTGTCTGTTTTCCTTCATAGTACTTTGTAGATTATCAAGGGGATCAAGGGTTCTGGGGAGAAAGCAGGAGAATGGGATTGAGGAACTTTATCAGCCATGATTGAATGGGGGAGCAGACTCGGTGGGCCGAATGGCCTAATTTCTGTTCCTTTGTCTTATGGTCTTACTGTACACTTTTTTCTATCTTGTGCGCAATTGGTCTATTATATTCAGTCCTAAAGGGAAAGATACAGCAAGTTCCAGTAGGTGGCACTATTTGTCAATTGTTTGGGCAGAGTTTTCCTGGTGCTAATTTCCAAGATCCACACTGTTTGAATTTACTTAACTCATAACTTGGAACTCTAATAATAGGTTAAGTAGTTTCAACTCCTAGCCTCATCCATCAGCAGTGAAAGCAGAGAGGAAGAAAGAGGTGCACTAAAGATCAAACTAATGTTAGTTTATTTTCAGCATGTTATTTATAAATTTACAATGCACTATCTAACAGCATGCAGTTTAAATTTATGCAGAAAGGTAATGCTGGCTTTATGTTTTGCTGCAATCTGGCATTACTTTGACATGCAAAAGCAAAATACTTTAGAACTGAAAAATCTGAAATTAAAACAAAATGCTGGAAATATTCAACAGATTAGATAGCATCTGTGCACAGAAAGAAAGTTAATGTTTTCAGTCAGGAATCCCTCATTTGAAACATTAACTCTCTTTCTCTCTCTGCTGATGCTGCCAGACCTGCTGAGTATTTCCAGCATTTTCTGGTCCCGTGACCATAATGTAAATGGGGCAGCATGGTGGCACAGTGGTTAGCACTGCTGCCTCACAGCACCAGGGACCCAGGTTCAGTTCCAACCTCGGGCGACTGTCTGTGTGGAGTTTGCACATTCTCCCTATGTCTGCACAGGTTTCCTCCGGGTGCTCTGGTTTCCTCCCACAGTCCAAAGATGTGCAGGTTAGGTGGATTGGCCATACTAAATTGCCCGTAGTGTTCAGGGAGGTGTAGATTAGGTGGGTCATAGGGGGATGGGTCTGGGCAGGATGCTCCAAGGTTCAGTGTGGACTTGTTGGGCCAAAGGGCCTGTTTCCACACTGTAGGGATTCTATTCTATTCTAAACAGTACTAGCTACTCTGCTTTCCTTGCTAACATTGTTAGCTCCTCTTTACTACTTATGATTTCTCTTTCAGATACGTAGAGTTCAATCTAGTTTATGACCGAGGAACAAAGTTTGGTCTTGCAACTCCAGGATCTAGGATAGAAAGCATTCTGATGTCTCTCCCACTGACTGCCAGGTAAGGGGTCAACACAGATAATCTCACTTTCACCATTACCTGTCAATTTACCTTTTTAGTTTTATGCTGAAATGTGGTGACATCAATTAAGCTAAGTGGTTTGAGTGAGATTGATGGATTAAGTGAAGTTGTACAGTTTTAATTAATCATATTCGCATAATGTGTATTCTCAAATCTTTAAAGTAAATATTTTGAATTATTTGCAAAGATATGAAAACAACGTATGCCAAGATTGCTATTATTCCCTAGCGTAACCCCTATTCTGTTTTATAGGCTGAAATCGAAAGATGATCTTAATATTTCTAACTCTGAAATCGCATTTTTCAAAATGCATCTATAATATAGTCCAAATGGGATTTGTCAGTGAAAATATATTTTCCTTTGCTAACAATGCCACATAGCCTCTCTCTTTCTCCTCAGTACTTTCCCTAATGTCCTCTTTGCATTGATGTGTTCTCAGTTACTCTTATCTAATGGCTAACCAGTGTTCTCTAGCTTTGCTGAGATGACAAAAATGTGCTATTTTTGTCAATGGAGAGGCCATGATAAATAAGGTCTCCAATGGATAATGTATTTCTAAGTTAAGAGTAAGCAGCAATTGAATTTTGATGTAAAGCTAGGTGATGAAGGTTTGAAATTCGAGAAAGAGGACAAGAAACCAGAGAAATAAACCCAGAAATTCTGAGGAACATATTAATGTGAATGAATGATTTATTATCGCATGTATCTTGCAATGAGAAGAACAGTAAAATACAATGAAAAGCTTTTTCAGTTTCACCACGACCTGGTGCCATTTTGAATAATTTAAGAGCAAGGGGGAGAAAAAGAATAGAAAGATAAAGATAACACAGTGTGGAGCTGGAGGATCACAGCAGGCCAGGCAGCACCAGAGGAGCAGGAAAGTTGACGTTTCAGGTCGGGACCCTCCTGCTCCTCTGATGCTGCCTGGTCTGCTGTGTTCCTCCAGCTCCACATTGTGTCATCTCTGACTCCAGAATCTGCAGTTATTACTATCTTTAATAGAAAGATAAAGATTTCTCATGTCTTGATTTAGCATCTAAGCCACCATCAATACAGAAAGATTTGGTCACAATCTAGGAGTATGAAATTTGTCATTTTTTTTTAGCAATATTGATTTAAAAATTGCTGTTGAAAGAAGTATTTAAGTTAAAATCTACAGGAATTTCAGATAAACTGTGCAAATGTTGATAATGTGCAACTTTACCGTTATCTGCACAAAAGCAGGCTCTCATTGTCTGGCTTTCCATACAGATGATTAAGCGGTGTGATTTTTTTTTGCACAAACATTCTTGTAGATCATTTATGAATAAGGTATATTACAAAACAGTTAAAGTAAGTCATTTCAGAAAATGCAACAAAATAAATCACAAGTGATATGAAATTCTGTACTTGAACAATAAGTATGGCATAAATTCACCAATGAAATTGTTGTTTGAAGTTTACATAATCCTTTTAACGCTGTCGAAGTGTTAATTATTGTCAGACAACCCTGCGCACTGGAAATATTTTTATTACGACAGTGAAATCAAATCTTCTGGTGCTAATTGCTTTCTAATTTGTCTTTATTTTTCTTTTTCAGTCTTTTACTTCTGACTTAATCACATTTTATATCCCATCCATTAATTTTTCTTTAATGTACCTGATTTGGCATTCATTTCATCCATTTCCTTGTTCATACTCGATTGCAGTCAATTTCATGATCCTTCAATCTGATTGGTTAAATAGGCACACCTGCAGGGGTGTTTCTATCTCTTGCTTTCAGTGTCTTGTCATGTGGAACGATGTTGACTAGTTATATGAATTCTAGGCTGTGAATGATTGCTGGTTCAAACTTACCTGTATGCAGTGAAGGCACAAAGTTTGATAATATTGCTGAGATTCTTTTCAGTATTAGGTTTGCACTTCATTCATGTTCCATGTTTGCTTTGTTCTCAGATGGGAATACATGCATAATCCAGCCAAGGGCACAAGAGAGGCAGAAATTATGGAGGTTTTGAGAAATCCCAAAGACTGGGTCCATTAATTCAGATAAACAAGACTGCCCCATGTTTAACCTAAAAGCAGAAGATTATTCATTTTCTTTTGTAAAATATGATAAAATGAAGTTGTGTGCAGCATTGAGCTTAACGCAGTGACTATATAATTTTTTTTGTTGTATCAAGGTAATGTGTTCGAACTGTTTCCAGCAAAATTGGATCACTTTTAAACAGCGTACACAATTGAGCTCCATATAAGTTAGTATTATCTTTTGGTTAACTACCTTTCAACTGCCATTGGAGTTGTACAAAACTAGTTTTTAATGACACAGTAAGCAAAGAATGCGCAATAGATTTTGAGCTGTTTTCACTGAAAGGGTAAGGAAAGTCATAGCATAGCCTGTCATTAACAATCATTGATTGTGGTGTACATTCTGCCTTAACGCAGACTTCAGTCACAATCATGTATGCCTCCCAAATAGAAATTTTTATATATTGTACATTTTGTGTCTTTTTTTGTTTAAAAGCATGTGAATTACCTTTTTATAACAATAACGTGAAGGTCAGTTTTTGACTAAAATGCTAATGTGTTTTTCAAAGAATGTTTCCTTTACATTTAGATGTGATATCCTTTTTTCCCAGCAACATTAGAGCTACGGTTTGTATTTATAAAAAATTAGCAGTTGTAAAGGAGAAAGTGAAAGATATTTATTTTCAGTATACGATAAATGGAGATTTGAAGTTTTCATATTCTGGAATCAGTGAAATAAAATCACAGTAGAACTTGAAAGTGCCATTATTTCAGAGACATCATCGTGTGCACTTTTTTTCACTTTGGATTTATTGACATATTGACTGTGACGTTACTGAAATATTAATTATTTCACTGTTCCTAATAACTTTTGCTACTTGGATATCAAGCTGTGTTACTCATTTAATGTAATAAACTTTGTCATTCTGGTTTCTTCCTTTTTTGTGTCTTGTGATTTCATCAGTCTTGTGAAATTTTGTTTTGCAAATAATGTGCAATTATACTTAATCAAATTCAAGGCTTAAATTGAAACCGCTCAGCAGGTCCGGCAGCATCTGTGGAGAGAAATCAGAGTTAACGTTTCGGGTCGAGTGACTCTTCCTCAGAACAGAAAGGATCACTTGAACTGAAATGTTAACTCTGATTTCTCTCCACAGATGCTGTCAGACCTGCGGAGCTTTTCCAGCAATTTCTGGTTTTTGTTTCTGATTTACAGCATTCACAGTTCTTTCGTTTTATTATTGAGGCTCACATTATTAGCCTAAGATCATTACTTGTGCAGGTTTGTTCTGCTTTCATATGTTTTGGTTATATATTATTTTGTTTTCTGATCTTCTTGCCCTGAATATTATGGAAGACTAATATTTTGTCCATCTGAAGTGGTCAATAAAACATCACTGTGAATTAAATAATTCTTGTGTAATAGTGCCATCTCTCATGTTGAGGAAAAATATGTCTGAAAGAATCAAAATCAGAATTACATTTTATCCATTACTACAAGTTGCATTAAAAGGCAAATTTATTCTTAGAATTATCCTGAAGTGCTAAACATATATTTGCACACTTGTTTTACCTATTGCTCCTTGTAGCCATATTTGTTTTGTGCCCTTGTTTAATGAAGGAAACAATTGTTAGGAATAATGTTTTTTTTATTCATTCACGGGATGAGGGCATCACTGACCAGGCAGCATTTATTGCCCACCCCTAAGTGCCCTGAGGGCAGTTAAGAGTCAACCACGTTGCTGTGGGTCTGCAGTCACATATAGGCCAGACCAGGTAAGGATGGCCGTTTCCTTCCCTAAAGGGCATTAGTGAACCAGAAGGGTTTTTCAGACAATCGACAATGGATTTGTTAATTCCAGATATTTATTGAATTAAAATTCCACCATCTGTCATAGTGGGATTTGAACCCAGAACATTATCTGGGCCTATGGATTAACAGTCCAGCGATAATACCACTAGGACATCGCTCTCCCCTGAGATGTATAATTTAAAGTTTTCTTTATCTGTTGTGGGTCAAGGAGATGGAGGCATGGTTTAGGTTTCAGTTTAGAGTTGTTCTTGTGACTTGGTACATAGAAGTCTGGAGACTCCTTTGTGTACAGGCACTTTTAATGGGGTTTTACAAACTTGAAGTAAAGATATGAACGTTAATAGTTTAGTGCATTTCAAAGAAGCTACGGAGAAAACTCCTCTGCTGCTTAATTAGAGGGATTTAGGGGCATACGCTGACAGGCTCCAATTTGGGATTTTGGTTTATGTTTGTTCCAAACGTGGAACGTGGAGGCAGGAATGTTCTGGTTTTAAACAAAAATCCTGCAAGAATGCTGGAAACCTAGTTTAGGAAACTCGTGTTTCCACTACCATTAAAGAAATGGCAAATTTAGTCTGCACTTTCGTTTAGGTGTCTTCAGAAGAAAAAAACAGCTGAACAAATTAGTGAATGCACAGAAATTCCTCCAAAAGGAAACTGGTTGCAACATATTGCCGTTCTTGGACTTGGACTACTAATTGTTGACTCTGTTGTTTAAAACTGTCCACTTTGCCTTTCACCAGTCTGAGCAAGAACGCTTGGTATAGAGATATGGGTAAATCTTCACTAGGGTCTGGTGTTTGTAAGGATATTCCTGGAATGAAAGGAACAGTGCGAGTCTGAATCCTTTTCTGACATTTATAATGAAATTTTCCATCCTTTTACGTATAATGGAATACAGTTAATGTTTTACAGCATCTGCAGTTCTTTCGATTTTTAAATCAGGAACAAAAACAAAGTTTCTGGAAAAGCTCAGCAGGTCTGGCAGCAACTGTGAAGGAGAAAACAGAGTTAACGTTTCGGGTCTGGTGTTCTGAGGAAGGATTAACGTTTCAGGTCTGGTGTTCTGAGGAAGGGTCACCGGACCCAAAACATTAACTCTGTTTTCTCTTTCACAGTTAATGTTTTTCTTGTTTAGTAAATATTTTATTCTTTTTGTGTTATAAATACACTGGCAGATTCGTGAATACTTTCAGTAATTGACCTCCACAACTTATTGAAAAAAAGGCCTTCAGGTCTATCAAGGTGAGTTTCACTCTAGGGTCTGTCTTGTCAGTATTACATCAGCTGCGATCATAACCATTATTATGCTTTAAAAGAGCTTTATTGACAATAAAATCACTTTGGGGCATATTAAGATTATGAAAAGCGTAATCAACCTTTTTCATTGCAACAATGCCATTAATGAGAATTTCAGGAGATTGCATAAAGGCTATTGTTTTTTCAGAGTGTTCGACACAATCAGTTTATCTTTCCTACTCAATGTGAACAGTGCAGAAAGAAGTTAAAACAGAGCTGTTGCATTTTTTGCCCTGTTCCTGGTTTTAACTCTTGCCCATTTGGAAGGCAGTTTAGGTTCCTGCCAGGTTCCAATTATTAAACATTATTCAGCATTCTGTGATACACTGTAGGACCCTCGTGGTATCTAAGCTGACATCCTGAGCCTTGCACCCATGGTTGCCTGTCAAATGAATAGCTATTTGGTTTTTGTGGGTGAGGGTGGAAGAAAGAGGAGGGCAAGTGTAGCGGTGAGTACTGCAGAAATAACTTAAAACAAATTTTCCAAGTGGGTTTGAGCACCAGAATTGTCCCAACACCACATCTCCTACCCTCACCCAGCATGACCTTGCTGCTGACCACGTTTCTTATGCTAGAAGATGCTCAAGGTCATCTGGTTGTACTCTCAACCAGCACCTGATTTCTGAACGTCTATATTCAACTGAGGCCCATTAATAAAATCTGCCAGGCTTCTGACTCCCTCTTCAGCAGGACTTCTGTTTACTTCCAACAGCTCCCTTTTCTGCCCAACCACTGCACAACCCCATTTCCTCAGCTGAGTTAAAATATGGCGTTATGAATAGACTTACAGTTTTTAAAACCCAAAATATGTTTATGAGAAGTACCATTTTTTGTGTCATAAAGTATAACTTTTTTTTTAAACAATGGATTTTAAAAATCCAATCCTGAATTGGGAGCGTCATTGAAATGGCCAGTATTTATTGCTCTTGAGCAGTTACCGTCTTGAACAGCTGCAGTCCTTGTGGTTTAGATATACCATTATACTACTGGGGAGGGATTTCCAGGATTTTCACCCAGGGAGGATGAAGGAATTACAAAATAGTTCCAAGTCAGGAAGTTTAATGACTTTAAGTGGAATTTGTAGGTGGTGGTGTTCCTGTGTACTTGGAACATAAGAACTAGAAGCAAGAATAGGCAATTCAGCTCCTTGAGTACGCTCTCCCATTTAGTATGATCATGGCTGATCTCAATTCCACTTTCCTGCTCACTCTCTTCAACACATTACTAACTAAAAATTTATCTCCTCCTTAAATTTACTCAGTGTCCTGGCATCATGAATTCCACAGTTTCACGACCCTTTGAGAAGTAATTCCTCCTAATCTCTGTTTTAAACCTGCCATCTCTTATTCCTAAAACTATGCCCTGCCATTCTTGATTGCTCCACAATGGGAAACATTGGCTCTGCATCTGCATTGTCAATCCCCTTTAATAGCTTAAATATCTCAGTTAGGTCTGTCTTTTTTTTTAAAACTCCAGAGACATTATAGGCCTAAACTACTCAATCTCTCTTCCTAAGACAAGCCCCTCATCTCTGGAATCAATCTGGTGAACCTCATCTGAACTTCCTCCAATGCAACTACATCCTTCCTCCAGTCAGGGGACCAAAACGATATGCAATACTCTCCTACTCTATTACTTTAGCAATAAATGCCAAATATCCATTTGCCTTCCTTATTACCTGCTGTACCTGCATACTAGTTTTCTGCAATTCATGCACAGAGTCACCTCTGTACCGAACCATTCTGAAGTTTCTCTCCAATTGGATAAGCTGCCTTTCTAGTCTTCTGACCAAAATGGATAACTTCACAGTTATCCATGTTAAACTTCACTCTGCCAAATTTTAACCCATTCCCCTTTAGCTAATCGTATCTACCTGTGATTTTCTTATTTTATTGCAACTTACTTTCCCAGCTGTTTTAGTGTCATCTGTAAATTTGGCTGCCTTTGTACTGGCTGCCCTTGTTCTTCTGGGTGCTGAAGTTATAGGTTCAGAAGGTGTTGGAGGAACTTTGGGGAGTTGCTGCAGTTCATTTTCTGGATGGTGCATGCTGCTGCCATTGTGTGTCAGTTATGGATGGTGTGCCAATCAGGCAGGCTGCCTTTGTCTTGAACAGGAAGCTTCTTGAGGGTTGTTGGTACTGCATTCATCCAAGCAGAATATTCCATTACTTCAGTGCACTCCTCATTTGTGCCTGTAGGTGGTGGACAAGCTTTGTGGAGTTGTGAAGTGAATTACTTGCCTTAAAATTCTCAACCTTTGACCTCCTCTCGATCTATTACATAAATACTGAGGCTAGTCCAGTTAAATTTTTGATTTATGATAACCCCCAGGATGTTGGTAGGAAGGGATTCAGTGGTATTAATGCTGTTGAATGATTGTTCGTTTGTTTGTTAGTTATTCATTCATGGGACGTCGGTTTTGCAGGCTGTGCCTGCATTTATTGTCCATCCCTAATTGTCCTTGACAACTTGGTGGTGAGATACCTTCTTGAACTGCTGCAGCTGTGGGTAGACGCATAATACTGTTAGAAAAGTTGGATCTGCACTTGTTGGAAATATTGCCTTTATCAGCCTGAGTCTGCACACAGTCCAGATCTTACTGCATGCAGACATTGACTGGTTCAGAGTCTGTGAGGTTGTTAGTGATGTTAAGTGCAGTCATTTGCGATCATCTCAACTTCTGAGCTTGTGTTGGAGGGAAAATCATTAATTAAATAGTTGACGATTGGTAGGTCTAGGACATCATCCAAAAGAGGTCCTAGAACGTCTCAAGATATTTTGGTCTATAATGTCTTGTCATGATTACATTAATGAAATACATTATAATTTACACACTTGGAGACAGTGTGTTTAGGTTGCCTTGCAACTGACTATGTTTTTATGAATAGCAATTCCCCATAGCAATAGGTAAAACAGTACTGTAAATAGTGACCCTGTTGACACTAGTTCCACAATAGATATCTTGGTGAGATCAGTTGGAGGCATGATTGGGAATATAACTTACAGATATTTATCAACCTATCCAAACAAATTGATTCTGGAGAAAGCAGCCAAAGCCAGTTGACATTCTGATGATGCAGCACAACATCAGGACCAAAATTATTGATAACAGTAATTTAGTGAGAAGGTAACTGACCTGATATATATTTCCAGCAATTTGTAAAATGTGGTGAGAACTCCAGCTAGCATATCCCTATTAAATCAAGAAACTCGTATTCTTTAGACTCATGGAGATAAAACAACTCATCCTGGTGATAATTTGATAAAACTGGGTAGAACTACGTGGTGAAGAACTATGACTGCCTACCTTCCTTGTTTTGTTTCCATCTCTGCTTCTTATGTGCGTATTGAGAAGATTGTCAGCTAACGCACCTTTTATTTTATAGGTAATACATTTTTATCTGGTTTGCACTCATAAAATGGATCAATTAACACTTTGTGCCTTCACTTAATGGTGAATTCTGTAGAAGCCCTTAGGCAATCAGAATTTGACCACCACACAATCACTGACCATCTCCACCCTAGTCTTACAGGAGGATCTAGAATGTTAAATCTGAAAATGCCGGGGAATGCAGGAAGTCTGTCAGTGTCTGGATGAGAAAGAGAGTAATGCTGAAGCCTCCAGTGGATCTGAAATGTGCCCAAAAGTCTTTGACTATCGTGGCATACTCTGTGTTTACTTGGGGCCATTCAGCAGCAGAGTTTAACGCAGGACTGGTTACTTGCCAGTCTTCATCCTGTTGGCATTTCAGAGTAAGGCAGAACTGGAAGGATAATGTCACAACCTGCAAGAATTTATGCCAGTCCAGTCTCCAGGTACCATAAATATATGTCTATAGAAAACAAATGTAAAGCTAGTGATCTCAAAAACACTATTGCTAATGTGACATTGTGCTGTGGCTTCATTGCCTTTTGTTCACTCATTACAGTTGTTTATTTCCTTTGATTCAAGAATAATATGAAACAGATATAAGATTAACTTTGAGGAATTTAGGACAGAATAACATTTTGTGAAACATTTGTATGAATTTCACTCAAACCGTTCATAGAAAATGACATATCCCAGCCAAATGAGAGATTACAGCATCTATTAAATACCTCCTAAAATTTAATTTGCTTCTCTCTACATCACGACCTTATAAAACCTAGGCAAATATTGTTCTGCTGTTTTGTCTAAATGATTTCATTTTAATGTTGGAGTTGAAAGTAATGCAACATTTGTTTCTTTTCATGTAATTATCTTTGTGCTTTTGTCTCCCAGTTTCTTTTGCCTTCGATTTTGCTGTTAATCAGCCTGCACCATTTTTTGAGTGCAGGAGTCATCGTTTGTTACCCACACAGATATGGAATTTAGAAGATTCAGAGGTGACTTTATTGAAATAAATAAGATCCTGACGGGATTTGACGGGTGCTTTCTCTTGTGGGCAAATCTAGAACCAGGGATCATAGTTTAAAAATAACATGTCGCCCATTTAAGACAGAGATGAGGAAACATTTTCTTTCTCTCGGAGGGCTGTAAGTCTTTGGAATTTCCTTCCTCAAAAGGCAGTGGATGCAGAATCTTTAAATATCTTTAAGGCAGATGTAGATAGATTAATGATTGGCAAGGGTTTGGAAGATTATCAAGGATATGCAGTAATGTAGAGTTGAAGTTAAAATCAGATTAGCCATGATCTTATTGAGCCTGCTCCACCACTGAAAAGGCTGAGTGGCCTACTTTTGTTCCTTGTTGTTTTAATATTCTGGTTGAGGGTGCCAGCACTTTGTGCACTTTGCAGAATCAGCAAATAAGGAAGGGCAAAGCAAGCAGTCTGGGCCCCACGGAACTGGAAACAACACTCCAAGATGTTTAATGACCTTGCATAGATGGTCAAAGCCAGTAAAAATATCTTCACAGAAATTAATATATATAGGACACCATTAGGTTTATGTGAGACTCAATGCACTACACACTATCACATGGGACCTATGTCTCAAATTCATATACTCCACTTTTGTACATCTTCCAAAGATGTCAGCCTCATACTTGTCTTTCACTGTTGCTTCCAAAAATATCTAACTCTTAGCTACGGTAGGCAAAGCATACAATCACAAACAATAACACCATTCCGACTCTCTTTCAGAAGACTCCCATTAGAAGGGAGGGGCGTCCATGAAATTGTCTCCAAGGAGGGAGAAGGAGATGAAATGGGTTAAGTAATTGGCTGGATAGTAGTATTCCTGATGGTGTCAGCTCCCTTCATGAATAGGGAGAAAAATAGAAATTGCAAGAGCTATCATTCTAGCCATGCAATCAGGCTACAGACAAAGGTTAGAGAATAGAATATATGTTCACTGGAGGGTAAAGTCAAATATGATAGCAGAGACTCAGATAAGGACTTCCATGGTGTACCTCGCTAAGAGTGAGTTAGAGAATGTGGATGTTTTGGGGTGAGTGATAAGAGATGGAGTAAATTAAGTAGTCTGAGAGATGGTTGGTAACAAGTCCTTAGAAGATTCATTCATTGACCTTTGTGGTATTTGTGTGTAAAAAGATGTTGCCACCTTCCCTTGATTGGGTATATTTCATTTATAATCGAGCCTATTGAGTCTTAACAAGACGAGGCTCATCTCTTAAGCTATTGCATGACAGCAATTAGGTACAAGCTATATTAGCTAGTTAGATGCCTTTTTACTGAGGCTATGCAAAATAGCTGTGGGCTGTTGTGTTGCAGTTGGCACGTACCCACCTCTGGGTCAGATGTCTTGAATTCAAGTCCCACCTTGCCCCAAAAATGTGTCATGACACATTTGAACAGATTGATTCAAATGTCTATGAGAATAGCTGTGGATATAGGTCTTCACTGCATGAAATCCTAAGATGTTCTGCCTTATTCAAACCTAAGCCTATACAATATCATTAGATTGGGTGGAGCTTAGTGCCATCTCCAATGTTAACACTTTCAGAATGATTAGCTCACGCAACATCTCCCACCAAGCCTTCTTTCACACAAGTAACATTTATGCATTCCCGTACATAATTACATTTATCAGCAGGTCATCTCCCACCAAGACACTGACTTCACAAATTCAGCCAGTTTCACAATTCTCCCAAAACACTTCTTTCTGACCTGAGTGGTTGGTAGGTTTTTGGCTTAAGTCCTTGGTTCTATTCTCAACCTTTTGTGGGTTGTAAAATCTCTCTCCACCGGAGGACCTTTTTTTTTTCACTGAGGATGTTGTTCCTGCTGAACCAGATAGTCAGTCCACGATATTATCTGGAAGACCCTTGATCTCCTCATGAATTTCCTTTGTGGAATGCAGCTGCTTGTTGAAACAAGTGATTTATTTTTGCATTATTCTAGATTTCTAATCCAGGCAAATTCTTCTTGACAGTATCCCGGACATGCGGACATTAGTTGGACCCAGTTCAGCATTGGGAGTAGTATGCAGCACATCTTCAAACTTTAAGCAAGTATTTATTTTCAATCTGTTGATAAGATTTCCATTGAAGTAAGTAAACACTTTACTTCACCTTGTTTATTTGGTTGAACAACTTCATTTGCCCTCTGTGATCATCTTACTGGTGAATTCAACACATTAACATATCAGGCATGATATAGAGGGATGTAAAAGAGCTGGGGAGTTTAACTACTGATGGAGAATGCACTAAGAGAGGACATCTTGGTGGGCTCATCCAGTGAGGCCATATGGGTAGAACTCAGGAAGAAGAAAGGTGCAGTCACTTTGAAGAGGTTATACTATAGGCCTTCCAATAGCTGTGGAAGATTGAGGAATGGATGTTTAAGTAGATCATGGAAATATGTGAAAACAACAAGGTTGTCATAGTGGGTGATTTTATCTTCCCCAATATTGACCGGGACTCCCATAGCGCCAGGGGTGTAGATAGGGCAGAATTTATTAGGGGCATCCAAGAGGATTTATTGAAATAATATGTAGATAATCCAACTAGAGAATGGGTTGTACTTGACCTTGTGTTGGCGAATGGGTCTGGCCAGGTGGTTGAAGTTTCAGTGGGGGACCATTTTGGGACCAGTGATCATAATTCCATAACTTTTAAGATAGTTATGGATAAGGATAAGTCTGGTCCTCAGGTAAAAATGCTAAACTGGGGGAAGGCCAATTATAACAGTATTGTTCAGAAATGGAGAAATTAGGCAGGGGGTGACTTTTTGAGGGTAAATCCACATCTGACATATGGGAGTCTTTTAAAGGCCACTTGATCAGAGTTCAGGACCAGCATGTTCCTGTGAGGATGAAAAACAAAGGTAGTGAGATTTCAGCACCTTGGGTGACAACAGATATTGAAAGTTTAGTTGATAAGAAAAAGGAAGAAAGTAAGAAAGAACTTAAATTAGGGATTATGAAGCCTAACAGGGGCTATGAAATATCTTGCTATCTCCATGACATATCCCCGGCAAATAGGATTAAGAAGAATCCTAAGACATTTTATGAGTATATTAGGAGCAAGCAGGTAACTAGGGAAAAGGTAGGTCCGCTTGAGGACAAAGGAGAGGATTTATGCATGGTGCTAGGGGAAATGGGTAAGGTCCCTAATGAGTGCTTCGCATCAGCATTCACCAAGGAGAAGGACACAGATGACGGTAAGATCAGGGAGGCGTATATTGGTAATCTAGGGCATTTTGTTATGCAGAAGGAGGAACTGTTGGGTGTCTTGAAAAAGATTCAGTTAGATAAGTCCTCAAGGCCTACTGGGATCTGTTGCAGGATACTGAGGGCAGCAAGGGAGGTGATTGTTGGGGCCTTAACAGGGATCTTTGTATCCTTTTCAGCCACAAGTAAGGTCCCAGGAGACTGGAAAACAACCAAGTTGTTCCTTTGTTCAAGAAGGGCAAAGGGGATAATCCAAGAAATTATAGGCCGATGGTCCTAACAGCAGTTGTAGGGATATTATTGGAAAAGATTAGTGGGAATAGGATTTTGTCATATTTTGAAAAGAATGGACTTATCAGGAACAATCAGCATGGCTTTGTGCAGGGGATGTCATGTCTCACAAATTTGATTGAGATTTTTGAAGAAGTGATCAAGATGATTGATGAGGATAGGGCAGAGATGTTGTCTACATGGATTTCTACCAAAGCATTTGACAAGGTCCCTCATGGTAGGCTGGTCCATATGATTAGTTAACATGGGATCCACTGTGAGTTGGTAAGTTGGATACAAAATTGGCTTGGTCATAGAATACAGATGGTAGTCATGGGGGACTGCTTTTCTGACTGGACATCTGTGACCAGTGGTGTTCCATAATGATCAGTGCTATACATATATAGAAAATTATTTGGATGAAAATATAGGTGGTCTATTCAGTAAGTTTACAGACAACATGAAAATTGGTGGAATTATGCACAGTGAAGAAGGTTGTCAAAGGAGGATATAGCTTAGTTAGAAAGTTGAGTGGAGAAATTACAGATGGAATTTATTCTGGACAGGGTTTGGTAATGCATTTTGGGAGGTCAAATGGAAGAGAAAAGTACTCTGTAAATGGCCAGACCTTTAGAAGCACTGATATACAGAGGGATCGGGGACTCCAAATCCATAGCTTCCTTGAAAGTAGCAACAAAAGTGGATAAGGTGGTAAAGAAGGCATTTTGCATGATTGCTTTCATCGGTCAGGACATTTGGTATAAAAGTTGGCAAGGCATGTTGCAGCTGTATAAAACTTCAGTTAGGCTACATTTGGAGTACGGTATGCAGTTCTGGTCTCCACACTGTAGGAGTGGGCGCTGAATAGGTTTACCAGGATGTTGCCTGGATTGGAATGCATTAGCAATAAGGGGAGGTTTGACAAACTTGGATTGTTTTTGCTAGAGCAGCAGTGGCTGAGGGGCGATCTGACAGAAGTATATAAAATTATGAGAGGCACGGATAGTCAGAGTCTGAGTCAGAGTTCCCAGGGTGGAAATATCAAGTGCTATGCGGCGTAGGTTTAATGTCAGAGGGGGAAAGCTTAAAAGAGATGTGCAAGGTAGGTTTCTTACACAGAAGTGGTAGATGCCTGGAATGTGTTACTGGGGGAAGTAGAAGGATCCAGACACAATAGCAACATTGAAGTGGCATTTATACGGACACATGAACAGGTAGGCAATAGAGGAATATGGACCATGTGCAGGCAGATGAAATTAGTTTGGAATCATATCACAGACATGGTGGGCCAACGGGCCTATTTCTGTGATCTACTTTTCTATGTCCTATGTTTACTCATCTACTTGAGGATTGCTGATGATTTGGCTCTGTCACTGTTAACAATGATAATTCCTTGGGAAATGAAAAGTTGACATGTTTTTTTCATGCTGGTGTCATCATATCATCTGATTTCACCTTTGAGTCTACAATCGCTAATTGATCTGCAGATGGCTTTGCTGTACGGAAGACTTCACTTAAAGGGTTCTCAATGAGATTAAGTGGGTTTTGCCACACATTCTTGTTTGCAGCTTCTTCTTGCAAACCTTGCTAACTTTTGTCTTCTGTGTTCAGTGCTGATAGGACTGTTTTCTAGACCTGACAATCTGGGACAATCGCTAATTTCACAATGATTTATGGGATCTTCAAGCTCTTTAGTGATCTTTGGCCACCACATTGCTGATTGAGCCTCTGGTGTACACCCAACAGGAAGTAGTGTATTTGCCAATATATTATTTTTGGAACATGTTTCCACAATGAAGCTGGAATAATTAGTCTCCTACATACTAATAAATTATCAATACTTTGTATGCAATCATTGCTCAAAAATGTGCTCTTGGCAAATTCATTGGACTTTTAGTCTAGCCAAATTTCAATACAATACCAGTGAAAGGTAGCACTATTCTTGATCACACTTTTATTCTTGTCAAACTTAACTTGAGTCTCTTTTGGCTTACTCTCCATTGGTTCTTCGTGACCTTATGAAACTCTTTGTGTTTGCTATCATGAGTAATCTCAATAGATTCTTCTGTTTTGCATTCTATTATGAGTTTAGGAAACTGACTGAAATCTTCCATGGCTGTCACTTAGCCATTTTAATATAATTTTGTTTCTCTTGACCTGTTTACTTTCCCTTGGAATGAACTGAACTCTTTCAGTTACTTCAAGGATGTTGAGATCATAACATGCATGTGGGCTTGAGGTGAGAAGAGTTGATTGCAAATCTCATATACATTCTGTACTCTTTTAAACTCTTTTGTTGCAGCATTGTTTGTAGTATGCCTTTAATCTTGAGAGTTATGCTACCTAGAGAGTGTATTTTAATTTCTGTAGACTGTAATTTCTGCTGTGGTATTCAATATAATAGGACAGTGACACTTATACCTGTATCAAACTTGAAATTAATTTTAAAATTGCTTGTGCCTGAGAGGCTTTTTCTTTCATTCCAGTGCATTGATATTGTCTGTTCATATTTGCTGTTTAACTCTTTGCATTACCTTGTCATGGTAAGTTCTATTGCTCTCCTGTGATAAAGTTATCCTTTCTGCTTTCTGCTGTGATTCTTCCAGATTAATGCTTCTGGCACACTGTGAATAGTTTTCTCCAAAGTCAAGTCTTCTTCAGATAGTAACAAATCTGCCAAATATTCATCAAAATCAGTTCCATTCCTTTTAAATTCTAATTTCAAAGGTCCATAGTCACAGTCTTTCACCAATCTGTTCCTGAATTAGATTATCTAAATTCCCCTGTAGCTGACATCTTCTGTTAACTCCTGCTCTTGCAATATTTTATTTGTTGTACTTAAGGTAGTCAAAAGTTTTTAGAACAACTTCAAAAATATCTGTGCCTTGTTTTATGATCCAGCAATTTGCAGCTTCATCAGTTCTAGGTCCTATTGAATTCAATAATCTGTTTACCTGTTCAGCTTGTGATTTAATATTTAAATTTGAAACAATTCTGTACCTCATGAACCGTACTGGTCCACCTTTGATATACAATCTTGCAGATAGTATTATGGGTGGCACGGTGTCTCAGTGGTTAGCACTGCTGCCTCACAACACCAGGGACCTGGGTTCGATTCCACCCTTGGTCCACAATCTTTATGGAGTTTGCACATTCTCCCCTTGTCTGCATGGGTTTCTTCTGGGTGCTCCAGTTTCCTCCCACAGTCCAAAGGTGTGCACGCTAGATAGATTGGCCATGCTGAATTGCCCATAGTGTTCTGGGATCTGTAGACTAGATGTGTTAGCCATGGGGAATGTAGGGTTACA
Organism: Ginglymostoma cirratum; assembly: GCA_024137785.1. NCBI lineage: Eukaryota > Metazoa > Chordata > Chondrichthyes > Orectolobiformes > Ginglymostomatidae > Ginglymostoma > Ginglymostoma cirratum. Next base: position 9,456,293 of record JAHRHZ010000061.1, on the reverse strand, counting down.
GAGAAAGGGTATGGGGTGTCTGGGTGGGATGTTCCTCAGAGGGTCAGTGTGGCCTTGTTGGGCTGAAGGGTCTGTTTCCACACTGTATGAATCTTTGTCCTGTTATGTCTTCCTGGTGCAATTATTTACTTGCCTTACTTTCAAGTTTTTGAATTCTGCAGTATCTTAACAATGCTATAATGCCTTTCTCTTGAAGGCTTTTATTTCTGCAAATAGAATTGCATTTTTACTTTCCTTGGGCTAAAACTTCTAAACTTTGCAGTATGGTATAGTATAATATTTACCCTCATTTAAATTATTTAATTCTATTAAATAGCTGTATTGTATATCTGTACAATTTACTGGAATGCTTTGCCCATGTTCTCACTGTAAAAATGGAGGTTTCCCACATTCTAAGGCCAAAACAGAGCTTTCCTGCTTCCTTGTGCACAATATGGACAATTTGTCACCTTCCATAGCCTAATAAATAATATTCACTCTTTTCTGACTTTCCAAGTCAGTAGTCACACAGCACCAGGTTATAGTTCAACAGGTTTATTTGGAAATCACACAAGCTTTCGAAGCGTAGCCCCTTCGGCAGTTGCAGTGAGAGAGCAGGGCACACAGACCCAGAGTTTATAAACAGAGACAAGTGCAGAGAGATCAAAAGATCATACAACTGGTGTGAGTGGAGTGTCAGATGATAGGTCTCTGCAGGTGACCAAGAGTGTTAGACAGTGTGTGAAGTGTTTATAAAGTCGATGTCAGTGCTGTGCTGTCATGGCAATCAGGCAGAGCCATAGGAATATACACAAGGTGACATCTCAGGTCAGATACTGAATTGTAGGTCTGAGGCTTTGTTCAGAATCTGTCTCAGAGTTTTAACCTGCAATCAAGCTGGTTTTATTCCGAAAGCTGGAATTTATAAGATGCCACATTGACTGACTGTGACTACAAATTGTGTGTTTTTTGAACAAAATAGAATGTATCTGCAAATAAACAAATATCTTGGATAAAATGATTCACCTCATAGATTTGTGTGTGTGTGAGTGAGAGAGAGAGAGTATATATGTGAGATACAGACAGGGTGTGTGTGCGCGGGTGTGGGTGTGGGTGTGAGAGAGTGTGTGTGTGAGTATAAGTGTCACATTCTGACTTTCCAAATAAGGCTTTGTGCCGTGTTACCATAATAAACACCTTTTTCCAAACTGTGATTTAAATTATGAATCTCATGCTCTTATCACAGCCTAAAAGAGTTTTAACTATCTTAGACAGTCTGTATCTGCTTTAGTTTTTAACATATCCATTTGTCACCTTAATTCTGCTTTGCAATATTACTGGGTGCTGCAACATTGGTATAGATTACTTTTATGGCTTCTGATTTCCCTATTGTAGCTGTTCCTCATGGTTTCTGCTCACTACTGGGGGAACTGTCATCGTCAGCTGCAAGTCCTTTTTTTTAACTTCTAACCTTCATAGCTTGTTACTTTGTGTTGTTAATTTAAAGGATTTTTTTTTGCCCCCTTGCCCAATAGGGATTTTTAAGTTTACTCACAGAGCTCTAATATGTTTGCTGAGTGGGTGATTTCTCACTTCTCGATGAAATCTGTAATTCCTTTCCTGACTAGTCTTTAGCTCTTTCTAGGCAACACTGCTTTTCTTATGTTTCTTACCAGTTCTGAGGTAAAGGCTTTAACCCGTAGTGCTGCTTCTCCCTTGTAGGTCTTTCCAGGAATTCCTGTGGCCTATTTGTTTTCTCAAGCAATTGCAGCTTCTGACTGTCTGTGTGAATAAAGTGATAAAGTCTTTAAAGCTGTAAGCTCACTTAGCCTTTTGAAAATATCTTCTCCTAGTTCCAGTGCATTGTCCCGTGTGGTAATAAGTAACCAGGCCCATTGCTGATCACCGAGTGATCTTGCGGGTGATTTTATAAACACTTTACACACTGTCTAACACTCTTGGTCACCTGCACAGACTTATCAGCTGACACTCCACGCACACCAGTTGTATGATTTTTTGATCTCTCTGCCCTTGATCTCTCTGCCTGTAAGGATGCTGCCTCCAATCCTCTTTCCTTTTAGACTGGGTCTAAAGAACCTCTTTGGTTTACAGTGGTAGGATATCAACCAATACTCCCTTTTCTTCAGTGCACAAGCCTTTGAGGTCTTTGCAGGGCAGTGACTCCTGAAACCGGAAGTCATCGTCTTTGCAAGGACATTCAGCGTGTGCGGAACCTTGGAGGGACCTCAGAGTGACTTCTCAGCCACGCAGCTTAGAGGCAACATTTGTATCAACCACTGCTGCAATTTACCAAGAGGTTCTTGTCTTAACAAGGCATAAGTTAAGTTACATTTGCTAGTCAGACATTGCTATTGAGACTAGGGAGAGCACTGTAGACATAGGTCTCCACTCCATGAAATCCTAAAATGGTTAGCCCTATCATCATCCAAGCCTCTATAACATCATCAAATTGGGTGGAGTTTAAGGCAATCTCCAACATTAACCCTTTCAGAACTACTACATTATGCAACAACTTTGACCACTTTAAGAAGGTAATTAATCTTCTTCCAGCAGTTTGGGAATTGATCTCCCTGAGCACCTTCTCTTATTCCTTTTCAAGAGAAGGACCACCCATTTTCAAGGAAGCATGCATTCTCCTCCTGTTCATCACAGACAACTCTCTCTCCTAGTGCTCCCCTCTTCCCCATTCCCTTCAAATGCAGTATTGACAGGCAGTAACAGTTTCCATTGATTCAGAGTAAATTCCCTTCAAGCAGGTGACAGTGGAGGTGAGTTGGAGCATGTGCTAATCTCACGTATTGTCAACCTCCTGCTGTGCGTGCAGCCAGACAGCAGCACAGGTTGCATTAGCTACAAGCTTAAATTATGCAAACCAAGGAGGCCACTTGAATTTGAGATAGTGAGAACTGCCAATGCTGGAGTCAGGGATGACACAGTGTGGAGCTGGGGGAGCACAGCAGGCCAGGCAGCATCAGAGGAGCAGGAAAGTTGATGTTTTGGGTTGGGACCCATCGCCCACCCATCGCCGACATCGCCCCACCCACCGCCAATGTCGCTGACGACGTCACTAACTCCGCCCCCACAGCCAGCTCCAACCCAGCCACCAGCTCTACACCCAGCCCCAGCTCCAAGCCCTGCTGGGTCTTCACCATCCCCCCAGACCTCCCCCTCACTGAGGACAAATGGTCAGTCCTCAGTAAAGGACTCACCTTCATTCCCCTCCACCCACACATCAATGAATTCTGTTCACGCTTGGACGTCAAACAGTTTTTCTGCCACATCCACCTCCACACCTATTTCTTTAACCGAAAGCCTAACCCACCCACTACAGATCCCGCTCCAGCCTCCAACGTACCCTATCCTCCTGGACACCCCCATTTCTGAAGAAGGTTGCTTGAATTTTGTGTGTTGACCGCCTCAAGGGAAATAGGCGTAGGCAGATTGTGAATTGCAATCCTAGAGCCCATAAAGCGGTGGCAGTGAATATGTCATTCCTTCTTTCTTATTTTAGATGTTTCTATCTTCAGAATTTGTCTTTTAAACTTACTGTGGTTTATAAAAGAAGCAAGTTCAATTTTAGGTAGAGCTTCATACATGGAGGCCCAGACAAAATCACAGTTATTTATACACACGCTACCAAAGAGCAAAGGATGCAAATAAAGACATAGAGCTTTTAGCTTCTTTTTAGGTAGAAAAAATGAAGGCCAGTAAACCATTTCTACATCGAAGTGGTATGAAACTCGAGCTAAGATCACACATATGGAGGAGAGTCCAATACACAAAATCCACAGTGTGACGTGATTTAAACTGTGTTCTATATATATTTTAATATTATCTGTGTAAGTTTGATTTTTGAATTTTGAAGTAATGACATTTGGCTGTACCTCAAGGTTTCTGTTAGAAATTTATGGACTTTGGATTTTTTTTTAAGTTTAGCATAGAGAGTGAGACATTTTCTTTTTTACTTTTAGTTTTAGGAAGTTCTGCAAAGTCTTTGGATGAAGATAATTGTATGAAGCAGTGCTCCTGAGATAGGAAGGAGAAAATAGTAAACATAGATTACCTTACAGTAAGGAGTTAGTGACAGTTCCAACCAGAAATATTTGATAAAACCGTGAAGAGTATACTTGAAGCATTTAAATTGAAGTGTATGAAAGCTCTAGGAAAATTTTTTTTAAAAATTCAGGATTGTGAATTGAAGCTGTGGTTATCTTTAGCCTTCCGATATGATAAAGAACAAATTTTCCTTTGATGTGTATACTGGCCAAGGAATGATTTTGCGAACTGTGCGAGAAATGTTTTGGGATCTGGAAATAAGTGTAGTGGGATTTTGCCTTTATCACAAGTTTATAAAATATTTGAATTTGTGTTATATGTAAATAGATTGGTTTATTCTATTTTATCACTTTTTTTCATGAATAAACTTCTGTTTTATTGTTAAAACAAAATCTGAAATGCTGTCCGTTTGAATTTCAGTGATCAACCACTTTATTGAAACTATTTAAAAAAATGATTGATCAAGCCAGATTCCAGTCTGGGATCTGATTTGTTCAGTAGTAACATCAGCTGGGATCATAGCACGCATTGATAGACCAACACACTTGAAACAGAGCAGAAGATAAGCCTGAGGTTGGGAGACCTATGTGGAGTGATATTGGTGGAAGTATTACTAAAAAAATGCAAAATCCATACAGAAAGTGCAGAAGGGATTAGAAAGAATTATACATTTCTTTAGTATGAGGAAAGGCTTTTTCATTGGAAGAAAGAACGTTAAGATTACCCCTGTTAGAAGTGTTCAGTATTATATGGGGTTTAGTAGGTAAACAGTCAAATCAATTTTTACTGGCTAATGAGGCAGTAACCAGGAGCCATGCATTTAATATAATTAAATGAGAATGAAATCCCAGCAGCTTTCAGGGTGTCATTGAATGGTGAGTTCCTAGTGGCTTTCTGGTAAACGATCAGGATCATTCTAATTGTTTGTCCACTCAATTTCCTCTGGGCAGTAGAAACCAAAATTAGCCATGATTGCATGAGGTATATTAAAGAAAGTAGTACAGCTAGACAGAAAATCATGTACTAGAATGAATCTGGCGTAAACTATACTTAAAGATTGTTGACCCAATTTTCTCATCCCAGTGCTCCTTCCCTGTCCTTGCACAACTGATTAGAAAATCCACACTACGTGTAGCGGGACCAAATTCAAACAAGCAAAAAAGGTTCAGAAAAGATTTACGAGGATGTTGCCAGGGTTGGAGAGTTTGAGCTGTAGGGAGAGGCTGAGTAGGCTGGGGCTATTTTCACTGGAGCGTCGGAGGCTGAGGGGTGACCTTATAGAGGTTTATAAAATAGTGAGGGGCATGGACAGGGTGAATAGGAAAGGTCTTTTCCTGGGGGTGGGGGTGTCCAAAACTAGAAGGCACAGACTTAAGGTGAGAGGGAAAGATATAAAAGGGATCTGAGGAGCAACTTTTTCACGTAGACGGTGGTGCGTATATGGAATGAACTGCCAGAAGAAGTGGTGGAGGCTGGGATGATCACATTTAAAAGGCACCTGGATGGGTATATGACTAGGAAGGGTTTGGATGGATAGGGAACAAATGCTGGCAAATGGGACTAGGTTTATATAGGATATCTGGTCAGCATGGACGAGTTGGACTAAAGGGTCTGTTTCCATGCTGTATGTCCCTATGTCCTCTAAGTCCAATGCCATTTCAATTTGCAGTGAAAATTTAGTATAAAGAGAGTGCCAACAACTCCTCTGTCCTTCTTTTTTCTCCATGCTGATAGTTTAAAGCTTTGGATAGTAACTGATGTAGTAAAATGATTTGATTTACTCATGGCACTAACGATAGGGTAAAGGTGATTCATCAAATGCCATCAATTTTGACTTTTACAACAGTTTGGGTTTCACATACTGCAAAGCAAAGCATCTGTGGAATTCGGCTTCTATGTAATCCTATTCAGTCCTGCATGTAATGCTTGGAAAAAAACTAATAGAAAGTCATCTAGAATTACATTGTATGAAATGTACCTTTACAGCAACTGTTAAAGGAAGCTTTGAAAGATTTACTCCTTATTTGAAATTGCATGTGGCTGTTTCTTTGTTCTTCTTGACATTGGATCTAAACACCCTGTAAAAGGTTCACACTGAGTAACTGTATTTTGGATGCAGGAATGCTATGATGAAAATATGTCTGTCAAACCACATTGCCCAGATTACAGTCAATGCTTGAAAAAACAAACCCCAAAGTATTTGGGAAAAGTAAATTTACAATCCACATGGGCTGACCTGGCAAAATTAAGAATGATCCCTGTGAAGAATGTTGCTGGAGTTTTAGTCAGTTACTACACTGCTCAGAGTGATAGAATACTATCTATCAGGAAAGGCCTTGTCTTTGACTGCTGGGTTGCACTGGGTTAGTTGATCCCAACCATTTAAACTTTAAGCGGTCCACATTCAGCTCCTGTGCTGCTGAGGTGGTACATAATTTTAAAATGTATGTGAAGTTAAAAGCTAAAAACCAATGGTGACAACACTAACAGGTAACTGCAAAATGCATTTTTATAAGATTTCATTGATATTTTAACACAAACTTTCCTCAGTTTCTTCTAAATGGCTCTGGAATAATAGCAGAGATAAAAGGGTCTAGGCCCGAAACGTCAAGCTTTCCTGCTCCTATGATGCTGCTTGGCCTGCTGTGTTCATCCAGCCCCACACCTTGTTATCTGGAATAATAGCAGTTGGAAATGTTATACAAACACAATGAGCATTTTCCCACTAATATCAGCAACACTAACATCTTGCTTGATAAAGCCTAATTGGGTGTTCTGTGAATATATAGCAAAATTTCAACATACTAAAGATTAATTTCAAGAATTAATTTCGAAATTAGTTTTCAATTGCTGCCTTACTGCAAATAAGATCATTTGAACTGTACAATTAGGTCATACTCATTAAATACAGTAGAAGGTGGTCATGTGAGACCAAAGACATTAAAAATGAGTTTGGAGGAGTGCTGCGAACAGATACATTAACAGTCTACACCACACAGTAGCAACGCAGAGATCAATGTCTGCCATTCTTTTTACGAAGATTCCACTTGGCTATTTGGGAAAATCAGGGAGCACACCAAAGTCAAAGAATTTCCCCACAGGGAAGAAGCAAATCAATCAACACATGCATAATTCTTTCAGCTAGTTACACAGTGGAGAGCCAGGGAACAGGTTGCATATTCAGCCTCTGAGCAAGACAAATGGTGCGCAGTTGAGTTGGGAGGAGAGAAGTAAAAATAAGAATTGAAGTGAATTACAAAAGTAGGGGAAAAATATACCAAGTCTGACCTTGTTGCACTTTTATTTTTTTTTCCCCTTCATGGGATGAGGGCATTGCTGACTGGGCAACATTTATTGCCCACCCCTAATTACCCAGAGGGCAGGTCAGTCAACAACATCACTGTGGGTCTGGAGTCACATGTAGGCCAGACCAGGTAAGGATAGCAGTTTCCTTCCCTAAAGGACACTAGTGAACCAGATGAGTTTTTCCTGACAATTGATTCATGGTCATCATTAGACTGTTAATTCCAGATATTTTTCTGCCATGGCAGGATTTGAACCTGGGTCCCCAGAATGGTATCTGGGTCTCTGGATTAACAGTCTAGCAGTAACACCACTAGGCCATTGCCTCCCCATATGCTAGCAGTCATATTCCACACTGGCTGAGGTTACCATGATGGACTCTTCTTCTGAACCTCTCCCTTAGCCTGAGGTGTGGTTATCCTTGGATAAAACCACCACCAATTGTCTCTCTCTGCAGGCCTGTGGTCTGGTAAGACTCTGGCAACTTTGCCTTCAATTAGGGCTGCAATTGGTGCTAGAGCTCTTTGACTGCCTTGCCAATTCTTTGCCTGTAAGTAATCAAATCATGTTTGAGAAAAATATTCCTATGTTGCCTGAAGTGGTTGACAGATGACATATAGCAATGATTGCAGAACTGCTATCCTTTTATAAATATCACACTAAACGACAAATTTGCTGAAGTTTAGTTGTTCTTTATCTTAGCACTTTATCTGAGTCTGACTTTAGCCTGATGTTTTATTTGTTTGAGTGATACGTTTAATGTACATGCCTTCACTTGGACAAGACTTCAGCTTCCAATTGGAAGCAGTACAACAGCTGGCCAATGTTCTCATGAAGTTTATTCACTTCAGCATAGCCACAGGTCAGTTTGGTCAGGTGGGTCATACACCAGACAACACATCATTAGTGGGTCTGGGGATGTTTTAACTTGTGAAATGCAGTGCCTCTCAAGGTCAAAAAACAAATATATTAAGGATATAACTTAACAGAAGACAAAAATGTGCTTTACTCACATTATAAGGAAAAACTGATGTATGCTGTGTGAAAAAGAATGACAAAACTTTGAATAAAAAAATTGGAGATCAGTGTTCCAATGAATAGATAATCTTAATTTATGAAAAGATGCTAACAAGTCAGTTGTTCTGCACAGTTTACTTTGATAATTTGGTTTTGATATAAGTTTGCAGTGTGACTTTTCAGTAATTTTATAGATTGATACAGCATGGGGGAGGCCATTTAACCTTTCACTCAGGCAAATAGGCAAGAGATGTGAGACCATTGGAAGTATTTTGACCTATTTAATGAAATGAGGGAGGATACATTCCTAAATTGACTTTAAAATCTTTAACTTTTCTGTAATTAGCATAATAAAAGGTCCCAATGGATTGCTAGAGGTTGACATGGAAGTTATGACTTCACTTTCCCAGGAAAATATGGGTTAAGTTAGACTAAAGTCAAGTTGAATACAGGTGTGTGCCTGTAGTTTGGGTGCTGCAGTGTCAAACTTAAGGAAACAAGCCCAGCTTTCCTATTTAAATAATATGCAGACACAAGAAGCTGATTCAGAGTCTTTGACCTGCTGCATACATCGCTAAGGATTGCAATGTGCAAAGTTCAAAGGGAAAATTTGCTTTTAAAATGCTGTAACTTGTTTTAAAAGATGGAGATGTTTTGATAGGGACAGAAAATCACCAAGTTGCTTCCTGTGTCATAGCTGAGGTGTGATCTGCAGTACTTCGCAGATTCACTAGACTGGTTCCTGGGATGAAAAAAGGTTGAGTGGACTAGTCTAAATTTACAGAGTTTAGAAGAACGAGAGGTCATCTACTTAAAACAAGTAAAATTTCAAATCCATTTGGCAGTTAGATACTGAGAGAATGTTGCCTCTGGCTAGGAAATTTAGAACACAGGATCACAGTCTAAGGGGTCAGCCATTTAGAACTGAAAAGATCTGTGAACCTTTGCAATTCTATACTTCAGACAGCTGTGGATGCACAGTCACTGAGGACGTTAAAGATAGAGGTCAAAAGACTTTTAGGTACCGTTCATACTGAGGGAATGAAGGGATACTTTGTTTATGCAGATACTACAGCTTTTTCAGAATACAACTAGGAGAGTAGATAAAGGAGAACCAGTGGATTTTTTGGATTTTCAGAAGACTTTTGATAGTGTCCCTCATAAGATGTTAGTAGGCAAAGTTAAAGCACATGGGACGGAGTAATACATTGGCATTTATGAATTAATTGGTTAATAGGCTGAAAACAGAAAGTGGGAATAAAAGAGTCTTTTTCTGAGTGAAAGGCAGTGACTTGTAGGGTATCACAAGGATCAGTGCTTTGGCTATTTATGATCCAAATAAATGACCTGGAAGAGGGAACCAGATGCAATATTTCCAAGTTTGCTAGCAACACAAAATGTTGTGATTTGTGAGCTGTGAGGAGGATATAAAGAGGTTTCAGGTTGATTTAGATGAGTGGGCAAACACATTGCAGATGCAGTATGATGTGGTTAAATATGAAGTTTTATTCAGTGTGAAAAACAGAAATGCTGAGTATTATTTAAATAGTGATATTTGGGAAGTGTGGATGCATGAACATATCTGGGTGCCTTTGTACACTAGTCAAGAAAAGCAGACAGGCAAGTGCAGTGTGCAATTTGGAAGGCAAATGGTATATTGGCCTTCATTGCAAGAGGATTGGAGTTCTGAGGTAGGGATATATTACTGTAATTGTACAGAGCCTTAGTGAGAGCCTTAGTGAGATTATTGCATGCAGTTTTGGACGCCCTACCTAAGAAAGGATACACCTGCAATAGAGGAAGTGCAGCAGAGGTTCACTAGGCTAATAATGAGAATGGCAGAACTCTCGTATGAGGCAGGATTGATTCAACTGGGCTGTTATTCACTATTGTTTAGGAGAATGAGAGGGGAATCTGATTGAAACGTAAAATTTTAACAGAGCTGACAAGCTAGATGTAGGGAGGATGTTTTCCCTGCTTGGGGAGTCTAGAACCAGGGACACAATCTCAGCACACTGAGTAGACCATTTAGGACTGAAATGAGAAAAAGTTCTACATTCAATAGAGTGTGAACTTGTGGAATTCTAAAACACAGAAGGCTGTAGAGACCAAGATGCTGAATATATTCAGGAAAGAGATTTTTTTAGATGTTAAAGATATCAGGTGTCTGGGGAGAAAGTAGGAATATGGCATTGAGCTAGAGGATCAGCCATGATCATATTGAGTGGTGGAGCAATCTCGAAAAGCTAGATGATCTACTCCTGCTCCTATTTTCTTTGTTTCCATGTTTATCCAGTCTATAGTTTTCTGTAGTTTCCTTTTGTCCTCTTCACAACTTACTTTCTCACCTGCCTTTGTATCATCAACAATTTCAGTTTCCACTCCTTCATGTAAGTCATTTATATAAATTGTAATCAGTTGAGGTTCCAGCTCAATGCTTCCAATGATTCCTGTGGTACACCACCCTTTACATTTTGCCAACCTGAAAACGACTAGTTTATGCATAGACCCTGCTTCTTGTTTTCCAGCCAACATTCTATCCATGCCCAAATGCTACCTCCTACACCATGAGCTTTCCCCAATAATCTTTTATACGGCCTTCTGGAAATCTAAGTATGGTACATTTATCAATTCCCCTTTATCCACAGCACATGTTACATCCTCAAAGAATTACAACACATGAAATGCCCAGCATCCCCTATGGCTACATCATCTTTAAAAATCCTGTCTGTACCTGAATGAGCACTGTCATTTTGAAACTGCCCTGCTCGGCCAAGGTCAGAGTCTGAAGATATCAGAGAAAGGGGGGATGGCACTGTGACTCTCTGATGGGATCTGGAAGTCCTGGTGGATGGCATAGTCTGGAAGAGAGGTGTCTGGTTTTCAGCTGATCAGCAGAGGAGGCCATGACATTAGATCCTCCAACAATTGGTCAAGCATGATTTTTCTTTCACAAAACTATGTTGATTCTGCCTGATTACCTTGAACGTATCCAATTGGCCTGTTAAAACTTATTTAATAATAGCTTCTAACATTTTCACTACGACAGATGTTAAGCTAGCTAGTCTTACATTTCCTACTTTATGTCTGGCTCCCTTTTTGAATAAAGGACAACTTTAACTATCTTTCAATATAATGATAGAATGATACCACCCCTGAATCAAGAGAGGTGTAGAAAATCTATCAATTATCAACTGAGTGTATCAATTATTTCAGTAGCCATTTTTATTAGGACCCTAGGATGGAGATCATCAGGACAGGGATGTTTGTCAGCCCAAAGCTTAAATCTCCTGAGATCCTTCCCTCCATTCCATTTTTATCATTGTTCTGGGATATTACTTCTATCTTCTATAGTGAAAACTCTTGCAGAATTCTTGTTGAATTCAACTGTCATTTCCTTATGTTCCATTATTATTTCTCTAATCTCACTTCTTCTAGAATGAACACTCTATTAACTTGTTAAATAAAAGCAAAATATGATGGATACTGGTAATCTGAAACAAACACAGAATGTTGGAGAAAATCAGTAGGTCTGGCAGCATTTGTGAAGATTGGGAGAGAATCAGAGGTAATGTTTCAAGTCTGATATGACTCTTCTTCAGAATTGACGTGGAGACAGACAGGTAGTTGCATGATTTGCTGCTGTGTTGCAGCTTCTGGCTGATGAGGGCCATTGTGTTCCTGATACCTACCTGTTACTGCTGCTCCTCCCGTGCATTTGTTTGATGCTCCTGATTGTTAACATCACAGGGTCATTTCCTGCCAGGAGCTGAGCTGGTGCCTGGTCTCCATCAATCCTCAGTGTGTCAGCAGCTCAGGGCCATTTCTTTCTTTCTTCACTGATGGCCATTCCTCTAGACTCTGGTGATGGCATTGAGCCGGATGGTGACCTCAGATGATGCTGGCAGAGTCTCACTGCGTGGTCTTTTTGTCTGATCATCTGGGAAACAGACAGCTCTCTTCATTCACTGAGACCTCCAGATCCCTGTCAGAAAATTACGGTGCCATCCTCCACTTCCTTGATTTCTTCAGACTGTCCTTGACCGAGCAGGGCAGCTTCAGAATGACAGTGCCCATCCAGGTACACAGCAGCCTTTAAAAGATGGTGTAGCCACAGCTGATGCTAGAGTTTCGGCGCATGCCTGTTGAGTCATGAGTTGTTTCAGGAATGGCACATACTTGGATGGGATAGAAATTAGATGTAAGAGACAGCATGGGGCATGGTACATAATTAAAGTGGCAGTTTAATAAGATAAGGCAAGAAAGCACGCTAGCCCATATGGCAAAAAAAAACCCTTCAAGAACTTTGATTCTACTTGGACTTAGCCAAAAACATATTGGATTCATCCCATAATGCTGACTGTTGTTTGAAGAGTTTTGTAAACATTTTGGAAGTTAAAATTTGCCAAGGAGGGCAAAAGTACACAATCCTACTTGAGTAAGGGAATGATAGCTGCAGTGTCTCATGGGATGCAGAATCGATATTGAGTAAAGGCAGCAGAGATGGAAAGTTGGACACAGAGGGAAGAAAAGGAGAAAGACTTTCAATAAAATCTAGAACCGCTTTCTGTATTTAGGGAACACATCTCCCTGCTCCCTACTCACTCAGCCAATGTGCTGAATGCATGAGTTTTACCAAAGAGGTGTTGACTAAGCTGTGCCACTGTCTGCAACAGCACAGAATATCAGCACAGTGTGACCAGTGGCTGTCACCATGTCCAGGCCCTGAAGAGCCAACCAAGTGGCAGCAGATTACATTAACAACATCTTACCTTCCATCTCTCTTTCAGGGAGGTGACAGTGGTTCTATGTATGAGATGGGTGTTCACAATCTTCTCACTGGCTAGAAGAGTGACCACATGGATTTGTGGATCCCTGTGTTAATAGGGAAATGTTTTGCAATGCAAGACCCAGCATTGCATAGTGCCCAGTTGGTGTGCAGCTATGATCAGAAGATTGTGATTGGAAATTCCTGCTAACCTGACAGTACCCTCTACAAATTTGTCCTGTGTCAGATGGTCATACCTGCCAAAGATCTCCATGAAGATTCATAGATTGGATGCCAGATGAGAAGAACTACTTACTCCATACATGGGTTATGACTCCCCTCTGCCACCCAGCCACACAGTTTGCCTGTAATAAAAGACACAAAGCAGAAGATCATGGTGTAGTGATAATGTCACTTGACTAGTAATCCAAAGACCTAGACTAATTTGTGGGAGCATGGGTTCAAATCTCGCCGCAGCTGCTGGTGAAATTTAAATTCAATTAATAAATCCAGAGTTTAGAGCATGTCTCGGTGACCATGAAACTTTGACCAATTGTTGTAAAACCTCATCTAGTTTCCTAATATCCTTTAGGGATGACACCTGCCATAGTTGACCTCCAGTGACTCCTTTAAAGACAGTTTTAAAAATTTTTGATTGTGGACTGAAATAGAAAAATGACTGGGTTAAAAGCCAAGGATTGCTGCATTTGTTAACAACAAGTAACCTGATACTGCAAGTGCTGTTTGGTGGTGAGCTTCTTGAATGCTGCTGAAGCTGCATTCATCCCGATAAGAATATTGCATCACACTCCTGAAATGTGCTTTGAAAATGGTGTACAGGCAATGAACAGACAGGCAGTGAGTTATTTGCTTCAGAATTCCTAACCTCTGACCTGTCCTTGCGGTTTGATTCTATGAACCTCTAAGGTCTTTTCCATTAGTATTACTTGAGTTGTTAACTGTTCGCATGAGATTGAGTGACAGATTGGCTGGCCAGGCAGAAACTCATGGGTATCTGAAAGCAGACATACAAAAGTCGAAGGTTAGCATGATGGAATAGGGGTTTGGGGTGGGAAATAACTCAGCACATTGTTTCCAAAGTGGGATGAGGGTGAAGTGGAATTTGAGAAGGGATAGGTGATAGGATAGGTTTTCAGGGTCGCTGGATGCAATAGCCTCAGTTACAGCTGCTCAACAACATAGGGAACCATCTCCTCCAGAAAGCTCGGGTAAAGCAGAGAATGCCTATTCACCACCGGTTCTCTAGTGCTTCTTACGGTTATAGGCCAACCCATCATGCAAGACAGAGGAAAGAATGTCAGTGATTATGTTGCAATATGTTTGCTTGATGTATCTGCTACAACTGAACAGCTGAGTGAATGTAGAAGGACCATTATGTAGGAGTGGGGCTGGCTGAATTTATGTCTCTGAATATCAGGCAGTGATTGAGGTATGACCAGTTGAGATAAGAGATATTGTTTGGCAATGCATCCACTGACCCTGACCACCTTTATGAGGTCATTGAGCTTTTTCATGGACTACAGTCAAGTCTGCAGGGTCAGATTGGGAATTGAATCACTTAGCTACATGCTCCCATTTCATTCTCAGTCTGTGCCTTGACAGTCTCTTGGATCCCAGTGGAAACCTGAGGTTTTTTTTTCATTAACGGGATGAAAGCTTTGCTGGCTGAGCAGCATTTATTCCCCATCCCTAATTGCCCAGAGGGCAGTTCAGAGTCAATCAATTTCTCCTCCTTTCCACCTCTACCCGAAAGCCTGGAGTTCTGCATCCAAACACCTGGGTGCTCTGTCTCTTGCCTGTCATTCCATTTTTTTTTTGTCTGAAACTCTCCTGAGACTATGGCAGTACTCAATATTAGGTCTAATTCTTCGCCATTGCTCATTGTTTTGGTTATATGATTCTACCCGCTACTGGCTTTTTAATTGCTGCACTGCTTTAGTTGCATTTGTTGAGCTTCTAGCCAACTAAGGCTCCTAGATCTCTTTCAGCTTCATATACTTCGTAATCTTTGATGTAGGCTCGCACCCACAGCACTACCCTGTCATTTATTCTTTAAGGTGGTGATCAAACTGCTGTGTTCTTCAAACAGTTTTTGTTAAAGTCTTAAATTGCATGAAACTACAAATTAGAGCTAGTAATAATAGTGAATAACTGGTTAATGCATTTGAATAACACTATTGCATGGTGTTAACCATTTAAAACAAACCAATTATTATCTGCATAAAACTGCAGACAGGAATGCTATATGAACATATTAATTATTCACCCATTATTAACATCAACAGTAACTTTTAGTTGATATTGCTCTTCAGAGGCTGTCAAAAGAGTTCATTTCCATGTTGTCAAAATAGAGGTCATTACAGAGGTCATTAAGGAATGAAACCAAAAAAACTGGTTTGTAAGAACATGTTTCAGGGAGACAAATTTCACAGTCAGGTGGACATGACGGATTGCCTGCAGTTGGTGGTTGTAATCTGTTATATTTTGTATGGTACAGTGCACAATACACGTTCACAGCATTTTATCATTACCTCTCGGTGGGTTCACAGCAGATGGAATAAAATCTGCACTGGAGGAAGGCCTAATCTAATATCTGGGGAGGGCACACAGGGCAGCTTAACCTCAAATATAATCAAGAAATGGACCAACAACAGGTCTCTTTTTATATAGTGCCTCTAAATGTAATGAAACACCCCAATGTAAAGTACTACTAACAATGATTTAAAGCAAAATCTGATGCCAAACTACATAAAGAGAAATTAAGGCAAAAAAGTCTTAAAGAACATTTTAAAAGAGGAAAGGGAACTAGAGAGGTGAAGAGGTTTACATCAAGAGTTCTGGTGCTTTGGATCTAGGCAGTTGATGGAATAACTATCAATGGTGAAATAATTCCAACCAAGGATGTTGACGAGTACAGATATTATGACCACAGATATTTTTGGAGGTTCTGGGACCACAGCAGATTACAGAGAGAGGAATGGGAAAGCCCATGAATAGATTGGAAGGCAATGCTGAGCATGTTACAATTGTCTAACCAGGAGAAAGTTAGCACAGAAGTGTTGGGTGAATGGCTCTTGGTGGGGACAAGAACAAGGGCAGTGGAGTTTGAATGGCCTCAAATTTATGGAAGCTAGAGGTCTTGTCATTTGTCTTCACCTAATGGTGACCGATGATAAGCATTAGCTGAAAGTATTGATTTGGATAATCATGAACTAATAGAAGTAATGGAACACATTTTTCCTAGTTAGAAGAATTATGTGGAGAGCTCAAGATGGCTGCTTGGATATCATCAATAATTTTCAGTGTTTTGGTGAATCCAACAACATAACAACTTGAAATATATTCACTATTCCACATGCCATTATTCTATTCAGTTGTAAAAATGCTGAACAAGTTTGTCCTGCTGAACAATACTTCAGTGATTTGTTTGATCTATCTGGGTACTGAAATTTGGCTTAGATTGCAGATGGGTCCCATGGAGACAAGAAAACACTGTGCAGTATTGAGCTTACCTGTTACTGATAGTGCTTTCACTGTAATTGAGGATAAATGCAGGTCTGTTTGCATTAGATGGCACAGCTCTACATAGCTACCTCCCAACTAAACCTTAGCCTCCAAGTACAGTGCTCCTCAGACATTCCAGGTAGCTCTGCCTGCGTCTACTAAGATGAGCTTGAGCTTATGAAAGATGTAAGCATGCACGTATGTTCCAATGTGACTTTCCTATCTGTTTCATCTAGCAAATCAAGAAATGGATTACACACAAACACAAGTCTTTTAAAAAGTGCAAACAATTGCAAATTAACAATTTTTAAGAATCCAGATTTAAGAAATCTCATCTCCTCCACATCTGATTAGCAATCGCCATTTTGCTCTTGTTTCATTAGAAATGCTGTGAACGTCTAAATGGTTAACAGAGGGTGGTTTGCCTGTAAAATGAACTTCTGTGGAAGTGATGGAAGTGTGTACAATTACAACGTTTCAAAGACATTTGGATAAGTACATGAATAGGAAAGGTTTGAAGGGATATGGGCCGGGGCTGGCAGGTGGCATTAGTTTAATTTGGGATTATGTTCAGCATGGACTGGTTGGACAGAAGGGTCTGTTTCTGTGCTGTATGAATCTGTAAACTGTAATATAAATACCGCAATCTTGCACATTCGTCTATGTGGGTTATGGCTTCAGGGTAACAGCAGGAATCTTTAATGGACAACAGGTACCACTATATTATTGGTGCACTGCTGGAGCAAGGACCTGGGACTTCACCAGTATCCCAAATTCACCATCCTGCTCATCTATTATACTTGAGTAAATCCATTTCAATCTACTGGAATTTTTACATTTATGACCTTAAACAACCCAACCAATTTATTTCATCATTATTAAGTACGAATTCGTTAACAAATTGTTAAACTTAGCCAAGAAACCATTGGGCACACAGTAAGTTATTGGACAATGTAATATCCAAGGAAAGTAATGGGGCCTACATATTATTACTGTAGATCAGGTGACACACTTAAACATGGAAGTTAATGCTTAGGAGCTGAAAAATATTAAAATCATAGTACTCATCAGTGTTTAGTTTAAGGTTACATTTCATGTGATTAATTACAGTTCTGCTCAAAAACAACCAGAATAAAGGGGCTACTTTAACACAAAATGCAATAAATATACATTTTGTGCCTTTGTGTCAGAAAGTATGCCAGCTTTCCTTGAATGTAAAAAGCCTAAAGATATTTTGCTGAATTTAATCACACTGCTATGTACAAGACAAATTCATGGACCTTAGCACAGCAGTGTCATTTTAAGCAGCACGCCCAACAATCTGTGTTTTTGAAACAGTTTATTTTTGTAAGGCAATTGTAATGAAACCATCCTGTTCTATCATCAAGCTATATAGGCTGGCAATTGACAATATGTAACAGAATAATGCTAAGAGTGCAACTTAAAGAGTCTAACTTGCTCAAGGTTATTTTCGTTTCAGAACCTGAAGGACATAACTTGAAGATAAAGTGTGATACGTTTATTGCCACCCAGGTATATATATTTAAACATTGAAACTGAGCAATAACTGATTCTCCCTTCTACGTGAAAGTTAGTGCAAGCACTTAAGATTAGAGAATAAACATAGTTTCATGTTTATGCAATATGGACAAGAAGCTTATATATTGAGAATGTAGTGTTTTTCATACATATGCATATAATCTATAAATACTCTGGAGTTTGAAAGAGTGTACATTTTCAGCAGGGAAACAATCCTCAGTACAGACCTAAAATGAGTGGAGTTCACAAAAGAAGTTGCCTGACTGAAACTACAGCTGATTAATTCCAGCTGTTGTATCACATCTTACAAGAGCCATCACTGAACATCAGTCCTCCAGCATATCGAATGTTCAAATAAAATGCATCCTCAATATAAAATAGTGGTTTATGCTCATTGCCTCTGCTGAAACAGAAGGCCTTAATATATTTTATCAATCAGTACTTCCCAAACTGCATTCTGGTTAAAACGTTTTGCATAAAACACAACTGTCTTCAAATGCTTTTAATTCACTTGCACGATGTGGATGTTGTTGATAATGCCAGTATTTATTGCTCACCTCCAATTACCCTTGAGAAGATGGAAATGAGCTGCCTTCTTTAATATAATTGAGTGCCATTGCAGAGAACAGTTAAGAGTCAACCGCATAGCTGTGGGTCGGAAGTTATATATAGACCAGAGCAGGTAAGGCTGGCAGAGCAGTAGTGAAACAGATGAGGTTTTAACAACAGTCTGATAGTTTTATTCTCCCTGTAGATTAGTAGATACTCATGCCACATATATCTAATTAATTGAACTTAAATTCCCAAAGTGCCATGGCAGATTTAAACTGCCTCCAGATTATTAGGCTGGTCCTTTCCCGGGCTAGTCCAGTAACCAATACGCGGTTATACCTACCTGCAAGAGACAGAAACTTTTCAACATGCAATTATAATCAGTTAGATGTTGTGTAGGCAAACGCATCTATTCTGCACACAGTATGATCTCCCAAACTAGAATAAGTGAATGAATGAACATTTTGTCTGAACTGTGGAAGGAATGTTTTCTATGACACTAAACAAAATTGCTTGTTTTTCAAATGAGACCATGAGATCTTAAACATTCACATGAAAATTCCTTGGCTTGGAATGAAGGATAGCACCTTCAACAGTACAGCAGTCCTTTCATTATGGTGCTCGAAAGCACTGAACCTGCAAACTGCTGATTCAGAGGTGTTAACAGCTGAGTGAAGCTGACTCTTCATAAGTATTGTCTTCTCTTTCAAAAAGGTCAGGCTGGATTTTAATTCCATGCAGGTGGACGTGCTTTGAATGTGTAAAAATCTTGACTGTAATTCTGTAGACCAATGCACACCTCCCCCACCAAATCAGTAAAGCAGAGACAGAAAGTTACAAAGAATTATTTGAAAACATGGCCTTAGATGGTTGGGAGTTTTGAAAAAGGATCCAGCACTGCTAAAACTGACTGAACTAAGGTGGTTCAGAAAAAGCTCCCATTTGGTTAAATGTATTGCACTTCTTACTTTTGCCAATACTAAATGACACAGTAACACTCTCATCACAGAAAGGTAATTTTTCTGTGTCCACAGATAATAGCGTTCAGTGCCTTTAGAAAATAAGAAAGAATAATTAGATGGCGACACTTATGCGGATACTGACAATGAAGTGTCATTTGGATGGTGTTATAGTTCACTCAGGGAGTCCCAGTTGCTGTGGCAACGTGCACTTTCCTACGTGTTTGTATCTGGAGCTACCAGACTTAAACAATCTTTCTATCTCCTTCCAGAGATTTCTCCTAATCTTGTCATGAGCATTTCTTGGAAGGATTTGCAAGTGAATATTGAACCTGTTTTGCTGTGTTACGAACACATCTTCTTTGACCATCAAGCTCTGGACTGAGTCTTGAATTTAGAGGTTCTGGCACAGAGGCAGGAACACTGCCCGTGCACCACTGTACACGGAAACAAATATTTAATCCAATGAGATGTAGAATTAGCTTTTGGTCAGTGTGACCTATTTATAAGAGTTTGGAGCAAGTGGCATTAGGATGAAATGACTTTTAAAAAAAGGTGAGGATGAGATTTGTGGAGATTGAGAACTAAAGAGCCCAACATAAAATAGAAAAATGTAGAATAAACAGCTTAACACAAAATGGGACTTAAGTAGAGATAAGCAGAAGAAAAAGAGTTAAGAAGGTAAGGACAGGAAAAGAAATGAAGGAGGGGGTGGGGAAAGAGAGAAATTAGGGCTGAAAATTAGAGAAAGTGTTGAAACAACAGTGATAGAGAGAGAACCAAGGAAGAGTTTCAGAGATGACAGCCAGGAACTGCAAAACATCAGGAGGGCAGTGGACACCAAATTGGAGGAGAGAAAGCAAGAGTGAAAACAGGCCAACGTGACAGTCTGCAGATGCTGGAAATCTGGAATTAAAACAGAAGGCGTTGGAGAAGCTCAGCAGAACCTGCAGCATCTGTGGAGAGAGAAACAGAGTCAACGCTTCGAGTCCAATGCGGCTCTCCTTGAGTTAAAAGCATAAAAAGGTGATGGAAGGACAAAACACTGGAGGAAAGGTACAACCTATTCCTGCTCCTCAAACTTGGAGACGCAGCAGCCAAACGGATCCATCAAATCAGCAGGACAACGGAAGGGAAAACAGGAGGAAAACAGTTTACCAGATGAAAAATAAAACGATTTTAAAAGAAGCAGATTAGACTCTGAAACTGTAAGGTAAGAATAAGGCGGTGTAGGGGATGGGGGGAGGGTTTACAATCGGCATAAACTCCAGAGGCGAATCGTTCCTCCCGGTTTACAAAAGGAAAAGACCAACACCGCTCCCGCCTTCTGGAAATCTGAGAAGTTTGAAAGATGAAATCAGCAGTGGGCTTTTCTTTCTGCGGCTCAGTGAGTGTGTGTGTGTGCGCGCACAGCACTTCAGCGGCTGAAACACTCCACTCCCCACCCCCCCCAAAACCAAATCCTACCAGGACATTACAGCGCCGCATCTGTTCCTGTAGCATTCGGGGAACCGAACTGGGCAGGGGCGGGGGGGGGGTACTTTTTTTTTCTTTATAATTCCCCCGGGGAGGTGGTCAGCACCAGTCAATAATAGCTGACATCGAACGGAAGCCCGAATAGGCTGAAGGGAGGGGAAAGATATCTGGAGGTGCACGAGAAAATATGCAAGAAGTAGTAATGCAAAAAGTTGCAATTAGGTTCATTGAATGGAAAGTTCAAACTGCCCCGGCTCACAGGAAATACTCCAGCGCTGACGGACTGAAGATCTGCGCTTGACATGAGCCGAGAAACAACCGCCTCGGATGTAAATATTGTGGGAAAACAAAACAAAGAAAGAGAGGAATTTGGTTGACGGAATAACATTTTTTTGTGTGTGTGTTCGCTTTGTTCAATGACTGGAGAGGAAAGTAACTGGAAAGTTGGCTCCAAGGTTGCATTGTTGATTGCAATGCTGCATTAGTGAGTGGCCGGAGGGAGCTCATTGACTTGGGTCTGTCAGTGCCGACCTCCTGGGAGAGGCACCCTCTGCCCATCAGCAGCCCGGAGCAATGCCAGCCCCTGCTGGGGACAGCTTGGACAATCCCGCCCTGGGAGATCTGCACATTTCCACCTCGGACCTTCACCTTCCCCTTCCCGTCGCCCGCGTTTCCCGAGAGGCGATCCGGAATTTCCATCACACCAAGCGGGTTGGAAGTTACCTGATTGGGAGGAAGTTAGGAGAGGGATCTTTCGCCAAAGTTAGGGAAGGGTTGCACGTCCTCACCGGGGAAAAGGTAAGTTTCCCCCCGCGGTTCGCTTCTGCTTTTGAATTTTACGTTCACGTGGATCCTTGCGTGTCAATTGGCTGGAAATACTGTAACGTTTGTATTTCCCAAAACAAAACTCACACATACAGGCACGATCGCTGCAAACTCCGGTGTTTTCACATGCAATGACAATGATGGTGCCTTTCAATAATTCCCCTCCGTTCCACATTGCGTTGGAAATGCATACCAGGCATCTGGGTGGAAGGCGGTAAATTCAATATTTCTGGTGGATACCACTGGTCAGAAGTCTCCTAATCTCTAATAGACACCCTTGGACCAAAGTTAATGTGAACTTGTGATGGATGCTGGTCGGAGGCTTGTTTCCATTCCTGGAAGAACTACTCTCAGCAGGTCTTCCCCTTTGAGTTACACATTTGGCCAACAGTCTATCAAATAGTGGAGACCCTTGGTCACTGTGTGCTAACCTGTGATGGTCACTATAGAGAGCCCCTCTGTCGAAGGTGGGTTGATCATAGAATCCCTACAGTGTGGAAACAAGCCCTTCAGCCCAACAAATCCACACGGACCCTTGGAGCATCCCACTCACCCCCCCCCCCCTTAACCCACCTAATCTACACATCCCTGAACACTTTGGGCAATTTAGCATGGCCAGACCCTGCACATCTTTGGACTGTGGGAGGAAACCAGGGCACAGAGGAAACCCACACAGACATGGGGAGAATGTGCAAACTCCACACAGACTGAATGGAATCAAACCCAGGTTCCTGGCACTGTGAGGCAACAGTGCTGACCACAGAGCCACCATGCTGCCCTCAAATAATCTATGAAGAAAATCCATATCTGAAGCTGTGATTGAGACCCCATGGTCAGACAGGTGTGGTTAACTGTGACTTCTATCATTGTTCAGAGTGTGTTAACATCTGACAGAACCCTTGGCCAGAAGTGTATTAGCGTATTCCTTTAGCATTTGAGTTAATGTGCTTCCAGTGACAACATGTTTCCATTATTCCATTTTTATTCTTAATTTCAAATCTCCCACTCCCCAAATCCCTGCTGACCTCATAAAGGTCTGGTTGATGAATTTTGCTATTCTCACAGCAGTTGGCAGCACAAAGTGCTGAGATAATGTACTTCACTACATCCTTCTAGCCTGATGATACTACATCCTGACTCCCCAGGGTACGACCCACCATCGCGCTGAAAGCCATCAAATCTTGTCCAGTGGGTCGTCAGTGTAATACTGAGCTTGCATTTCAACAAAATTTTCAGCTTTGGACCTGGTTTCTGTTGAAAGGAAAATGCTATTTGTGGGACTGGACTTTAAAATCTCCCCATCTTTAAGGCAAAACCAGTTTAAACAAAACAGATAGAGAAATTAAATCGAAAATGCTGCAAATACTAAGCTCATCAGGTAGCATCTGTGGAGAGAGAAATCAACTTAACATTTCAAGTCAGTGACTTTTGATCAGGAAAATGTTGAGCTTGAATGACAAATAACAATCAATACAAATATTGATTCCACCCGTTATTGCAGCCGTGGTACCTAATTTCCATTATCCTATCTTCATGTAATTAACACTAAGAGATGATTGAAATGCTAATAGATTGGATAAAATTAACTAAAGTGAAAGGGCAGTTGAAACTGTTTCAATAAGTTTTCTGTCTTTTTTTTAGCAGAGCCTGCACTGAATGAAATTCAAAACAACATTTGTGAGTTTGTATTCCAATATGTGCTGATTGCACACTCATCTTCCTTTATGAATTCTGTTTGTTTTAACTTAAAACAAAGAATACCAACGATTATTTGGTCTGCACAGACCGTTTTTACAAATCCAGTTAATTCAATGCCATTTCATCTTGTCCTTTCATTTGGGGCGTATAAAATTCTGTATATTTTTAGTTGAAGTCTAGACTAGCGAGAGTTGTAATAACAGTGTTCAATTCAAAATATTCATTTCGTGCAAAATCCAAAGAATTATTCAATTTAAACTAAAAACCTCTACTCAGCTAACATCACCCTGATTACCTTGGTGATCTTCAAAAGACTTTTAAGCCAGCTTGGTGCTGTCAAATCAATGTGGGAAGTGATCCCTGCAGTCTAAGTGCATGTCTCTAAAGTAGCAGACGACAGGTATTCTGTAGAATGCACGATCACAAGACTGTAAAATGGTCTAATCTCCTGCTTCTGATGAAGGAGGATAGCACAGGATACAATCGATTGTAGAGGAAAGAAAATAGATAGGGATACTTATCCATTAAAATAGAAAACATGCAGCAGCCTTTGTTTCAGTCATTTTTTAGAATTCATTAAGGGAATGTGGGCATCATTTATTGCCGTTCCCTAGTTGCCCTTGAGAAGGTGGTAGTGAACTTCCTTCTGGAACTGTTGCAGTCATTTGGTGTATGTGCACCTACAATGCTGTTAGGGATGCATGTCAAGGACTTTAATGTAGCAACAGTAAAGGAACAATATATTTCCAAGTAAGGTTGCTAGTATCTCGAAGGAGAACTTGCAGGTGGAAGGTGCTGCCAAGGGTATTTTGGTGAATTTCTGCAGTGCATCTGGTAGATGATAAACTGTGTTGATACTAAGCATCAGTGATGGGGGAAATGTAAGTTTGGGGATGTGATACCAAATGAGCAGGCTGCATTTTCCTGGATGATGCCAAGCTCTTTGAATGTGGTTGGAGCTGCATTCATTTAGGCAAGTGGGAACATAGTATCACACCCCTGACCTGAGCTTTATAGGTGATGGGCAGGCTTTGGGGAATTAGGATGTGAGTTACTCATGGCACGTTTCCAAGCCTCTGACTTGCTCTTGTTTCAAGAATATTTATTTGACAAGTCAGTTCAGTTTCTGGCTAATGAATGGAGTCTGATGAAGACTCACCATTGCTCTTCCTGTTCCGTCCCCCTCCCAATCTTCTGCCCAAATCACTTGTGATGAATTAATCACCAGATGAATTCCTGTTTTACCTGTCACACTGACAGGTGAGTATCAGAGTTAGTGTATGGCCCTAATGAGCTCTGAGACAGTACACGGTCAGAGTGAGTGACTTCCTTTGAGAAATAGATGTTACCCTGTAGCATCATCCCCTATCAGACACTTGAAGGGACTGCGAGAGTGTAAAGACATGAATTAGATCTTTCAAGGTAAGAAGAAGCTTATGTTAATAATATTTCCCTCTTTGCTAGCATCATGTCAACATGAGTGAGAGCTGTATGCCATGTGGCTGTGTGATATTTAATTCTGTTTACATGTCGCCGAGAGTCCTCATGACCCCAGTTCCAATGGCTAAGCACATCACAATCTGCTGACGTCCAAGATCTTCTCTGTGGTTGTCAGTTGGATGATTGATGTAGGATCATCTCTGAATTTTCCTGGCATCCTGATAGAAGAGATCAAGAAACTATAGGTCAGTTTGTTTAATCTCTGTCATTGGAAAATGCTGGGATCTGTTATTAAGGAAGTATGAGTTGGAAATTTCAAAAATAATAATATAATCAAGCAGAGTCAACATCGTTTTATGAAAGGGAATTCATGTTTTACCAACTTCTTTTGAAGATGTAACAAGCAGCATGTGATACCAGTAGATGTATTGTCCAGTAGAGGTAGTTTGTTCACTTGGGCAGGAAGACTGGTAAAGCAGGATATTGTTTAAATGGAGAGAAACTGTAAAATGCTGGGTTCAAAGGGATCTGAGTGCTCCATACATGATTTTCTTTCTGACAGTCTAAGGTCCACATGTCCTTTTGAGCTGGAGAATCTTTAATTTCTTTGATTTACTTTGCAGAGTATGTCTTCTCTGCTGAAGCAGGTTATCTCTTCTTTGAGGAATCTTGAATTGTTGGACTTTGGTCATCCCTTTTCATTGGTGGCCTGTAGATTTATGCTGAAGGGCGTAAAGTGTTTATTTTGGTATGTTGATTGAAACAAAGTCACAATGCAGGTACAACAAATAATTCAGAATTAATGATGGTTCTTCTAGCAAGGGGGATGGAGTATAATAGTAAGGACATTTTCCTACACTGTACAGGGAGTTGGTGAGTTTGGACTTGGAATATTTTGCACTTTTTATTTAAGGACGGATGTTCTTGCACTGAAGGCAATTCAGAGAATGTTGGCTGTATTGATTCCAAGGATGAAGCAGTTGTCTAGTTTAATTTGTACAGAAGAATGAGAGGTGATCTTATTAACATATACGATACTGAAAGAGCTTGACAGGGTAGATACTGAGAAGATATTTCCTTTCATGTGGGAAACTAGAACTAGGGAGCAAAACGTCAGAATAAGGCATCTTTCATTTAAGACTGAAGGAAGAATTTCTTCTCTTTGTAAGTCGTTAATCTTTGGAACTGTTTTTCATAAGGAACAGCAGAAATGGGATCATTGAATATATTCATGCCTGAGTTAGACAGATTTTTGATCTACAAGGGAGTCAATGGTTCTAAGGACAGGCAGAAAGTGGAACTGAAGGCATAATCAGATCAGCAATGGTCTTACCGAATGGTAGAGCAAACTTAAGAGGCCTGATGGTCTACTGCTTTTCCCATTTCTTTTGTTCTTATTTCCTTATGAAAATAATGGTATGCATTGAATGAAAGATGAAAAGCATTGAAGATGGTTGTGAGGGGGAAATATAACTGGTTAAAGATCAGGCTGAGATTCAATGATGGTTGGATAGATAGGATGTGAGGAAGTGCTCAGAGTTCAATGTTGAATCTGGGTGTCAGGACTTCTGGGGTTGGCAAGAAAAACCAGAGGTGAAGGGTTTGGCGTGATACAGATATCAAGATATAGCTGAATAGGTCACTGTTCTCACATTTTCTGCCCTGATTAATCATTAGACCACTCTTGGCATTGAATCCAATAGTGTGACAATGCTCTTCTGCTGTTGACCAACCTTCAACCATCACTTACTTGGTTTCACTCACAAGTTTCAGTCATTTATCAATCAAAAGCATTTCCCTAAGACCACCAGCTTGTTTGTCCAAAGTAGTGTGTTCAAACATGCAAGTTACATTTTAAAATTACTCATGGCACTGTACTTCTAAGATTGATTGAGTTGCTGCACCTTTAAAATTCACTCAGAGTACTACATTTTCAAAGTTGGCACACTGTCCTTTGAACAAATGTTTGTATGGGTTTGTTGTACACTCACTCAAGATATAATTTGATGCATGTTGGCAACTAGATACAGGTTACATGTATAGCATAGATATTGTTAGCGAGACTTTGAAAGCTTGAAGTTACTCTTTTGTGACCCTAAGCTGTTCTGCGAACAGTCTGTATGACACCATTCTAGCGGGTGGTACTTATTACAATCTTCAGTATTAATACCTTCAGACGTACACAACTCTCACCAGGTTGTTTTGTCCATTACTGATATTGTACAGTAGTGTAAATAATTACATTTACTACTACTCCATCCCCCACAAGTTTTGGACTTTACAAATTTGGGAGATTTGGCTCTTCTCCCAGATTCATGCAAGATGGTGCTGACACCTGAGGACTCCTTGCAAGCTCCTACAGCAGATCTGACTCTAACATTTCCTCTAACCGTTCTACAGTGTTAAACTTTAAACTTATGACTTCAGATTAGAAAACTGGTAGCTTTGCTATGTGAAGGACTGTTGTTTTTGATCTTCTTTCTGACAGTCCTTTTAAACTGGAGTGGCTTTAATCCCTTTGATTTCCTTTGCAGAGTTTGTCTTCTCTTCTGAAGCAGGCTATCTCTTCTTTGAAGTGTCTTCAATAGTTGGACATTGGTCATCCCCTTTTCATTGGTGGCTTTCATAGAGTTACATGCACCAGATCTGTTTCAGCTGATTTTTATTCTAAATCTGTCCATAGATTTATGCTGAAGGATGTAAAATGTTTCGTTCAGAATGTTGATTGGTTTGGACTCTTTCATTCACCCATATTATTAATGAAACCAACATATTCACTTCCTGAGTTCTGCTATCTGAGGATTGCTTTTGACTTGTAATGAACCATGTCATAGTTACTGAATTTCTTCCTGGGAAGGTAAGGTGTTCAAATATTCTGCCTGAACTTGCCTCTTCTGAGTCACCTCAGCATCTAAGATCAGACTTGAACCTGCCATAACTATTCATTCATCAAGCTGGTTTGAATTCCAAGTTATAGATTTGTCAATTAGCTCAAGTCAGGAAAGCTTTGATTGGCTGTCTCTTTTGTTGACTTTCCTCGCAAACCTTGCTGATTCTTGTAGTCTGAATACTCTTCAGTATTTATGGCAGTAGAAAATATTTGTGCCAACCCAGTTTAGTCACAGGTTCCCATCTTGTTACAAAATGAAATAAATTTCTTATATCAACATAACGAATCTGTTTTTCGTTTAGGGACCGTCATGAATCTGGGTACCCCTATGAAATCCTTAACCAGCTATCTTCTGGCTGGTTGTTTGATGACCAGTAGTTCCATAACTTTAAATTCTTTTAACTTTTTCCGCCATTTGAAGAAGACTGAGGTCAAGACATGACTTCTAACACAAGAGTGAGAATTCATGATCATGAAGTAGGCATACACTTTCTACTATTTGGCATCCCCTATATTGGAGGGTTGCTTGCAGCGTATCTTATACCATATTGTTGCACTGTTTGCCATTGTAGATAGCATTTAACTATCTTATAACATAGGGACACATGCCCTCCCTCCCAACCTAATGTCTAACTTACAATTGACATATATATCAGCTTGCCAAAATTTAAGATCTGGATCACCTGTTTCCTCAAGGAGCAATTTAGTTCTTTCTTCTGTCACAGACTATTCTCCGTCATTAACCTCTCCTGTGTCAGTCACTATTTTTTTCTTGCTTTTCTGAAACAGTGTTCCACTTCAGCATATTTTTTAAAAGTAACCTATCATGTGACAGATAAAGACGTACAAGAATCACTTTTAATAACTGGGGACTATCTGTGCTTTTGAGCTTTCTTTGCTCCACATTTTAGTGTCTGGTGCCTGGCTTACTTGCTGTGCTGATTTCCCATGCATGTTGTGTGTAGTTTTGTACTTAAAGAATTAAATGGACTTAACTAATCTCCTGTGCCAAAATTAATCTTCTTTTCTTAGGATTGATCAGTGTTGTTTTTGGAATTCTGCTTCACATCATCTGAATGGCTTTCTCTGGAGTCAGGTCTTCTTTTGACTGCAATAAATTTGACAAAGATTCATCATCAATTCCCACAATTTTTTTCTCTTATGAATTCTGATTTGAAGTCACATTTCTCTGTGAATCTATACAAGTCTTAATTAAGTCTTCTATGGAGTCCCTGGATACTGAATTTACCTACTAAATCTTCTTTCAAGATTCTTATCACATGGAACATTGAACAGTACAGCACAGCACAGGCCCTTCAACCCACAATGTTGTGCCGAACTTTTACCCTAATCCTAAGGTCTATCTAACCTCCACCCCTACCTTATACTATCATCCATATGCCTATCTAATAAAATATTAGTCTGAGGTTTAATTGTCAAAGGCTTTCAGTACCTCTTCATAAGTATTTATTGCTACTTTTACCCCTTGGAAAACTATAACATCATCAGCTACATTCCAAATTGTGTGTTGAAGCATGTTTGTTCATAGAGTTTTACAGCGTGGAGAGAGGCCCTTCAGCCCATCATGTCCACACTGGACATAAAACACCTCTTTACTCTAATGTCATTTTCCAGGTCTTGACCCATGGTCTAGTATGTTACAGCATTTCAAGTTTTTATATAAATACCTAAATTTTGTGATGGTTCCAGCTCCTTTACCTTTCAGTCAGTGAGGTCCAGATAGCCCCTCCCTATGGCTGAGAATAAATCTCCTCAAATTTCCTTCATGCCCCTTACCTTAAATCTGTGTGCCTTGGTTATTAATTCTGCTATTAAGGGAAAAAGTTTTGTCTCATATATCCTATCTATGCCCCTCATAATTTTGCACACCTCACACAGGTTCCCTCTCAGCCTTGTCTGCTCCAAGGAAAAGAAGCCCGTTTTATCTAGTCTATCTTCGTAGCCAAAACACTGCATCCTGGATGACATTCCACTGAATTTCCTCTGCACCTTTCTAGTGCAATGACATCCTTCTTATAGCAATGTGACCAGACCTGTATATCATACTTCGGTATGGTCTAACTAAAGTTTTACGCAGCGCCATTCAAACTTTCCTGCTCTTGAATTCAATACCTTGAGTAGTAAAGACAAGTATCCCATGTACCTTTATAGCCTCCTTATTGCTGTGTCCTGATGCCTTCAAGGATCGAAGGACATGTACACCAGGGTCTGTCTGGTCACTCTACTTCCTGGGGTCCTACTACACATCAGGTATTCTTTTGCATTGTTTTTCCTCGAAAAATGCATCACCTTACAGTTTTCCAGATTAAATTCCATTTGTCACTGTTCTGCCCAATTTATGAGCCATCTATTTCATTCTCTAGTCTGAGACTTGCCTTTTCACTACTTAACATACCACCATTTTTCAGGTTATCTGCAGTGGTACTGATCATACCTCCTCTGTTCATGGCTAGATCATTACTGTATGCTCAAACTAGCAAGGGATCCAGCACTGAATCCCGTGGTATGCCAGTGGACACAGGCACCCAGTCACAAAAGCAACATTCAACATCACCATCTTCCACTAAGCCAATTGGATTAATTTGTCAAGTTGATCTGAATCCCATGGGCTCTTCCCTCTTGACCAAGTGAGATTTTGTCAAAAGTCTTACTGAAGTCAATGCAGACTATGTCAACTGCACTCCTCAAAAAATTCAATCAAATTTGTTTACAATGATCTTCCCTGACTAATCATTCTCTAAGTGGAGATTAATCTTTTCCCTTAGATTTCTTTCCAATAGTTTTCCCACCACTGATGTTAGACTCATCGTCCTATAGTTTCCTGATTTATCCCCACCAGCTTTTTTGAATAATAGTACCTCCATTCCTGCGAACAGTGAGGATTTGAAAATTAATATAAGACCCTCTGCCATCTCCTCCCTTGTATCCCACCATGGCCGGGATACACCTCATTTGGGCTTGGGGATTTATCCACTTTTAAGCCTGCTAAAACCATTAATATGGCCTCTATCTGAATGCTGGCTTGTTCAAGTATAGCGCAGTACCTCGCCCTGATTTTGAAACCTACGTCATTCTTCTCAATTCTGAATACAGATTGAAAGTAATGCAAAGTGATTATTAGTGAATGAATCCATGCTTTAGTAAGTCGCTGTTGGCCGTCCCACAAGTGTGTAGACCTGGAATGTTAGAACCCCATTCTGAAAGTTCCTTCTTTTGTCCTCCCATATTCAGAATCCATCAAAATGTGAATATTGTAGTGTCTCTTCAAATTGGAGTTTGAATGGGCTCATGTAGGTGTAATCATGCCTGCACAACATAACTCATTGAAAAATAACAAAGCCATGAAAATTCAACTCAGCTGTTCTGAAGAAAGGTCACTGAACCCGAAATGTTAACTCTGATTTCTGTCCACAGATGTAGTCGGATCTGCTGTGTTTTTCCAGCAATTTATGTTAAACGTGGGACTCTTCTTGGAGTTAGATTCTAACTTATTTTCAAATTAAGACATGATGAGATAAACCAAAGTCATTTGATAGCAGCACACACTCATTTACATTCTTAGTGAGCATAGGATTATTCAAATACATGGACTTTCAGAAGGCATTTGACAAAGTCCTTTATATGAGACTGTTGGCTAATGTTGAAATTCATGGAAATGAAAGCAAATATATGGCTTGGTTGGGAAATTGGCTGAGCGACAGGAGACAGAGAATAGGGACAATGGGTATGTACTTTCATTGATAGGATATGATGAGTGGTATGATTGTGCAGAATGCAACAATCTGTGTTGAAACCTTTATTGTATTCATTTATGATTTAGGTGACAGATAGAATGCCATATTTGCAAATTCGTCAATGCCTCAAAAGATAGATGGCATTGTAATCAGTGTAGATAGAAGCATGAATGTACAGGGTTTTCAATAAATTGAAAAGAATGGCAAAACTATGTCAGATGGATAATAATGCAGGCATATACGAGGTCATCCACTTTGTACCAACAGAATAGTGAACTTTTTAAATGGTGGAAATTTAGAAACAGTGGCAGTTCGATGTCAGTTGAAGACCCAGGTACATAGGTAATTAAAATATTATGAACAGACACAGAAAATCATTAAAAAGCTTACAGAATGTGAGCCTTTATATGGAACTGTAGAATATGAGACGATAGAATTCATACTTGAGATATATTAAAGCCTAGTCAGTGCACACTTTGAAATATTGTCAACAGCTCTGCGGAGATATCATGGAGCTGGGAAGACTGACCTCCAACAACCACAACCATTTTCCTTTGTGCAACTAGCAGAGGAAATTCCCCTGATTCCCACTGACTCCCATTGTGTCAGAGCTTCTTAGTGCCACGCTTGGTCCAATGTGGTCTTGATGTTAGGGGCAGTCACTCTCATCTCACATGTGCAAATCAGCTCTTTTGTCTAAGTTTGAACCAAGGCTGCAATGAGAAGTCGTGGTGTCATATATCCAAATTTCTCATGTCACAAAGATAAGGTAGCATTGTCAATGGTGTAGATGATAGCATAAAATTACAAAGGGATATTGACGGACTAGATGAATGGGAAAAACTGTGGCAGATGGATTTCAATGTAAGCAAGTGCGAGATTATCCATTTGGGCTAAGAAAGGATAAGTCAGAGTATTTTCTGTATCGTTTGAAGTTAAATAAAGTGGAAGACCAAAGAGACTTGGAGGTTCAGGTGCATAGATTTTGAAAATATCACAAACAGGTGCAGAAAATAATCAAGAAAATTAATGGAATGCTGGCATTTCTAGCTAGAGGACTGGAATTGAAGGATTTGGAAGTTATGCTGCACCTATACAAAACCCCGGTTAGATCCTGCTTGGAGTAATGTAAGCACATCTGGGCACCACACCATAGAAAGGATATAGTGGCTTGGGAGGGAGTACAAGATAGGTTTACAAGAATGATGCCTGGGCTTCAGGGGTATGTTATAAAGAGAGATTATACTAATAAGGCCTGTATTCTGTAGAATCTAGATGGCTAAGGAGTGATCTGATTGAAGTCTTCAAGACAATGACAGGGTAGATAAAGATAAACCACTGGTTGGTTATTCTGGGACTGGGGGCATAGTCTGAGAATTAAGGCCAGCCTCTTCAGAAGACATGTTAGGGAGCACTTCTACATACAAAGGGTGAAAGAAGTTTGGAACTCTTCTTCCATAAATGGTAGTTCAGTTGTTAATTTTAAATCTGCGACATATAATTGTTAAGCAAAGGTATTAAGGGATATGGGTTGGGCCATCTTGTGGCACAGTGCTAGTGTCCCTACTCCTGGACTGGGGTACCTGGGTTCAAGTCCCACCTGCTTCAGAGGTCTGTAATAACATCTCCAAACAAGTTGTTTGGGAAAGTTTGGTAAGGGATATGGGTCAAAGGCAGGTATATCAAGTTAGACCATTTATCAGTCATGACCTTGTTGAATGGTGGAACAGACTCGAGGAGCAGAATGGTCTACTCCTGTTTCGTGTTCCCAGTATACAGTTAGTGAGCAGGTTATTGCTCAGAAAATGCTACTTAATACCTCTGTTAATGACCCCTTCCAACATTTTACTGATGATTAAGCGTAGATTGACGGGGCAATAATTAACCACGTTGGGTTTGTCCTGCATTTTGTGTATAATACATACTTGGGCAATTTTTCACATTGCCAGGTAGATTCCACTATTTCAGAGAGCTGTTAATAGTCAACCACATTGCTGTGGTTCTGAAGCTACATGTATGCCAGCGAATTTCCTTCGTAGTGGGTATTAGTTAACCTGATAGATTTTTAAGACAATTATCATTAGGCTCTTAATTTCATATTTTGTTAAAATTCAGTTTGCATAATCTGCCGTGTCAGGATTAAAACCTATATCCCCAAGTGTGTTATCTGGGTCTTTAGAGTAGTAGTCCAGTGACAATACCACAGTGTGATGGCCTCGCCCTGCATAGTTAACCAGGGAAAGTTATAGGAATTACAAACGCCTCTAACTCCTGGCTAACCTTCTTCAAAGGTAAGTGTGTGTATTTTTTTGTCTGCCCAGGGTCAGAAATTGGATTTCTGATTTTGATCAGAAAATCTGAGACATTATCTTTCTGCAATAACTTTATCAAGCAGTTATCTACATAGATGGACTCGAGTGTTATCCATGTTGAACATTAATCATAGCTTCTATAAATTGTTAGGTGGCTGTAAAAGTCATTGATAAGAAGAAAGCCAAGAAAGACTCCTATGTTACGAAGAATCTACGACGGGAAGGGCAGATTCACCAGATGATTAGGCATCCAAATATTACGCAGCTTTTGGACATATTGGAAACAGAGAACAGTTACTACTTGGTAATGGAGCTATGCACAGGAGGCAACCTGATGCACAAAATATATGACAGAAAAATATTGGAAGAAGCAGAGGTATGTCGATACATCAGGCAGCTCACTCTAGCAGTGGAACATTTACACCGGGCAGGAGTGGTCCACAGGTATGTGAGCGTGTATGTGTTTGAACTCTTAACAGTTTCATAAACTTCTGTTTGCTGTCAACAATTGTATATGACCTTGTAAAAGAGTCCAATAGAAATTATCATCATAGGGCATAGCAACGAGTACAGTGCTTACCCTGAATGTGTATTCGCTGAGTGGTTCTGTACTTAACATCAAAAAGACATGCCAATACATGAAAATATGTCAGCAGACATACCTTGAAATTACAGGTGGGATAATAGAAGAGTTTTATGTGTAATTTCTGTCAACCAAATTAAAACTGTTTCAAGAAAGTAGTATACAAATAGAAATGTGTTCAAGGAAATGTTGAATGCATAGCATAATAAACTCAAGTAGTAATCAGGTTTGGAATAACACACCAAATAAAGTAACGGAAACAAAAACATTCAGGCTATTCACAATTAAAGTTGATGGTGTGATACTGATGTGTTAGGAAAATCATTCTGAGATTGGGCATTTTCTTCTGATATATATTCATTAATGATTTAGTAAATAATTCTTTTTTGCAGTATGGCACAAAAATAACTTGCCAGATGCTGAAAGATGTATATTTACTTAAAGAACCTTTAACAGTTTGTATTTTGAATGAATAATTTGCATTTCAGAAATATTGATTTTGTAATATTGTAATTCCAACTACACATTGTTTTCTGATAATAATTCACATTATTCTAGTGATCATTCAATGCATTTATCAATTCTAAGAGATATGGAGAATTTATTTAATGTGTTTTGAAATGAGGAAATTGACGTTTGCTATCAAGAAATGAAAGTCCATGCAGCAGACCTGTTTCCATATAAATACCCCGCATACACTGTTTTTGTTCTTGGCAGCAGGGATGTGTGAGTGGTCGGGAAATCAACAGAAACAGATGGCAAGATGTCTGTTTCTCCGGGTGGCCTATTAGTGAACACTTGGCTGTGTTCCAAGGCTCCCTAATGGGAACTGTTTACACAGCCTGAAGTGGTATGTTAGTTTTTGTTGATGGACACCCTTATGAGGTTATAGAACATTTTTCTTTCTTTTGTCTGTTTTTCCAATGTATGTTAATTTTGAATATTAAGAGGAATCAAGTTGGATGAAACTTCTGTTGTTGAAATATGAATGACAGTGTCTGATTGACACTTTTATAAAGTTAAAAACCGGTGGGGCATTTTTCCTGAGTACTTCAGGACTTGTTGTTATTTAGCTTATTGTTTATGCAATTAGTGCATGTGGGTGAAAAAGCTTGGAGGACACAGATGACAAGGAAAGTACATAGACACATGAAGGTACATAGAGGGCTCATGGGACATAGGGCATGTGAGGATACACAGGTAAGAATTTTTAAACGTACCTTACAGTATGTTTTCAAATCCATAATATGATTATTTGCAGATGACACAAAGATAGGTAGAGGGGCATCTAATGTTAACAAAGTGGGGAGGCTGCAGAAGGACTTGGACAGGCTAGGAGATGGGCAAAGAAGGAACAGATGCAATACAATGTGGAAAAGTGTAAAGTTGTGCACTTTAGTAGGAAGAATAGAGGCATAATCTATTTTCTAAAGGGAGAAGGGCTTCAGAAATCTGAAGCACAAAGGGACTAGGGAGTCCTAGTTCAAGATTCTCTTAAAGTTAACATGCAGGCTCAGTTGGCAGTTAGGAAGCCAAATATAATGTTAGCATTAATTTCAAGAGGACTAGAATGCAAGAGCAGAAATGTACTGCTGAGGCTGTATAATACGCTGGTCAGACCACATTTGGAATATTATGAGCAGTTTTGGGCCCTGTATCTAGGAAAAGATATGCTGGTTTTGGAGGGGTCCAGAGGAGATGTATAAGAATAATGCTGGGGCTGAAGGGCTTGTCGTATGAAGAATAGTTGAGGATTCTGTGTCTGTACTCGAGGCTTTTTGAAGGATGAGGGGAATCTGATTGAAACTTAAAGAATACTGAGAGGCCTGGATAGAGTGACATGGAGAAAATGTTTCTATTATTAGGAGGAACTAGGACCCAAAGGCACATCCTCAGAGTGAAGGGACGGCCCTTTAGAACTGAGATGAGGAGGAATTTCTTCAGCCAGAGGGTGGTGAATCTGTGGAACTCATTGCCTCAGAAGGCTGTGGAAGCCAAGTCATTGAGTGTATTTAAGTTAGAGAGAGATAGTTCTTGATTGGTCAGGAGATCCAGGATTATGGGGACAAGGGAGGAAAATGGGATTGAGAAAGATATCAACCATGATCGAATGGTGGAGCAGACTCAAGGGGCCCAATATCCTAATTCTGCCCATGTGTCTTATGGTCTTACGAGCAACTCCGGAGGTGGGGGGTGGGTACGGTTGTGGGGGGGGAGGTGGGGTGTGGGGGGTAGGTTGTGAACCATGAGTTCTTAAGAAGCTGAGCAGATCCCATGAAAATCGAGGAGATGGAGGAGGTAGCATGTGGTGTTATGAGTTATCTACCCTCACAATCGAGATATCTAGGTCAGAAATGTGGACTGTTAGCTCACTACCAACACCCTTATTCTGTGCAGTGAATATTGTTGATGTCAGGACTCAGGGTGAGAAACCAGGAATTGGGCCCCCCTGTCATTTTTATAATCCTCTAAAGTCAGCCTGACTCCATGAAAGTAAATGACAAAGTGTTTATTGCCTGTTAACTACTTAAGGAAGAATGTGCCAGTAAATCAGGCATCAAAGCTGCAAAGATATAAATTATCTTCAGTTGATTTCTCTGAAACTTAGTGTGGCATCTATTTCAGAAATCTGTTCATAGCCTGAAGAAAGTTATGATTTTGGCTTTATTGCTTTCAAATCATGAAGCACACACAATGTAGAGGACCAGGAAATTGCATATTCATCTCTTTAACAATGTAATAACATTAGAGGAGGTGTAATGAATGTTCACCAGATTGATTCCTGGGTAAAGGGATTGTCCAGTGAGAAGGGATTGAGTAGACTGGCCCTATATTTTTTCAGGTTTAGAAGAATAAACTGAGATCACATTGAAACATAATGTCTTTAAGGGACGAAAACAAAGTTGCTGGAAAAGCTCAGTAGGTCTGGCAGCGTTTGTGGAGGAGAAAACAGAGTCAACGCTTCAGAACTGGTGAACGTTCACCGGACCCGAAACGTTGACTCTGTTTTCTCCTCCACAGATGCTGCCAGACCTGCTGAGCTTTTCCAGCAACTTTGTTTTTGTTCCTGATTTACAGCATCCGCAGTTCTTTTAGTTTTTATGTTTTTAAGGGAATTTTACGCAGCAGATAATCTAGAACTAGAGGGTAATAGTTTCAGAATCAGGAGAAATATCTTCATTCAAAATGTTTTGATCCTTCAGAATTCCCAATCCCATAGGTAAAGATTAATAAATTCTGACTACTATCAGAATCAAGGGACATAACAATAATGTGGAGAAATAGAGTGCAGGTGGAAGATCAGTCATAACATGATTGATTGGAAAAGAAGGATCAAATGACTTAATAACTATTCTTGTTACAATTTATTATGTTCTGATGTTCTGACATTTTAGTCCATCTGCCAGTTCCAAAAGTCAAGGGATGAATTTTGGAATATAAACATTTACAAATTTCAAGTCTTTTTAAAAAAATTCTGCTGTTCTGTTCTTACCCCCAAATTGAATAATTTCATACTTACCCACATTGCACTCCACCTGCCCAAACAGCTTGTTTATATCTCTTTACCGACTCTCTGTGACCTCCCCACAATTTATGATTCGATCTAGCTTTGTCAGCATACTTAGAAACATTATTCTCTACCTCTTTGTCTGAACCATATAATGCACTTTTCAGTCGAAGTTTGCTTGCAACCTGTAGTGGCTACCATTGGTGATTTTTTTTTCTGCCTCAGGTGGCACGTTGGCTTAGTGGTTAGCATTGCTGCACACAGTGATTCTAGCCTCAGACGACTATCCATGTGGAGTTTGTACGTTCTCCCCATGCCTGTGTGGATTTTCTCCGGGTGCTCCGGTTTCCTCCCACAGTCCAAAGATATGCAGGTTAGGTGAATTGGCAGGCAAGGTAGATGGGCCACGGGAAATGCAGGGTTACAGGTATAGGGCAGGGGGCTATGTCTGGGAGGGAAGCTGTTCGGAGGGTTAGTATGGACATGATGTGTCAAATGGCCTGCTTCCACACTGTAGGGATTCTATGATTCATTTGGAGACAATCTATGGCGCCCATACTATCTTAGATTTACATGTTCATGATATATATACACAGATTAGAAAATCAAGAAATAGGAGGATTGAAACCCATTCTCCACAATGAAAGTGCAGAAAATTTGCATATAGTTATTGACCTAACCATCATCACAATGGCCATTGAGCTGAATGATACATTGAACGTATTAAGTAACTATTATTATTGTGCTTGCACAGATTGTACTATGAGATTTTGTACCGCTATACATGTAATTCTGAGCAGAAGTTACCTCACAGGGCACAACAATGTCAATCTATGCTAGAAACAAACTGTTTTAGAACCTGAAATGACCGAAGTTTAATCTCTTTCTAGATTGCAGTCAGAGTTTGGAGGTGTCACTATTAGACCTTGCTAATGGAATTAACATCAGAAGCATACATGATGATGATGTAATGGGGTTGCCAGAGTCACTTGGTTAAGGGAAGCTGTAACTTTGTTGTGTGAAGAGAATGTGTATTTGCAGATCAAACTGTAAATCAAGAGCTCTTGCAGAAAATTTCATGGACTCCAGTGGTAATACTTTGGATGACTAAATGGATTTAGACCCCCAACGCACCACAAAGCAGAGCTATTTATTGCAGTCACAAATTATACACACTTACGTTGGTCTGAAGTTGTGATGCTACCAAAGTGAGAATAGAAAATTTCAGTTCATTTACAAGAGAAAATTCCTCTTAGCACCAAACAGTTGTTGCATTTCGATTAATTCCCTGTACATTTTTAAAAATAATCAATAAACTTGCTTACCCAAAATTTGAAGCAGTTACATTAACTTGTATACTAAAACCAGCATTTTACAGGAGTTTTAATCCCAGTTCTGCTGAAATTTCTCTGGGCCTACACTTAGTAGTGCATCAATTATGGTTTATTAAGATGTGCCATGAAATAATATTTCAAGGGAAGAGAACAAAGATATCTTTCATTTCTTTGTAACCAGCAATGTCTAACTCACCAAAAACAAACTTGACAGTTCCCCAGAGCAACTCTACACATTTAACAGGCAATAAACACCTCGCCCAGTGTTCAACAGCTTTATTCACATTTTGTAAATGCACTGACCTTAAATAATTATGTATTTTTAGAAAAAAACTTCAACACTTTGATGACAACTCTCCTTCACTTCCTGAAATGTGATAGTTTTTTTCTAAAAATCTCAGTACTAATTATTTCCCTGTGCCGCAGTAAAACGCTTTCTAAATGAATTCTTGACTTTCTTTTCTGTTTTTTGCAGGGATCTGAAGATTGAAAATCTTTTACTGGATGAAAAGAACAATATAAAATTAATAGGTACAGTGTGTCAGCAATTGTTCAGAGCCGGGAGGGCATAAATTTTATTTTCTATTTTATGTAATTCTTTTACTTGAAGCAAATGTTTAATGGGAATACTGTGCCAGGAAATTAGAAAGATTGAGAACAAAAAATAGAACATTGTTCTGGGAAAGATGGAAGCAGAAGCTGAAACTAGACAGTAACATTTGGGAGATATTTGGAGGAGTAAAGCATAAGTGCCAGACATGTGCTATATGGACCAAAAGTACCAAAAACGAAAGGAGGGCAAGTCAGTCAGTATTTGACAAAGGAGAGGTACACTTTGGGTGTGACAGTCGTCTTGAGATGAGAATCAGATCCAAATTTTTACGCTTTTCTTTCTGTCAACTTCCTGCCAGTCTACTCTGCTTTTCTTAAATGTAGTTGCTAAGCAGTAAACTGTGAGGTAAATATCCTGTTCAGGAAGATTGATCAGTATTGTGAGATTAATTAAAGGTGAATTGGATGCAAATAATCGGAGGTGAACTGTTGGTTATGGATACAATTTAAATGCAATTCATTCTGGGAAGGCAGTGACTTCAAATATGTACAGATAGATTGTAGGTGGAAACAGAAATTGTGTTGAATATGGAATTTGACTACTGTTTAATTTCAGTAGGAAGATTCTAATAAGAGACTGTAAATTAATAAGACTAAGAAAATGATATATTTTGCATTTTATCTGCACATTTGCAAATGTCTGCATATTGTTTAGGAAATGAAATTTTTTCCATCATAAATTGTGTGGGAGACTGATTATGATTGTAAAAATTTACCCTTACCTTGATACTCCATTCCTTGGATTCACCAGATTTCGGATTGAGTAACTGTGCTGGTATCTTGGGTTATTCAGACCCCTTCAGCACTCAATGTGGGAGTCCAGCATATGCAGCTCCAGAGCTATTAGCACGCAAGAAATACGGTCCCAAAGTGGATATATGGTCAATGTAAGTGGTTTAACCATATTTTAAATTGGATTTAAATGGTACTCATTCAATGAAAGCAAACATCTACAACCTTATTACCTTATCTTACTGTTTAAAAATATTGTATCTTTATGTTGATTAAGGTTTGAACTCTTGTTATGCATTCACTGCATTTGTGAGTTTTTTTGGATGTTATGTTTGCAGTTAGTTTTCTGATGCGTGATAATTCCCAAATCATGTTTTGCAGTTAAAAACTCTTCCAGCTGTTCCTAATGATCTAAATCTTCCTGTTACACACCCTAAACCAATGTCAATGGCCAAATTGGGGTTTTGTTTCTCTTTTAAACTAATTCCAAGGCCAGAAGAGAATGGAGCATGAATAGACCATATGATTCATTGAGTCTGCTCTATCATTCAATTTGGCTGATCTAGAGCTTCCACTTCACATTCATGCCCACCTCCTTTATCCGTCAGTTCCATGAAAGACTAAAAATCTGTCCATCCTAGCCTTAAATATAGTCAACAATGGAGTGTTCACAATTTTTGAGAATTCCAAAGGCTCACAATCCCTTGAATGAACAAAAAATTTCCTCTTCTCAACCCTAAATGATTTCCCTCTTGTCCTCTGATTGTGTACCTAAGTTCTAGAGGTTTCAGCCCATGGAAACAACCTTTTAGTGCCTGCCTTGTCAAACTCCTTCAGTATAATTTATGCTTCAGTGAAGTCTCTTTCATTCTTTTTAATTTTCTAATCAATCAGTTGAGAGATATTATCACACATCTCTGGAACAGGTAGGATTTGAATCCAGGTCTCCAAGCTCAGACTTAGGGACACCATCACTGCACCACAAGACCCTTTCTCTCTTTATTTTATGATTTTTTACTTTGTGATCAACTGGGCGCTGTAGCCCTCAATTACAAACGGAAAGTTTAAAGTTTTTGAGAAGATTTGTAGCTCGGGTTGTGGATGAGGGTGGAGACTTGCTCACCGAGCCAGTGTGTTTGGTTGCAGATGTTTTGTCACCCTGCTGGGTAACATCGTCAGTGCACCTCCAGTGAAGTGTCGGTGTTCTGTCCCGCTTGTTGTTTATGTGCCTCGGTTTGCCGGGGTGGTTGGCATCACTTCCGGTTCTGTTTTTCAGCGGTTTGTCCAAAGGGTCTAATTCAAGTGTTTGTTGATGGAGTTCCTTTTGGAATACCAGGCCTCCAGGAATTTGCTGGCACGTCTGTCTTTGGTTTGTCCAATTAAGGATGTCGCAGTCGAATTCGCGTCTCTCATTGTCCATGTGTAATGAGACAAGTGAGAATTAATCGTGTCTCTTGGTGGCTAGTTGGTGTTCACGTATCCGTATAGTCAATTTTCTCCCAGTTGGCCTATGTAGTGTTTCTCACAGTTCTTGCATGGTATTTTGTATATTACCCCAGTTTGGCTGGTTTTGGGTATGGGACAGTAGCTGTCCTAGGGTAGTTGTCAGTTTGTGGGCTACTCTGATACCTAGGGTTCTGAGTAATCTTGTGGTCATCTCTGAAATGTCCTTGACGTACAGTAGGGTGATTAGTGAGCCTGGTTGTGTTGTGTCTTCCTGTTGTGGTCTGTCTCGGAGGTAATGGCGGATTGCGCTTTTCGGGTATCCATTTCTTTTGAAGACTCCGTACAGGTGTTCCTGTTTTGCTTTGCATAGTTCCGGGTTGCTGCAATGTGTTGTGGCTCATTAGATAGTGTCCTGATGCAGCTCTGTTTGTGGGCACAAAAATAACGGAGAATTCCAGACTAGCGTATATAGAAAGACCACACACACGGACCAGATACTCAATTACACTCGCAACCACCCCAACGCCCACAATTTGATTTACCAGAGACATGGTAGGATGGTGGATCTGGTCAGGGACGTAAAGGGAATAACAATTCTATCCAATTTACGATAGTATGCATGTTAAAACTTCAATTTTGCTTTTCAGTGGTGTGAATGCTTATGCGATGCTGACTGGCACTTTACCATTCACTGTGGAGCCATTCAGCCTGAGAGCTTTGCATCAGAAAATGGTGGATAAAGATCTCAATCCCCTACCTGCTCATCTCTCATCAGGTAATAACAGTTCAATGATTCTATTACGAAAGAGTCAATCTATTCAGTTATTTAATACACGATGCGAAGGGATCAGTTGTCGCAGCACTGTTAAAGCAAATTCTCAACAGGAAATCCAATTGCAAATTTCAGTTTCTTTTACTCCCGTTATTTTGGTTTTAATGTACATTTCTGACCCCAGTGCAAATGTAATTTATTATTTGAAAGCCCCTGCATTTGCTGATGGATATCTTGTCAAGATAGTGTATGCGTTTATCAGATTAATTGTAATTCTTTCAAGCTGTGTTTTAATGTAGATACTTCTGGGAGTGATCCGTTTAGGTAGTGAGTCAACTTAATACCAGGCCCCTCTCATGGGGCTCTTAAACTGATATAGTCCCGACCCGAAACGTCAGCTTTCCTGCTCCTCTGATGCTGCCTGGCCTGTTGTGTTCATCCAGCTGACTTCGGATTACATAAAGCAAATCGAACAATAATAATCCAGAATAATGATGACACATTCCTTTATTTAAAAATTACATGAGAAAATACAACTGTTTTCTTCCCTCTCCTCTCCCTTCCTCTCTCTTGACCTCTTCCTGGGATATGGTATGCAAATACCAGTATCTGCTTTGGTGATCATTAAACCTTGAATGTGTATGTTGATTGCCAGATTAATTGTAGTCCAGTTTTGAGGAAGGGTCACTAGGTCCAAAATGTTAACTCTAATTTCTGTCCACATGGTGGCTCAGTGGTTAGCACTGCTGCCTCGCAGCACCAGGGACCTGGGTTCAATTCCACCCTCAGGTGACTGTCTGTGTGAAATTTGCACATTCCCCCTGTGTCTGTATGGGTTTCTTCCCACAGTCCAAAGATGTTCAGGTTACTTGGATTGGCTGTGCTAAATTGCCCATAGTGTTCAGGGATGTGTAGTTTAGGGGAATGGATCTGGGTGTGATGCTCTGAGGTCAGTGTGGACTTGTTGGGCTGACCAACCTGTTTCCACACTGTAGGGGTTCTGTTATCTATTAAATGCTGCCAGACCTGCTGTGCTTTTCCAGCAATTTCTACTTTTGTTCCTGATTTCCAGCATCCGCAGTTCTTTCAGTTTTTAAATTGTAGTTGGATTGTAACTGTGCTCAATATTGTCTTTGTCTGGTATTCACACACACATATCTTCAGAAGGGGCTCACTAGATAGTGACCATGAGCAGGTTACCTGATTGATTTTCTTCTCGGGGAAGGTGTTGAGGCTAATTTTAGAACTCCCACCTATAGCGCAACCAAAGGTCAGGTAGCTAAGCATAGACTAGAAATGAATTAGTCACCTTCCTAGTCTGAGTGACTCAGCTACTCACTAGATATGCTTGTTGAACCATTAGGGGAGCTGAAATGGTAATTTTAATTGGAAATAGGCTAACTCACTCATTGAATCATGATTAAGCTGTGCAGTCTTTTTAATTTGTTCACAGGATATGGATATTGCTGGCAAGGCCAGCATTTATTGCCCATCGTAATTGCCTCTGTGGAAGTGGTCAATAGCACAACATTTGAGGTTAATTATGGGCTAACCATAGTAACAATTATGATGGCAATTATGCAACAGGCTGATGTGAATCAATTGAACAACTTGTAAAGAATAGATAAGTTGACCCTGTTTTGTTGATTGCTTTGAGCATGTTTTCTGAGGAACATAAATACATTAGGTCAGAAGTTTAAACTCAGTTGAAATTCAGTGATTCTCAGCACATGGAACTCTGATACCAAGTACTTAAACAATTCAAAATAATTTAATAACATCTTCGGGCGATGTAAGAGCAGCATTTCCGAGATAGATTAAATCCAGACACGAGTAAACACAAAAAAGAAACAGAACCTAGACAAATCTTAGGA
The DNA here is from genome assembly GCA_024137785.1 of Ginglymostoma cirratum. NCBI lineage: Eukaryota > Metazoa > Chordata > Chondrichthyes > Orectolobiformes > Ginglymostomatidae > Ginglymostoma > Ginglymostoma cirratum. The sequence continues at coordinate 9,411,317 of JAHRHZ010000061.1, read as the reverse complement.
CCACTGTGGCTCAACTTTTTGCAAGGATTCCACTCACTTCCACTTTTTGAATGTTTTGATTAAGGGTAGTCATTAACATTACACTGAGGCCCACAATCTGAGCAGTAACTTTCACAAACCGGTTATAAATTAACTCTGTGAACATGTTTTACTCCAGCTTGTTTTCTAACACATGTAGGGGCCTGATTTTGACAATGTGTCACCGCATGGGTTTTGTTTGGGTTACCATCACATCAGTTTCTATGTCCTGACCCTTCCTATTATTGTGGATGGTGTAATATGGCTGTTTCTGCAGTCCTGGCTCAGTGGACAGTGTCCCTAACTTTCAAGCCAAACGTTCTGGATTCAGATCCCATCCATGGACTGGATGACAATGGAAATAGAAATGAAGTCAAAGAAGAAAAACTGAGGTGTTAGCTAGTGAATTCAATTGAGAAACAAGCTGAACGCAGAGGTTCAGAAAAGGACAAGAAAAAGTAGATATGAAAAACAAAGAGGGTTTATGAAAGAAAGATGTTCAGATAACATAAAGGGAGATTCCAAACTCTCCTCAAAGCACATCAATAGTAAAAGGTTCGTAAAAAGTGGATTATGGCCATTAGGGACCAAAAAGAGGATTTAACATAAAGACAAGAGGCATGGCTGAGGTGTTAAATGAATAATTTGCATCTGTCTTTACCTGTGAGGCAAATGCTGCACAATCCCTGAAGACAGAGGAGGAGACTTAGTCACTACAGGAGTTTAAAATTGATAGGGAAGAGGTTTTGGATGAGCTGTTAGCATTTAAAAATTGATGAGTCACCAGGGCCTGGTGAGGTGCATCCAGCAATAAAGAAGAAAGAGAAAGTGGAAATTGAAGAGAAACTGGCAATGTTCTTTCAATCTTCCTTGGATTCAGGGTGGTACCAGAGGAGTGGAGAATTGCAAACGTTATGCCAAATGCCTTAAAGAGCTATTACAATCCAGTCAGTTTAACTTTGGTGGTGTGAATCATCTTGAAGTAGTTATTTGGGATACGATTAATAGCCACATGGAAAAATGTGTGCGGATTTTTGAATTTCATAGGGAAATATCATGCCAACAACCTTCTGGAGCTCTCTGAATGAATAACAGAGAGGTTTGATGAGGGCAAGGTTGGTGATGTGGTGGTGCGCATTAATTTCCAAAAGATTGTTTAATACCGTGCCACACAGGAGCCATGTTGGGCAAGTTCCAGCTTATGGGATAGAGATTGTGGAATAAAAAGGGCAGTAGCAACATGGATAAAAAAAAATTGCTGAGGGATAAAAAAAACAGAATAATAGTTATGGATATTTTTTGGTTTGGAGTAGATGCGTAGTTGAATTCCCATATGGATTGTACTGTGACTCTTGCTTTCCCTGATGTACATAAATGATCTAGATCTTGGTGTGCGGGGAACAGTTTCAAAGTTTGTGTGTGGCACATAACTTGAGAGAATTGTAAATTGTGAAGAGGACGATGTAGAACTTCAATAGAACATTGAAAAGTTGGTGGAATGGGAAGATAGGTGGCAGATGAAGTTTAATACAGAGAAGTAAGGGGTTGGCACAACATGTAAGGCCATAGTGTACAACAGCAGGAAAGTTTTGGTGAACTTATACAGGTCACTGGTTAGATCTCAGCGGGAGAATTTAATACTTCCTCTCCTTTTCAATATCTATTTCAAAACAGTTTTTTGTCCATTTGGTTCTACAGCTCATTCTTAATAACTGGTCCGACCTCCATGTGAGTATTGTGCCCAGCTCGTGATAATCAGATGCTGTTATTGAATTGGCTATGAGAAGATGCGTGCTCTTGAGATAAGCTTCTCCCTTCTTACTGTTAAAATATGGAAAAGTCAAGTGTAGAATTGTCAACAGCTCTTTCACTGAAGTTGTGAAGCCACCATAGGGGGATAATTTTTCAATCAGCAAAGAGTTCCCAATATTTAGTATCTCCACTAAAATTGTCAAACTGTTTGTCATTTCATAGATCTCTCAGTTATGGTAAGCAAAGGATGTGGTTTCACCCTGTTCATTATTTCACCAAATCTTTGTTATCAGGTGAGATAATTCCCTAATGTGAGAAGCCTTGAATCCAACCTGCGTTGGTTTTATTAACTGCGGTTTTACCAGCCTGTAACATTGATCATTAAGACCTTTGTGCTCCATACCACAAAGATGCAAGAACAGTTCCAAATTTAAATATTGAAAGAGCACCACAGAATTATATCCAAAACTATGAAATTCATTCCAACTAACCGGCCTTATTTTATGTTAAGTGAGGTATGTCAGATGTTGTCAGTTTCAACAACATGATACACTGCGGAACCCACTGGAGCACTGTCATAATGAGTCACGTCAAGGCTGACTGCAAATAATATGATCCCACTGTGTCTGAGGTCTGTTTTAAATTTATGTCACTTTAGTTTCTCATTGTGTTAAACAAACCAGATTGGATCCAGACATGGAATAATAGTCTTTGTCAAAGCCCCCTTTTTGAATAAAAAGAGGCCATAATCTATGACATATGTTATGAATTTTTCCATTTTATCTTTTAGGAATGTTGTTTTGTTTTAGAAATGGGACTGTGAATAGGGAAAAGTGTGCAGGTTGTAAGAGAAAATTTTGAAAGCTGATATTTTTAATGATTCACTTAAGCTGCAGCTGTAATTTTAGCGAAGGTGACAATAGATTTAGTGCACTTTTGTTTCTTTCTCTGCAGTAATAGACACACATGAATTCTGCTATTTCCGAGCTTGGGGGAGGGATTATTCCACTCCCTCAGGCGGTTTTGGGGATGGAATTTCATTTAATCATGTGGGATGATGCCAGATTTGGATCCCACCACCTTCCTCCCCTTACCCTGTTTAAATCTGCACGGGAACGCTAATGGGTGGCTTTACCACTGCACTTTTAATTGAGGCATTTAACTGAACAACTAATGCCTACTTAGAGGCATCATTCAGCCAACATTGCTGTTCAACTGAGAAGAGTTATGGCGGTCATAATGTGGAAACCTAAAAACGTATCTTTTCATGTTTGCTTGTTGGCTCGAAAACCGAATCTCTGGTTGTCATGACCAAGCCTTGGAAGAAGAGAACAACTGGGGGCACAGGTCCTTGAGAACCATCACCATGCTGTTGGTGCCACCCCCAGCCCGCAGCCACCATCCCATGACCCCCATCCTGCCCTCACTTAGTTGTGGTCTGGGTCGTTCACTGATCCTGACCAGTGGAGGCAGCCATCACCACTCCTCAGTGCTGCTTGAGTTAAAGAGGAGTCATAGAGTCATACAGCACAGAATCAGACTCTTCAGTCCAACCAGTCCATGCTGAACATAATCCCAAACTAAACTAGTTAAACCTACTCCTGGCCCATATCACTCCAAACCTTTCCCATTCAGGTACTTGTCCAAATGTCTTTTAAAACATTGTAATTGTACCCACACTTACCACTTCCTCAGTAAGTTCATTCCACACACAAACCACCCTCTGTGTAGAAAATTTATCCCTCATGTCTTTTCGGCCTCGCAGATCCTGAGAAAGGTTCAGCATTAGAGAGCTATGTTCCCGATTCCCAAGGGAGGTGAGAGGGGCTCTCAATAGCATTCCAGATGGACCTCCCCACCTGAATTAACTTCAGTTCAATTGATTTCACATGTTTATGAGGTGGGGCACATATACATAAGGCATTGCATGAGTATCCCCTCTGCTACATCTCACTGGAGAAGTAACATTGGCAAACACAGACCTAACTGTAAAATGGCTTTCCGTTTTCATTACCCAGGTTTCTTTTTGTCCCCTTAATATTCAAGTAAAGGAAATGGAGTGAAGGCAGAAAGTCAACAGAAATGGGACTACAAGGAGAGAAATAAGTGAAAATATTCTCCTACTCAATTGCACAACAACTGTGTAATGTTCAGCACCATTCACAACTGCACAGATACCAAAGCAATCCATATCCCAATGCAGCAAGACCCAGTCAGTATTCGGGTTTGGGCTGACAAATGGCAAGTAACATTTATGCCACACAAGTGCAAGGTAATAACCAAATCCAACAAGAGAGAATCTAACAATCACTCCTTATCACTCAATGGCATTATCGTCACAGAATCCCCTACTATCAACATTCAGGGGGGTTGCCATTGACCAGAAACTGAAGTAGACTAGCCATATAAATACTGTTGCTCCCAGAGAAAGTCAGAGGCTAGGAATACTGTGGCAAGTAACTCGTCTCCTGGCTCTCCAAAGCCTATCCGGCATCTACAAGGCCCAAGTCTGGAATGTTTTGGCATATTCTCCCAATTGCCTGGATGAGTGCAGTTGCAACAACACTCAAGAAGTTTGACACCATCCAGGACAAAGCAGCTCACTTGATTGGCACCACATTAATGAACATCCAATCTCTCTGCCAACGGTGATCGGTGGCAGCAGTGTGTACCATCTGTAAGTTACATTGCAGAAATTCACCAATACACCTGAGACAGCACCATCTAAATGTATCTAGAGAGACAGTGGTAGCACGTACATGAGAACACCACACCTCTGAGCTACTCAACACCTGACTTGTAAATATAACACCATTCCTTCCGTGTCATCGGATCAAAATTCTGAAACTCCCTCCCTAATGGAATTGTAGGTCTACCTACAGCACATGGACTGCAATGGTTCAATATGGCAGCTCACCACCATCTTCAAAATGGCAACTAGGGATACACTGTAAATGGTGGCCCAGCCAGCATCACCCACATCCCATGAATGAATATTAAAAAAATTGCCCTTTTACAAAAGAGTCCTCTTAAGATTTGGTGTCCCTGCTATAGGAAGTATGTTTGAACCTTGATAAAGTTCAGAAAAGATTGACAAGGATGTTGCCAGGGTTGAAGAGTTTGAGCTACAGGGGGAGGCTGAATAGACTGGGGCTATTTTCCCTGCAGTGTCAGAGGCTGAGGGGTGACCTTGTAGAGGTTTATAAAGCCATGAGGGACATGGATAGGGTGAATGGCCAAGGTCTTTTCCCCAGGGTAGGGGAAAGTAAAGGACATAGGTTTAAAGTGAGAGGGGAAAGATTTAGAAGGGACCTATGAGGCAACTTTTTCATACGGGTGGTGGTGCATGTATGGCATGAGCTGCCAGGGAAAGTGAAGGAAGCTGGCACAATTAAAAGGCATCCAGATGGGTATATGAACAGGAAGGTTTCAGAGGGATATAGATGAAATGCTGGCAAATTGAACTAGATTAACATAGGATATCTGGTTGGCATGGACAAGTTGGACCGAAGAGTCTGTTTCCATGCTGTACAGCTCTGTGAAAGTGTAACTCTATCTCATGCATTGGTGTAACAGCTGCAGTTTGTGTGGTGAGGTGCAGATTGAGTTGCCTAAACATCAATGCTGTGGTGGGGGTGGGCATTACTGAACAAGTTAGACATTTCACTAACACCAAGCAGCAGGAGATCTCAGAGGATGGTGTTGTCTCTGGGCTAATTTCAAAGCTGGTTTTCATCTTCCCAGAGCAGCTTCAAGAATGAGTTGAGAAAGGTTTGCAATTGTCATTTGTACCCTGAATGATAAATGTAAATAAGAAAGAACTTGCATCCACATAGCACCATTCATCACCTCAGGATGGCCCAAAGTGCTTTACAATATTTGTGAGTACACGCGACATGAAATTACTATCGTAATGTAGGAAATGTAGTAGTCTTTTTTTAAATTCCACGGCAAGATCCCACAAACTGCAGAGTGATAATTTGTTTCAATAATGCTCATTGATGAATAAATATTGGCTGGGGTATTCGGGAAAAACTTCATTTCCTTCAAAATTGTGCATGTGATCTTTTAGATCCGCATAAGATAGTAGATAAGACCTGTATTCAACATCTCATCTAAATGCCAACACATCTGACAGTGCAGCGCTCTCACAATACTGCGATGTCAGCCTGGATTTTCCATTCATGTCTCTGGAGTGGGACAATCTTCTGACTCAGAGATATTAGTGCTGAGACACAGTGTCAAAGGAAATGCCATCAGAATGACTTCATGTAAGGCACATTCACTGGGGTACAGGTTGACCTATCTGCACTCTATTATTAATCACACTGAAGGTGAGTAAGTTGTTTTGTGAAGAAAGGAAGTGTCCCAGGGAAGTTGAATGTTGCCCCTATCCAATGCCAACGAAGCATTTTTCAGCAAGGGTCCCTGCATAAAGCCCCATCCCTTTGCCTCCTCTCTAACGAATTGCACCATGGCCAATAATCCCAATTCTGTTGTAAGTGTAATCAGGTTGCATCATGATCCCTTTAGGCCTACACTAATACCAGAGCCAATATGGGAAGTCATTATGAACATAAACATAAGGTTTAAGAATGGTATAAATAAACAACAATTTCGCTTATGGTCTTTGCTATACAGTTGTTGATATCCTTCAATCTCTATAAGGTGATGGGAATGGAAGAGAGCAAATCCACTGGGTATGGGATAGATTTACAAAATGCATTTTTATTGTTGGATAACAAGATCAATCTGTGAGAGGCAGCTGCTGCCACATGTATGACGTGGTGATCGGATGTCACGTGGTTTGTTTATGGTGTTGACATCTGATTCGAAGCTCCTGTAGGCACTGATTTTCAGAGTAGCACATCTTGGCTAAAAATAAATTAACAGCTTTTCTCTGTTGCCAGTCAGTGCCTTTCAAGTGTAAGAATTGATGTTTAGGGCCTTCATGTCACATTTGCGTGTATCTTTGAAGCAGTTCTTTGGATATACTACTGAATCTAGTTGCCTGGCCATACAGAAAATCTTTAGGACTTGCTGAATGGTGAAATTCTGCTGAAAAACATCTTGTGAAATTTGGAAAGATTGGAAAGACATTTCCAGTAGCAAGATTGAAAATACATTTATAAAGAATGTATTTACAATTTTAGTGCCGTTCTGGAAATCTGGCTACAATGTTAGCAAACGGCTTATGAAGTCAAGCATAAGTGTCAGGATAGAAAGCTATTTCATAGAATAAACAACTGAAGAGGACATTAATTGGAGCACAGGTCTCTATCAGGCAGTGCTAATTCAAAATAAAAACCAAAAGAACTGTGGATGCTGTAAATCAGGAAGAAAAATAAGTTGCTGAAAAAGCTTGGCAGGTCTGGCAACATCTGTGAAGAAAAATCAGAGTTAACATTTTGGGTCCTGTGACCCTCCTGAAACCCGAAACATTAACCCTGATTTTTCTTCACAAATGCTTATAGACTTGCTGAGCTTTTTCCCCAGCAACTTCTGTTTTTGTTAGTGCTAATTCAAGGTTAGTTCAACTACACATCTCTTTCTTGAGGCTTTTCCTTGCCTGGTTGTTGCACTGTGTCTACAAAGTTGGAAAAATATCATTTTATTAGGATCTTACGCCACACAGAAGAGCCTTCAGGCCAATCCATTTCCAACAACCTGCTCTAAGAACTCTGATTACAATTTGTCAGCTGTTGCAAATTCCACCACTAAACCTGAGACAATCTGTAACATTCTAAAACAATCATCAGCTTTCTACATCAAACAACAAATATGTCCTTCAATTTATTCTATCTGTACTTCCTACTGCCTCAGGAAAGCAGCCAACATAGTCAAAGGTTAAAGTATTTTCCGCCCACTTCCATCAGGCAGAAGATACAAAAGTTTGAAAACACATACCAACAGTTTTAAGAACAGCTTCTTCCCCACTGTTATTAGATTTATGAATAGATCTATCATATATTAGAGCTTTTTCTGCACCTTCTCTGTAGCTGTATCACTTTATCCTGCATTCTGTTATAGTACCCCGATGTACTTACGTAATGTATGATTCGTTTAGTTAGCATGCAATACAATATTTTTCACTAAATCTCAGTACATGTGACAGTAATAAGTGTTTGTACTAATATATGAGACTGCCATTTGGGGTATCATCAGGCTGTGCCATTTTTCAGCGGATGATAGAGAACATTTTACAAGGTCTATCCCAGCTCACCATTTATCTGGATTACAAATTAATAACAGTGACAGGCAATAAAGAGCACTTAGAGCATTTGAACATAGTCCTTAAATGTTTCTCCCAAGCGGTCGTATGCCTTGGAAGGAAAGCTGTGTGTTCCAGGCACCCCAAACGATATACTTGAGCTGCAGAGTGTAAGGACCAGATTAACTCCTTAGAAGATAAAGTGAGAGCAGTCAAAGGTGCCCTGGCTCCCAAGTCATACCGGAGCTTAGGTCTTTCCTTGGATTGGTGAGTTATTACGGAAAGTTCATATGGAACCAGGCCTCCATCCTGGCATCTTTACAATCTGCTATTGAAAAAGTGGCAATCTTGAAGATGGTCTCGTAGCCAAAACGTAGCCTCCAGGGAAGTGAAGAAGCAGCTATCATCGTCTGAAGTGTTGGGACACCATAATCCCAAGCGAGATTTGGTGCTGACATGTGATGTCTCCCTATACAATATCAGGATAATGTTGGCTCACAGATGGCCCAATGGAGAGGAACACCCAAGAGCATATGCTTCCCAGACTTTGGCTGATGCTGAACGCAAATATGCCCAGATAGAGAAGGAAGGTATGACAGTCATCTTTGCTGTGAGAAAGTTCTACCACTGCCTTTACGGATGTAAATTTGCAATAGTAATGGACCACAAACCCCTGCCAGGGTTACTCAAAGAGGATAAGGCCTTGCCCCCCTCCCCCCCCTCCCAGTAGCCTCAGGTTGAATTCAGTGGTGGGCTCTCATTCTAAGTGCGTAAAATTACAAATTGGAACACTGTCGGGGAGGCCAAGTAACAAATGAAGATGTCTTAAGCTGCTTCTCACTGGCAAATACCACCAGTGCTGCCACTGGAAGAGTCCATTCCGGTTTTAAACTTTATGGGCACCTTTCCAGTCACTGCTGACAATATCAGACTGAGGACACAAAATGTCCTGAACCCAGCAAAACTAAAATGGCTGGTAGTGATGGGGGAAACAAAAAGGCCGTTACAAACAGAATTGAAATCTTTCTGGATGCAGTGAGACCAGGTCATCATAGAGGATGGCATTTTATTATGGGGAGCAAGACTGATTGTCCCAAGCAAAAGTTGCCGCCACTTAATGGCTGATCTCCACCAGGGTCATCCAGGTATGTCCAAAATGAAGATGTTGGCAAGAAGTTATGCCTGGTAGCTGCATTGGTGGGGCAGTACCCTGAGTGCCAACAGGGACAGAAATTACTGCCAGCAGCTCCCCTGCGTTCGTGGAAATGGCTGGGTAAACCCTGGACTCAGTTACAGGTCGACTATGCAAGTCCTTTCACGGGCTAAACGTTCATTCAAAGTGGTTGGACATGCACACAGTTCATCCAACAAATACAGGGATGACAGTAGAAAAACTGTGTGCATCTTTTGCAATACATGGGCTCCTGGAAGTGTTGGTCACAGACAATGGGACGTCATTTACCAGCAGGGAATTTGAGTATTTCCTAAAGCCGGGTGGCATTTGGCATATAAGAACAGCACCATCCCATCCATCATCCAATGGACTGGCGGAACGAGCAGTCCAAATTTTGAAAGCAGGCTTAAAGAGACAGCTTCCAATGTCATTCAATACCAAACTGTCCCAGTTCCTATTTGGTTATCAGACCACTCCTCATGCAACTACAGGATTAGCTCTAGCAGAGTTGCTAATGGGTAGGAGACTCCCCACCAGATTAGATTTGATCTTCCTGGACTTTGTGGTGGGGGGGGGAGGCAGGGGTGGTGAAATGGCGTCAGGAACGCCAATGCCAGAACCACTCTAAGCGAGAGAGTCATTTTACGTCAAGGGACAAAGTTTGGTGCTGAAGCCATGGAAATGGCCCTACATGGGTAAGAGACAAGGTCAGCTTCTGTGACATACAAATGAGGTGGTCTTAAACAAGCAAGTCGACCACATGAAAGCTGCAAACTCACAAATGGGGCAGGGGCAAAACATACACAGCCCCTCAGAGCATCCAGCAAGGCTGTCAGAAACTGCAAGTTCTCTTCCTCCATTTGGAGACCGAGATGGATATGCAAATGTTGCAGCCTCAACACCCTTACCACCTGAAGAAGAGGATGGATTTCTTCCAAGATGCTCTGGGCACAAGTGGCAGGCTGCAGTCTGGTACACATTGCCCTTATCATAGAATCCCTACAGTGTGGAAACAGGCCCTTCAGCCCAACAAGTCCACACCAACACTCAGAGCATTCCACCCAGACCCACCCCCCTCATCTACACATCCCTGAACACTATGGGCAATTTAGCATGGCCAATCCACCTAACCTGCACATTTTTGGATTGTGAGAGGAAACCGGAACACCCAGAGGAAACCCATACAGACATGGAGAGAATGTGCAAACTCCACACAGTCGCCCAAGGGTGGATTTGAACCCAGGCCCCTGGTGCTGTGAAACAGCAGTGCTAACCACTGAGCCACCATGCCACTCCTTATCTGAGGCTGAGTCAGAGGAACTAGACCCAGTATAGAAACACCCCAGGAGAGGCCATAAGAAAAACAACAGGTCTTTGTCCCTGGAAGTAGAGGAGGGGGAGGAATGTAGTGATTGTAACGAGGTCAGTCAAGTGGACCTCATAGAATATGAGTTGCCTGAGTGGAGCAGTTAACCTGCTCCAATCAGGGAGCCCTGGCTGACAGATATAAACAGGAGTGTCAGAGGTTCTGTTCACTCTGAGACCTGACTCTGAGTGAGCTGGATCAGTACTTGCATGTGTAAATAAAGGGTAACTTAGTGATGGGATATCAGTCTCTGTGGAGTTATTTCAGGTTTGAATTAAAACAATCCTATATATTTAGAGCTGCAGAAACAATGGTCACCAGCAATTAAAATTGAATGCCACATTTTAAAATAATATAGTATGGTTAAAATAGCTCCAGAGTTTTGAAAGATATGCCTGCATTCTTACCAATATGGCGAAAATCAACTTATAGTTAACAGCAGAAGAACTTAAGACAAGGATAAATTAATTGAAAGCTACTGGCTTATCATAGTAATATTTAGAACTCTTTTAGCACAGTTTATTTATATTGTTTTAATTTCCATTCTGTCAGAAGGCCAAATCTCTTTATTTCCTGTTGACTTGAGAATCACTATTTGTTAAAATAAGGAAAATGCTCCTGTTTCATCTTTCCATAAGTTTTTACAGTAATAAGTGATGGATCCGTATATAAGAAAACATAGTTGCTACAAATTATGTAATGTAGGTTTGATCATCTGACCTGGACAGCAATGCTGTGAGATGCTACCTGAGGACTACTTGTTTCTTACAGGAGAACAAATGCGATCATGGGCATGCATTTCCCAATGTCTGAGTCAGGACTGTATTAATGGAAGCTTGCAAAGAGAATTCACCCATCTTACAGCTGAGTTTAGTGAATGGCTGCTAAAAGTTGGAGGGGAAAACATGGGAAAGGAAAGGAATTCATAACACAACTATAACTGACTACTGTAATGCTCATCTGATTGACTTGATTTCTTGCTGTCATACGTAACCAAGTACAGTGAAAAGTTTTATTTTGTGAGCGGTACAGGCAGTTCAAAACAAACGAGGACAGAGTGAGGCATAAGCAGTTACAGCTGCACAGGAGGTGCACAAAACCTACTGAATACAATCATGAAATCACGAAGACAAGAATTGCTAGAAAATCTCCGCAGGTCCAGCAGCACCAGTGGAGAGAAAGCAGAGTTAAAGTTTCAGTTTGAGTGACACTTCTTCAGAACTGAAGAGCATTAACTCTGCTTTCAGATCTGCTGGGTTTTACCAGCAAGTTCTCTTTTTGTTTCTGATTTCCAGCATCTGCAGTTCTTTGGTAATTTTCGTATACTGAAGACAATGTTGTAAAGAAGAAATGGTAAACATACAGTGTTTTTAAAATCAATGTTAATAAAGTTCACATCTAACAAAAGGGCTGTTCCTTTGTGTACTGTTAATATCTTTTGCTTCTTACATGTATGTTCAGATGAAAATTGATGGTGTTATATATTTAATGCATTGAGGGGTAGAAGTGTAGTCAATTGATGTAACTTTATAGTCTTAACTGAAGTTTCATTTGTATATTTTAGGCTGCAAAACTTTTAATCATTGTCAGAGGTTTAAACCATCTGCTCTTAACATTATATTAATGTGAATCAGGTGGTTACATTAAAATGTTTGAAAAACAAAATGAGGCATCAGTTGGCACAGATTTAAAGCATCAATTTTAAAATGTGAAAATGCAGGGTTTGGTGTGCGTTTTTGTGTAGACTGTACAACATCTAACACTTCAGCACTTTTATCTGCACAAAGATCAATAATTACAGTATGATAGTTTTCAATATTCTTTTTCCAGCTGCCGTTAACTTTCTGCGATCCTTACTCGAACCTGACCCTATTAAAAGGCCTAATGTCCAGCAGGTACTGTCTGATCTCTGGCTGAATGACAGCCATCCAGGGACACCCACATGCAGCAATGTTTACCCAGACAGGTAAGGTGTAATGAGCTGCTGTTAAGTAGCTCTTTACGTTTCAATTGTTCATATTAGGCCTGTGTCTCACAGCAGCAGGCATTCTGCCACATGATTATGGTGAGGTGTTAGAGGCTGGTCATGAAAAATCTTAGCACTTTTTTGGCGGGAGGACAAATCAGGCAGATGGGGAACAAGGGAGAGGGCAATGTCAGATCTAGATTCCTACAATGGCCTTCGGTTACTACTGCAGGTAAACTAAATGATCTTAGTGACCTGCCATTATCGTCCTTGAATAAGGCTGCACCATCACTAGGGTCACTTGTTTTTCACTTATGCGATATCTCCTGACTCTACTCCAGTCCCTGCTTGACTGTTGCTGAAACCCTTATGCTCAGTTTTCTTATCTCAAGGTTTGACTAGTTCAGACCTGGTCGATAAATTCAAAACTATTCCGCAGTTCTGATGCCTGTGTCCTAACTTGCACAGAGTTTTATCAATCACCCTATTTGGTGCCATGCATCAGTTCCTGCATATGCAGATTTATTTAAAATTCTCATTTCCGTTTTCAAACGCCCCTCAATGCATGGCCTCGCTGCCCCGTATCTCTACAATGTCCTCCTGTCTCACACGCTTTGAGATATTGGCATTTCTCTAACTCAGGCTCCTTATGAATTCCATTTGTGCTACCATTGAATTAGGGCCTTCAGCTGGCTAAACCACAGTTCTGGAATTCTGTTTCTAAGCTTTACCACCTCTATATCTTGTTTTTCTTTTTCACAGCTGCCCATAAAACTTAACTCAGGATTAGCTTTTTGTTATTTCTCCTAGTATTTGTTCATGTACATAGAACGTAGAACAGTACAGCACAGTACAGGCTCGTCAGCCCACGATGTTGTGCCGAACTTTTACCCTAATCCTAAAGTCTATCTAACCTCCACCCCTACCTTATACTATCAAATAGCCGCTTAAATGCCCCTAATGAGGCCAACTCCACTACCCTCTCCGGCAATGCGTTCCACGCCCCGACCACTCTCTGAGTAAAGAACCTACATCTGACGTCTCCCCTATATCTACCTCCACTCACTTTAAAACTATGCCCCCTCATAATAGCTATCTCCACCCTAGGAAAAAATCTCTGGCTGTCCACTCTATCTATACCTCTGATCATTTTGTACACCTCTATCAAGTTACCTCTCATCCTTCGTCGTTCTAAAGAGAAAAGCCCTAGATCTCTCAACCTTTCCTCGTAAGACCTTCCCTCCATTCCAGGCAACATCCTGGTAAATCTCCTCTGCACCTTTTCCAACGCTTCCACATCTTTCCTGTAATGAGGCGACCAGAACTGGACACAATACTCCAGATGTGGCCGAACCAGGCTTTTGTATAGCTGGAGCATAACTTCACGGCTCTTGAACTCAATCCCTCTGTTAATGAAAGCTAACACACCATATACCTTCTTAACAACTCTATCCACCTGGGTGGCAGCTCTCAGGGAACTGTGAACATGAACCCCAAGATCTCTCTGCTCCTCCACACTGCCAGGAATCTTTCCATTAACCCTGTATTCTGCTTTCAAGTTTGTCCTTCCAAAATGAATCACCTCACACTTTTCAGGGTTAAACTCCATCTGCTGCTTCTCAGCCCAGCTCTGCATCCTATCAGTGTCCCTTTATAACCTGTAACAGCCCTCCGCACTATCCACAACTCGACCCACCAATCCACCCTTCCACTCCTTCATCCAAATCTTTTACAAAAATCACAAATAGAAGAGGACCCAGAACAGATCCTTGTGGTACACCACTCGTAAGTAAGCTCCATGTTAAATATTTTCCGTCCACTACCACCGTTTGTCTTCTAAGGGTCAGCCAATATCCAATGTACTTGGATATCTGTTTTGCTTTATAATTTCCTTTAAGTACTTTTGTAAATTTTGTTGTTATAGATGCTGTTCTTGTTAAAAAATAAACGGGACACAATTGTGAAAACCCTTTCTCTTCAAAATAATTCTCTTCATAAATTATTATGACCACCTCAGAAGGCAGACAGGGCTTTATTTTCATGTCTGACTGTAAATAAGACATTTCTAACAGCGTGACACTCCTGCTGTACATATAATACCTCAGATATTACCCTCAAGCTTCAGGAGTGAGGCTTAAACCCACAAGCTTCTACATTTGAAGTGAATATGTGACAACTGAGCTATGGTTGACACCCTGTTGTGAGGACAGACTGGAAAATACTGTTCAATGCTATCTAGCTCAGGTACCTGTCCATAATTTGGTGTCCATTGTCCCTCCCCGTGGTCAGTAGATGATCTGTGAAAAATCTTTAAGGACCCTGCACAATAACCAGGCCATCTGGAAGGGCTGATTCTGTCACATTTATGTTGCAGCACTGCATTCAGTGGTTATCATTTAAATCGAGTATCTGTTTATGTGCTTTACATACTTCAATTAAAAAGAAATAGAAGAATTCAAGAAGGACACCTATATGTAATTGAATTACAAGTTCCACACTGGTGTTCTTAAAAATTACAGCACAGAAGGTATGTGGGTGTTAGATCAGAGAATTCAAATCAAGCCTCTCTGAAGGTGGGAGTATTCACTTTAAATTAAGATCAGAGAGGATTAAAGGGAGACTGTGTGATGGATCAATGTGCTAGACATCCAATACACTGTGGCAGGATACAGAGCCACAAGGAAGTTGGATTCTGAGTCACATATGTCTCCGATAATTGACTCAGGAGTGGGTTTTGGAAGAAGTCTGGGAGCTGGTCATTGTAACCACATGATCCTCTCAGTCAGGGAATGATGTGTAGCGAAGAAAGTTCGAGAAGGGGAGGGGGGCATAACATTTGTAAAAACGAACAACAAATCTAGAAAAGTTGGAGCTGATCATTCATAGCTAACTCAGGTTTAAACCAAGCAGATTATGAGGAAGACACAGAATGACATCAGGCCAAGCAGCATCATAGGAGCAGGAAAGCTTGACGTTTTGGGCCTAGATCTTCATTCAGTTCTGATGAAGGGTCTAGGCCCGAAATGTCGAACTTTCCTGCTCCTATGATGCTGCTTGGCCTGCTGTGTTCATTCAGCTCCACACCTCGTTATCTCGGATTCTCCAGCATCCGCAGTTCCTACTATCTCTCACAGAATGACACCAGCCTGCCACTGGCAGCAGAGAGAGAGTAAACTCACTTCTTTGTGAGTCAAGAAGTTACTGACTTCTGAAAGCAACCTATTACAGACTGCTTTGTATAGTTTGGGACACAGCTACATTATTTTCTATTCTTAAAAGTGGATAGTGATAAAATATCTTTGCTAGATTCAGGAGCCTGAAACCTCACTATAGACAAAGATGTCATTTCAAGAATGTTGTAGGATATTTAGCAAACAAAAAAATTGTCACACAAATCTGGTTTAATCAGTTCGTCTCAAAAATTAGCTAGTTTTTAGATTTCATGCCTCTGCGATATACAAAAATATATGGTTCACTGGTCAAAGATCAAATAATGGGCAATTATAATGAGTGAACGTTTAATGTGTTAATTTGATGTGGTGGTATTAGTCAATCTAAAGCAACTGGGTTAATACTACAATATGACACAAGAATGAAGAATCTACAATAAATTCTGACCAAATAAAGAAGAGCATAATTGATGCATATTTTAGATTTGACCCATTTCCCTCTGCATTTTTAACATTAAAGCCTAGTTTTAATGGCTTTAAAACTATTAAAGTAGCTTCTTGTGACAGATAACTGGTTTGAGTTTTTGCGGTCTCTGGGGATTTTGAAACAACATTTTCTTACTCAGGCAGCAAATTGTTTAAACATGTCAAAAGGTTTTACGATGTCACATTTGCTTTAGTATTGAGGAGAGTCTGCCCACAATCCCAGTATCGTAATTGATTCACAGTTTAGCTCTAGTTTTGACTCCTAACTCACTGGCATTATAGGACGGTAAAGCATAGGCTTTCACACTTGTCATTGTTTACATCGTCAGTTTCAGGTTTCCACTGAAGTTTTGGGCGAAGCAAAAAGTGCAGAGATAGGTGAATCAAACCTTGCCGTTGCCATGCATTGCCCAAAACCCAGCTCATGAGTGCTAAGGGCAGAAATCTTAAATCAGTCACACACCTTCTCAGTTGGGGATAACACAGTGTGGAGCTGGAGGAATACAGAAGGCCAGGCAGCATCAGAGGAGCAGAAGAGTTGACATTTCGGACCGGGATCCTTCTTCAGAAATGGGGGAGGGGAAGGGAGCTCAGAACAAAATAGAGAGAGGAGGGCCGGGGAGTGTAGGTGGGATGGTGATAGATGACTTTAGTATCTGCAGTTCTTACTGTCTCTCAACTGGGGATTCAGGTTGAGACGAGCAACAATTGGTGTATTGGGGAAAGTCCTTTTCAAGAAGGTGTGAAGTATGCCGAAGATCTACTTAAATGGAAGTTATTCCATTTATTCATGATTCATTCATTTCAATATTATTTGCGTGTTACACATTGATATTTTTGAACTGTGAGGATTCTACCTCTGTGCAGACTTACTGGTTCCAAAGTTTTCATCACATCATTGGGGACTAGATTTCCCACTCCTCCACATGGCAAAAAGGATGGGGGTGGGTGAATCTAATTGGCTGAGAGTCAAAGATCAGATTCAGTGCTGTCGAGAGAAACTTCAGCAATAAAGTTCCCCTGCTTCAGGTAATGGGTCAAGTGTGTCAGCAGAAAACAGCGTGGACCCTCTCTGCATGTATTTGCATATCTACATCTCATTAATACCACAACTCATTAAGAGTTAACTTCACCTTCCCAACTAACCTCTACCCAACTGACAAACTTGATGCTTCAGAAACTGATAGCAAAAATCGGCGTGGAATTGGCGAATTTCAATTTGCCACCATCCTCTGAAAAATCCATTACTGCTTCGTCCTTCTAGTGATACAGCTGTAAATCATGCTCACTGTGATTTGTGCTGTCACTTCTCCAAATACAGGTGACCAGCCCAAATGGAGCAAGGCAGGTTGTCTCCTCTGGGCCATTTCTGTACACAGATCAGGCTCGGCCAGCTCAGTCGGCAGAGCATGAGACTCTTAACTTTGGGGTTCTGTGCTCAGGGCCCATGCTGGGCACCTTTAGTTTAGTGCAGCACAGTGGCTGAGTGATTAGCACCGCTGCCTCACAATGCTAGGAACCCGGGTTCAATACCGTCCTCAGGCGACTGTCCGTGTGGAATTTACACATTCTCCCCATGTCTGCGTGGGTTTTCTCTGGGTACTCTGGTTTCCTCCCACAGTCCAAAGATGTGCAGATTAGGTGCCAAATGGCCTGCTTCACACTGTAGGGATTCTATGATTCTATGAACTGGCCCACAGCAAACAGAGGGCAGATTATGGCTGACCAGGAAGCTTTAGTGCACATTCCAAAGAGCTGCAGATGGTTGAGTTGCACGGAAGAAGGGAAGTGAGAAATGGGGAGTGGCAGTGTCTGAATCACAGGGAACCATGAAAGGGAGGGAGGAGATTTCAGGGGACGGTTTGCTCCAGTCAGTCTGAACTGGGGGGAGGTGGGAGTGTGTGTATATCCAGTCAGTCTGAGAGGATGAGGCCACTGGGAAACATTACGAGGAGTCAGATTCTCCAAGGCAGGATGGGGAAGGCTGGCAGTGCAAATACCTAAGAGAAACACAATGCTTCTGTCTCTGCAAATCTCTTGAAAGCAACAGCTGGATAGCACAGACTGACCTTGCCTCTCTGGCCATCTTACCCCTCAGAATAAACTGCAGCATCACCCGATCGAGTAGCAGTAGTAAGAGCGAGAGTTCCAGCAACAGCAGGAGCTGGCACTGGCTGTGGAACAGCCTCAGAGGCTCAGTCTGTCTGAGACAGTCCACATAGACAGTGAGCATTGGCCCAGGACTGAATCTACGGCGAACGAGCGAGCTGTTTCTCTAACGGACTGTCATTGATGATGAGACCTCAGGACATACTAGGACATTGGACCCTACATTCACCATTGGCTGGATGAGCACCTACACCTTCGGGGATGAAGAAGGAATCCTTTCCTGGTTGCCTTAAAGGTGACGGTGGCTGTCAGTTCTCTGTCAGCTCATCATATCACAAAGCCAGTGGGACCTCTGCACATTCTCCGAGGGACCCACTCCCAGCTGTATCCATGTGGTCTCTGAGGCTGTGTTTGCCAAGGCTGACCAATTTATTCATCTCCTGCTGTGGGTTGCGCGCTCAAAGCAGTCAGCTTTGCTGCCAGGGCAGAATCTCCACAGGGCCAGTGGGGCAATTGTTATGTACCCACACAGACGTCAGGGCATCCCATCAGCAGGGGCAGCATGGTGGCTCAGTGGTTAGCACTGCTGTCCCACAGCACCAGGGACATGGGTTTGATTCCAGACTTGGGTGACTGTGTGGAGTTTGCACATTCTCCCTATGTGTACGTGGGTTTCCTCTGGGTGCTCCAGTTTCCTCCTACAGTCCAGAGATGTGCAGGTTACATGGATTGGCCATGCTAAATTGCCCATAGTATCCAAGGATGTGCCGGTTAGGTGGATTGACCATGATTAATGTGGGGTTATGGGGATAGCATGGGGGATGTTGGGACTGGGTGGGATGCTGTTTAGGGGGTCGGTGCAGACTTGATGGGCTGAATGGCTTCTGTATGGAATGTAGGGATTCTATGATTCCACGGCAGTCTTCATGAATAGGAAAGGCTTCCGCTTTGTGAATGTGCAGATCATCTGTGACCACAGCAGCTGGGTCATGGAGGTCTGTGCATGTTATGCAGCGGGCAGCTCACTTCAGTGCCCACATCCTGGAACACTGACAGGCACCTGCACCTTTCAGAATCCCCTTGCTCCTCTCAGTGACCTCCCGCCGATGGTTAGAGGGCAACCCCTATCACATGACATGAGCAAAGAACTGCAGATGCTGGAAATCTGAAATAAAAACAGAAAGTGCTAGAAAAACTCAACAGTAGGGGGAAAAGCAGAATTAACATTTTGTGTTCCTTTGCGAGAATTGAAAATAGCTGGGAAAGTGCGGTATTTATGCTGATTAGGGGGTGTGGGAGTGCAGGTTCATAGTTCCTTGAAAGTGGAGTTGCAGGTAGAAAGGATAATGAAGGCGGTGTTTGGTCTGCATAGAGTACGTGGAGATGGTGCTGAGAGAGAGAGAAAAAAGGAAGAATCCACAGACTGATGCCAAAGAGTTACATAAACATCCACAAGGGCCATTGTGAAGCAGACCACTGGGGCCCTGAAAATGAGATTCAGATGCTTGGACTGGTCAGGCAACTTGTCAAAGGATAGTTCAGACAATATCTCACAATTTAAATTGCTTGCTGCAGCCTCCACACATGACTTGATGGAGGGAGAATGTCATGGGGCAGGTTCTGATGGAAAAGCAGGAGGTCTGCACTGAGGAGGAAGCTAACATTGAGGATGTGGAATGGCCCAGGAAGGCCTTCACAGATACCATGAGGAATTGGGCTATGGCATATGAGTGAGAAATGCACACATGAAAATCTCATAGCCACCTACTTCTAGAGGGGCTGAGCTACACAGACATGTGGACTTTTTTTAACTTGTGAACATGAGTCAGTGATCTCACAACTGTCTCTGTCTCCACAGGTGTTGCCAAATGTAATGAGTTTCTCCAGAATTTCCTGTCTTTATTCCATATTTCTTTTACTGCTCTATTTGTCAGGGACAGCAGGCTGGGAGACTACTGTGTGCTGTATTCAATGTAACCTCACTGACTGAGGAGCAGGTCTGAGAACTATTCTATTGTGTTCCGTTGTTTGGTATAAAGGCAAAGTTCTTTTTCTACCTCAAGTCTTTTTGAAGTTCTACACTATGTTACTCACAGTTTATAATGCTTCCAGTTTGGAAAGGCAAATCAGGGCAGGACTTATACATTTAATGGTAAGATTCTGGGGGGTGTTGCTGAACTAAAAGACCTTGGAAGATCCTTGGAAGTGGAGTCGTATGTAGATAGGATAGTGAAGGCAGTGTTTGGTAAGCTTGCCTTTATTGGTCAGTGCATTGAGTATAGGAGTTGAGAGGTCATGTTGCAGCTGTGCAGGACATTGGTTAGGCCATTTTTGGAGTAGTGTGTGCAATTCTGGTCTCCCTGCTATGGGAAGAATGTTGTGAAACTTGAAATTGCTCAGAAAAGATTTACATGGTTGTTGCAGGGTTTGGAAGGTTTGAGCAAAGGGACAGGCTGAATAGGCTGGGGCTATATTCCCTGGCGCATCAGAGGCTGAGGGGTGACCTTATAGAGGTTTATAAAATCATGAGGGGTGTGGACAGCGTAAATAGACAAGATCTTTTCACCGGGGTGGTTGAGTCCAAAACTAGAAGATGTAGGTTCAAGGTGAGGGGGGAAAGATTTAAAATGGATCTAAGGGGCAACATTTTTTCACACAGAGGGTGGTGCATGTATGGAATGAGTTGCCAGGGGAAGTGGTGGAGGCTGGTACAATTACAACATTTAATAGGCATCTGGATGGGTATTTGAATAGGAAGGGTTTAGAAAGATGTGGGCCAAATACTGGCAAATGGGACTAGATTTGTTTAGGATATCTGGTCAGCAAGGATGAGTTGGACTGAAGGGTCTGTTTCCGTGCTGTATATCTATATGACTCCATGACTCTACATTCCAAGTTCTAAATGGATACTATATATAAACTGTATGCTGTCCTTCATAGCAAGATGGTTCAAGTCCAGGAGCACACATGTCCTGCTGCAACTGTACAGGGCCTTGGTGAGATCATATCTGGAGTAGCATGCGCAGTTTTGAACTCCTTAACTGAAGAATGATGGTCTGGCTATGAAAGGAATCCAACACAGATTTACCAGACTGATTCGTGGGATGACAGCACTAATGTATGAAGTAAGACTGAATCAGTTGGGACGATATTCACTGGAGTTCAAAGGAATGAGGCGAGATCTCACAGAAATCTATAAAATTCTAACAGAACTAGACTGGGTAAACACAGGAAGGATGTTCCTGATGACCTGGGAATCCAGAACCAAGGCTAACAATTTGAGGATGTTGGGTAGGCCATTTAGGACTGAGATGTGAAGAAATGTCTTCACCCAGAGAGTAGTGAGCCTGTGGAATTCACTGCCACAGAAAATGGTTGAAGCCAAAACATTGAGTGTTTTCAAAAAGGAGTTAGAGATAGTTCTTAGGGCTTAAGGGATCAAGGGGCAGCGGGAGAAAGTGGGAACAGGTTGGATGATCAGCCATGATCATAGTGAATGACGGAGCAGGACTGATATATGTATCAGGAGAAGCAAGGGTCCCAAAACTGAGCCCCTGGGGATCTCCACCACAAAACACCTTCCACCCTGAAAAATATCCATTTGACAATTATTCTGTCTTTCCAACCCCTCGGATAATTTGTATGCATGTCGTTACTGTTTCTTTTATTCTATGACCTGTAAATTTAACCACAGGTCTGTTGTGTGGCATTGCATCAAACACCTCTTCGAACTCCATATGCATCACATTGGCAGCATTATCTTCATTAACCGTCTCTGTTAGCTCTTCAAAAAACTGAAGCAGCTTAGTTAACATGACTTTCCCATAAGAAATTTATGTTAGCTGTATTTAATTAATCTAGCTTTGTCCAGGTCATATTTAATTCTATCCTAGAATATTATTTCTAGATGTTCCCCCACCACCAAACTTAAACTGACTGACCTATAATTGCCGGGCTTATCTTTAGATCCTTTTCAGAACAAGGGTGTAATGTTTATAATTGTCCAATCCTATAGCACCACCTCAAAGCCTAAGGAAGAGTGAAAAGTTATGACCAGTGCCTCTGCAATTTCCATTCTCACTTCCTTCAGTATCTTTCGATACATCTCATTCAGTCACAGTGCAAACAGTTTATCTGATTTCTCCTCCTTGTTAACTTTGAACCCCTGCAAGGACAGGATTTCTTCCTGTGTCACCATGGTATAGGTACCATCTGCTTCCTTGGTAAAGACAGATGCAAAGTATTGATTTGATGCCTTAGCTATGCCTTCTGCTTTCATGCGTAAATCCCCTCTTTGGTCCCAAAAAGCTCAATTTGTTTTTTTTTACCAGCGTTTTACTATTAATGTGCCCCCAGGATGTGAAGATCAGGAAAACCTCTGTCAGTCTGACCCCTCTCCTTTTGTGTGTCAGTTTGACCTGGGGGAATGAGGGAAAGAGACAGCTGAGTGTACTGGGAATTTGTGCACGAGCTCTTGACAAGCATTCATAGCCCTGTCGGCTGGGGAGCCCTCACAGGGAGTGAATAGGGAGCGCAGTGCCCAAAAAGTATTAGGAAATTGCCAGCATAAGATGGGTGTTAGCCCTTTAGTGCCCATCATCCATGTGATAGTGAGGTGGACATGGGTGTACTGTGGCACAGTTAGGGTGAATGATGGCCCTTTGAGTGTGTGGTTGCATTGAGAAGATGGTGGCAGTCACCCTTGTGAGATGAAGGAGACCATTCATCTGCTTCCTGCAAGGGATCCCACTATGTTGGTACCTACTAGGCGTGCCGACGTCCTGCGTGCCTTCAGCCCGTATCTGAAGGGCTTGTTTCATCCCTGAGAGGGGAAAAGGACTTTTCTGACCGAGCTAGGCTGGAACCTCGTTGAGGCAATATTTAAGCATGGGGCTGTCTAATGGTGTTTGCACACATCTCCAGGAAGTGGTGGGGATGATGTTCACTGTCTGTTCTGGAGTTCTTGGCTTGCAGCGAGGAGACAGCAGGAGCAGTAGCACACGAGATTTGGAATTTATCTCCCTCCGGAATCTGCTACTTAACAAATTAGCCAAAGAGCAGGAGATCAGCCGAGAATCACACACCATGGCAGATGTGTAGCCAAACGTTAACTCCAGAATGAAAAATCCCAGTTGAAGTTTGTGTTGCATGTTTGTAAGAATACGTCTATTGTAAACTGCTATATCCATATAATAAAGGGACGTGACAATTACAAACAGGTAATGGGTGCTTTTACTTACACATTTGTGTGCTATTCTACAAGATAGAGAGAATGAGAGACATTAATTGTCTTGGGTGGGAAACACCTATTCACTGATAATTTTTATCAACAATTACACAGAGATAATGATAATTATAAATTGATTTGTGCTCAGGATCAGACTTAGGATAGAAGATAACTGTGGCCCAGATTTTTGGCTCAAGGGTATTTGCAAGCCAAGCCTATTGGAATGCTAACACCCCTCTTTATTACTATTTTTTACCTCAGTTAAGTGAGAATCCATATGTTTGAAAGTCAGATCTCATGCAATCAATTGCCATAACTCTAGTTCCAACAGAGCTCAGAGCCTGCACTCTATCCTGGCGTCCTTGGAGGAGTTAATCCACAGGAAGACAGCTGTATTATATACAAGACCGGGACAAAGGAAACTTGCAGCTGAATACTTGTCAGCTGAATTCTCTGTCTAGCCGATTTTACTTCCTGCTAAGGATTTCACTGGAACTGAAACTGATATTTATGGTTTTCTAACATAAACTCACTTAAAAGCTGAAGTTAACATAAAGAAAGGAATAACAAGCATGGGGCTGGATGAACACAGCAGGTCAAGCAGCATCATAGGAGCAGGAAAACTTGACGTTTCGGGCCTAAACCCTTCATCAGAAAATCTAAGTAACACAGGCTACTGCAATTTGGAAAACAGAGAAGGTTTGGAGAGGGTGGGATTTAATATAGTTACAGTTATGTGGGGAGACTGGAGAGGCTGGGAATGGGTACAAGGGGGAATATGAGTGTGCACAGGGGAATGGGGGCATGGATAGAGCATGTGAGGTGGGTGGAGAAGTGAGGAATGAGGGTTTTTAAGTGTAAACTGGGCCAGTAACAGGTGTGTGTTCCAACCTGACAACTTGCAACTACAATCTCCTATCCTCCACTATTAACATCTTGGGGAGGGTTACCCTTGACCAGAAACTCAACTAGACTCACTAGATAAATACAGTGGTTACAAGAGCAGTTCAGAGGCTAGGAATACTGCAGCAAATAACTCACCTCCTGACTCCCCAAAGCCTGTGCACCATCTGGAAGGCACAAGTCAGGAGTGTGATGGAATACTCCCCACTTGCCTGGA
>JAHRHZ010000061.1:9293900-9386708 GCA_024137785.1 Ginglymostoma cirratum | reverse complement strand
AGATTTTCTGATGAAGGGTTTAGGCCCGAAACGTCAAGTTTTCCTGCTCCTATGATGCTGCTTGACCTGCTGTGTTCATCCAGCCCCATGCTTGTTATCTCGGATTCTCCAGCATCTGCAGTACCTTTTATCTCTCATAAAGAAAGGAATTGTTGCTTTGCAATTATAATTTCTTAGCATGCTGGGTGGTGTTAATATAGGGATGAATTTTATATCGGATCAAATAGTTGGGTGTCCCCCTGACCCAGCAATAAGATTGGGTGTAATGTCACTGCAAGTTCCACAGGCAATGCCCAAAGAGGAGACACCATCAACCTGGACTTACATAGGATTGGGATATCAGGTTGGCAGACCCATGTGATGGGATGAGGATTGACAGGGTTGTGGTTGGAAAGGGTAAAGATACAATTAGCGGAAACTGTTAGATAGCTGTCTTCAAAGGGAAAAATATGCCCCATGAGCAGAGACCCTCTTTAGCAGGCTGCTCATGATGCTTGCCTCCTCTGTCATGGGTAAAATGCCTGCAGTGGCAGGAGAAGATGGGAATGCCGCAACATTACTGCAGAGAATACTGCCATGGAGCAGGCAGGACTGTGGAGTTGAGAAGCATTCCAATCTGACAGACCTCTCTCCTTTTAAATGTTCCTTTCCCTCCATATTTTGTTTCCTGGAGGTGTGAGCCTCTAGACATAGGCCTGAGATGACAACAAAGATGGCAGGTAGTCAGGATTTTTTTTCTGTACGCTCACGGGATGTGGGCATCGCTGCCTGGCCTAGCATTTTTTGCATGCTCCTAGTTGCCCTTGAGAAGCTATTAGTCCCTTTGCTTTAGGTCGACCTACAATGCCATTAGGGAAGGAATTCCAAGATTTTGACCTAGTGACAGGATAGTGAGTGGCTTAGAGGGGAATGTACAGGTGGTGGTGTTCCCATGTATCTGCTGCCCTTGTCCTTTTAGATGGAAGTGGTTGTGGCTTTGGAACATGCTATCTAACGATCTTGGGTGAATTTCTGCAGTGTATCTCGTAGAGAGTGCATTCTGCTGCTACTGAGCATCAGTGGTGGAGGGAGTGGATGGTTATGGATGTGGTGCCAATCACACAGGCTGCTTTGTACTGGATGGTGTCAAGCTTGTTGAGTGTTGTTGGAGCTGCACCCATCCAGGCAAGTGGGGAGTATTCCATCACACTCCTGACTTGTGCCTTCCAGATGGTGCACAGGCTTTGGGGAGTCAGGAGGTGAGTTATTTGCTGCAGTATTCCTAGCCTCTGAACTGCTCTTGTAACCACTGTATTTATCTAGTGAGTCTAGTTGAGTTTCTGGTCAAGGGTAACCCTCCCCAAGATGTTAATAGTGGAGGATAGGAGATTGTAGTTGCAAGTTGTCAGGTTGGAACACACACCTGTTACTGGCCCAGTTTACACTTAAAAACCCTCATTCCTCACTTCTCCACCCACCTCACATGCTCTATCCATGCCCCCATTCCCCTGTGCACACTCATATTCCCCCTTGTACCCATTCCCAGCCTCTCCAGTCTCCCCACATAACTGTAACTATATTAAATCCCACCCTCTCCAAACCTTCTCTGTTTTCCAAATTGCAGTAGCCTGTGTTACTTAGCAATACTTAATAAAACAAAATGGAAACTTTATATAAATTTAGGGCTGAAATGTAAGATATTAAACAGGGGTCTGGATTCTGAGATAAGACCACACTCCAATGGAAGACTGCATGTGGACTTGGCTCCTTTTGCGCAGTGCTATTGGACAGCAACCCATATGTAGTATATTTAAAAGTTAGCACTCCCAGCACTTAGCCTTGCTCGTTGGGAGAGAGAAATTGACAAGTGAATATGGAGGCCAAATGCTCAATTTGTAGCTCATATCTTTGTTTCTAGCTCTTTGATTTGTCCTTCTGCTAAGTAAACTCTCCATTGCCAATGTAGAATGTGCCTGATAAAGTATATAGTTGAGCCATTAGTACATCATATTTTGTTACAGGTGCAAAAGAATTCAAATCTCAGTGATTTCTAATTCGCTACAGTTTCTTGATTTGTCCACATACAGCAAGAGTCTTAAAAGAAAAAGCCAAGTGAATGATTATATATCACACCTGTGGCATGTGAGCAATTCCACGGGTGATCCAGCATAGAAACTTATAAAAATGAAGTTACTAAATTAGAAAAGTAAAATTCTTTAAAACTTGAATTTGGTTCAGAGACTGGAATTCAGAATCAGAACTTAATATTTAGATTCTGACATTCTGAATCTATAGAACCATAGAAAGGTTTTGGCACAGAAAGAGACCATTCAGGACATTGTAATTGGGCCAGCTGAAGGAAACTAGCTGCCTTTTTGAATGCCACCTCCCAGCACCTTCCCTGTAGCCTGGCAGGTTATAGCCATTCATGTGCAGATCCAACTTCCTTTTAAACAAGTTGTGGATTTCTGCATCCACTACCAAACCAGGCAGTGAATCCCAGGCACCCATCACTCTATGAATGAAATTGTTTTTCCTCATGTCCCCTCAAAGCCTTTTACCATTCACCTTAAATCCGTGTCCCTGGAGTGCTCCTCTGGGGGTGAGACAGGTCTTTTCTGTCTATTTTATCCGAGCCCATCTTAATTTTATATGTCAATTAAATCATCCTTAGCCTCCTGTTCAATGGAAAGCAACCCCAGCCTATACAATCTTTCCTCATAGCTTCAGTTTTAACTCCTGGCAAATGGTGTCTCAGTGGTTAGCACCGTTGCCTCACAGCGCTAGGAACCTAGGTTCAATTCTGCCCTCAGGTGACTGTCTGCGTGGAGTTTGCACATTCTCCCTGTGTCTGCGTGGGATCCCTCTGGGTGCTCCGGTTTCCTCCCACAGTCCAAAGATGCACAGGCTAGGTGGATTGGCCATGCTAAATTGCCTGAAGTGTTCAGGGATGTGTAGATTAGGGGGATGGGTCTGGGTGGAATGCTGTGAGGGTCAGTGTGGACCTGTTGGGCTGGAGGGCCTGTTTCCACACTGTAGGGATTCTATGATTCTTGTAAATCTCCTGTTTACTCTCTCCAGAGCATTATGACCTTGCTTAATGCAATGACCACAGCTATACATAAATTTCCAACAGTGGCCTAATCTTCATTTTATACCATTTCTGCATTATGTTCCAGATTTTCTATTCTATACTTTCTCCAATTGAGGAAAGCATTCTATGAGTTATTTTTAACAGCTTGTCTACCTGTCCTAACGTCTTCAAGGGCAGATGGTTATGCTCTCTACAGTCTCTCCCATTTATTGTGTTTTCTGTAGCTTTATTTACCATGCCAAAATACAGTAGGCACACTAGTCTAGATTGAACTCCATTGGTCATTTTTTCATCCATTCATCTCAATCTGGAGTTGACAGTTATCCTTTTCACTATGGATCACACAGCTAATTTTTGTGTTGTCTGCAATTTCTCAGAATGACATTCAAGTCCAAGTCATTAGCATAAAAATGACAAACAGCAAGGAGCCAACACTGGGCGCTGTGGAATACCACTGGAAACCACTTTCCATTCATTTAAACATTCATCGATCACTACCCTAAATTTCCTATCACTGAGACAATTCTGGATCCAACTTGCTACATTCCCTTTGTACCCCACATACTTTAACTTTTTCTTGACCAGTTTGCCGTGTGGAACCTTGGTAAATGCCTTGCTAAAATTCATGTAGACATCATCCACTGTATTTGTCTCATCAATCCCTCTTGTTACTTTCTCAAAAAATTCAATTGAGTTACTAAGACATGACCTTCCCTTAACAAAACCATGCTGACTATCCCAGATTATTCCATGCTTTCGGAGTGATAGTTTATCTGTCTCTCAGAGTTAACTTTAGTAATTTGCACCATTGGAGGCAGACTGACCAGCCTGTAATTATTTAGCCTATCCATTGCACCCTTTTAAAACAATGAAATACTACTGTAATGAGAAACTATTCAATTTCGTTACAATCAGATACCATAAGAACACATTGTTGGCACAGCTTGCTGCTTCCATTACAGTACAGGAGTAATATGTTGTGGTAATGATCCATTCTTCGTTATAGATGTCTATCTAAGCTGTTAACCATTAATGACTGTTTACCATTGATAGGAATCATGTTGTTAGTCAAAAATATTCGGCAGTTAATTCAATGATATGTTTATTCTGATGTGTCACAACAATAGTTAGTAAC
This sequence comes from Ginglymostoma cirratum, assembly GCA_024137785.1. Taxonomy (NCBI): domain Eukaryota; kingdom Metazoa; phylum Chordata; class Chondrichthyes; order Orectolobiformes; family Ginglymostomatidae; genus Ginglymostoma; species Ginglymostoma cirratum. The sequence goes on along the minus strand of JAHRHZ010000061.1, from coordinate 9,382,500 downwards.
TACCTGATGATTTCTACTTATTTAGGCTTCATCCTGGAGACTTGAATCAGAATGTGCTGCTTCACATGTCTGAGAAGCTGGGATATAAACATACTGAAGTGGTAAACACTGTGCTAGCAAACAGAGCCTCCCACATCCTTTCCATTTATTTTCTGCTAAACAAGAAACTGGATTACTATTTTAAAAGCATCCAAGTAAGTAATGATCTGAGCAGTGATTTTTTTTATGGAAAGTATGTTTAAGTTAAGAAGTATAAACTGGCCAGAAATATCTCACAATTATTTTAGTGTAAGACATAGCATAGCTAGTTAATACAGTAGATAACTGAACCACAGACTACATGGACTCTCTTGATACACATTCTGCGCTGTGCAATCTCAGATGGGCCTTTGCATTTAACATCAGCACTTCAAGGTGGGAGGGCTTATGATAGAATGGGTAGCACCCCTGCCTCAAACAGTTTCGGGTTCAAGTCCCAGTCTAGTTCTTGATGAGCAAAGAAGGCACAGTCAAACAGGTTGAGTGTCCACTTGTAAATCCTTCCAAAATGCACCAATGCTGGGTGGGAAGAGCATCTGTCAGCACTATACACTGTTCTAAACTACAACACATGTGAAGGGATATGGAGCCACAGAGGTTCAGATTCCCTGAGTGGAACTGTAACCCACTCCTACCACCTCAGGGGTAAAAGAAAATTAGCCAGAGTTTCCTGCTGTTGTCAGTTATCTAGTTACCTCAATGTGTTTGGATGCTGGTTAGATAAGGTTGAGCTATGATACGTCAGCAATACTTTTGTCTGGATTCATGTGAAATAGGCGAAAAGAAAAATTTGCATTATATATAGCATGTATCATGACCTTAGTGTGTCCTAATTGACCTTACACTGATGAAATAGTTTTGAAGTATAGACACTATTGCAATGTTGAAAAAGGAACAGCTAAATTGTGCACTGAAACACCCCTTAAATAACATAATGATATTGTCAGATATTCTGCGCAAGTTCTGATAGCATTCTGAGGAAGGGTCAGTGGACCCAAAATATTAACTCTGATTTCTCTCCATAGATGTTGCCAGACCTTCTGAGCTTTTCCATCAATTTCTGTTTTTGTTTCTGATTTCTAGCATTGACAGTTCTTTCGGTTTTTATTTTGCCAGATATTCTGTTTTACTGTTGGTAATTGGAGGGATAGTGATTCCTTTCCATCATATTCTCAGGTGTGAGACTTTTTTATTTGATCATTCCTTAAATTAATTAATCAAAAGAAGAAACTCGAGGGTTCAAGATTGTAAACATTATCAAGGTAACAGTCACCATGTAAACTTTTCCCTCTGCCCCTCCAGTAATGTTTATGTTAGAATAATGACAGTTTGATAGCATCTCCTTTGTGTGTTTTTTGGGTCATGCAGACACACTTCAGTGAAAACATCTGTAGTATCTAGTTTGTGCTTTTGCATTTGCAATTACTAACAATTAATTACTGACAGTATTTACAGTCTGTTTACAGATTGGTAGTGATTGACCTTTTTTTAGAAAGCATGCCTTTCCTCATTACAGACTTTTGCAATGCATTATACTCTCGTGTTATTGTTAGTAAACCTTTAGAAAAGATAAAACGCTAGTGAGTATGAGATTCTGCATAATCTCTTGTTCAAACAGCAAATACCAGTCATAGCTTTAAGGGAATTGGTTGGAAGGATAGTCAGATTCATAGCCAAACAGTACAAAGTTGACTTAATTCATATTCTGTTGAAGTTCTGAAACAAGAGAGGTGCTCTGTGACACTGATCACATCCCTACTCGCTGTTCTTAATGACTCTTTCCTCAGCAATTACTACTAAAGCCAAGAATCAACTGAAAGACTAAATAAAGGAAACCATTGAAATTATTCCAAATTCTTGGCAACTTTTTTTAAACAAGGCCCTGAGACTGATTCATAATTAATGACACACAATTACTTTGTTGATCTTAAGTAGAGAATGTTTGAATACACTCTTTGAAAACAATGTTAATTCAATATACAGAATATTTACAACCACTCATTAGAATGGATTGGGACATTTTCATGCATTTTGGACCAGTTGATCAGAACATCCTGGCACAGATCCAAGCAGATTGCTTCTGCAATGTACATTGTTAAGTAAACAGGTATTACAGGAAGATGGATTGTGTTGGAAAAAGTTAATGCCATTTTCAAGACATACTCATTGCTTTACTTTACCTAACAAATAGAGGAAATCTTCTCCCAGTATTCTTATGTTAACTCTAACTCTATTTTCCCTCTATTATAGAAACGAGACTTTGCAAATGGTATTTGCTACAAGAATCTGGTGCATCAGTCTGATAAATACAGGCTCAAGGGAACACAGGAGGTACAATGTCTACAGGTTTATCTATTAATTTTCTTTGCCTGTGTTTATTTGCACAGGCATTCACAATTTACAGTTACGTCAACATTACTAATTTTGACTGAAGGTGTTAGTCTGGACTGATCTACCTCAAACAGAAAATACCTAATTTCGTTTTGATTTCAGTAATCTACCACCTGAAAGCTATTACATTTAGAATTTCTTAAACAGTTGTTTTCAGTTTTGGGAAACTTAATGTTTTAGTTATATTGGAAAACCTCTTCTCAGTATTGCTGAGGCTGCCAGTGCTATGAATCACTGCAGGGAATAGAAAACACTCAAGCTGCGTGGAGTCAGAGGAATGAGTGCCCCTTATTGTCCATCACTGACAAATTTGGATTGCCACCTGAAGTGCCTGTCAATGCTTCAAATGCAGCGTAGACAGCAACTGCAATTCCATCAAACGTGACATTTTTTTTCCCTAGAGACAATTTAATGCTCAACTGCTTTTGTAGCCAAATCAGCAAAGAAAAAACATTTAATGTAATTTTTTGCAGAACTCACATTATGTTGTCCATTTGGACAGAGTGCACCTCATGGATCTGACAAGTGTGATGAGGAAAGAGAGTATCACTTCACATTTTTTTTAAGATTTCTTTTATAATGAATAAAATTATATCATGAAAATAAATAAAGGGATAGGTGATAAATTAAGAAAGTTAATAGGAAGCGGTTTGTAGCAATAAAAAACATTATAAATTAGAATAGAATGGATCAGTCAAATAGCTGTACCTACAGGCATGATACCTAGTGTATGTATGTACAGATGAATACAGTACTATATCTAATAAACTTGCCAGCAATTTGGAACAGTACGGTGGTTCAGTGGTTAGCACTGCTGCCTCGCAGTGCAGGGGCCTGGGTTTGATCCCAGCCTTGGGCGATGGTCTGAATGGAGTTTGCACGTTCTCCCAGTGTCTGCGTGGGTTTCCTCCCACAGTCCAAAGATGTGCAGGGTAGCTGGAGTGGCCATGCTAAATTGCCCACAGTGCCTAGGGATGTTTAGGTTAGATGTGTTAGACATGGAAAGTGTAGGGGAATGGGTCTAGGTGGGATGCTCTTCAGAGGGGTGGTGTAAACTTGTTGGGCCATGTCTGACATAGGTGGAGATTCAGTGATTTTGTTGTAAGTAGTAACACCTCTTCCTATTGAATATGATTATGATGTCTTACCTGCCTTGATGAAAGGCCTTTGCAGTCAAACTGTATGACTCTGGTATGCAGTACTGTGCAGCTTTCCACTCTGATTTGTAAGCGTGATTTCATTAAAGAGTTTTGCTTGTCTAAGTTTCTACTTCCTAAAACTCTTGCTTTTCTCAGAATACAAGTGTTTCAGATGTCAGAATTCTTGTCTCCAAACAGTTCTATCAAAACTGATTATTTTTGCTTCATTTGCAGTCATATTTTAGAAATCACTAGCTGGGCTGCTCAGTACCTGGTGGCATGCCCATGTTATGCTCTGACCATTGAGATTACAAGGCTGGGATGCATATCTGATTAATATTTACAAGGATGAACAAATCTATTGCAGGGTTACACTACATGATTGCCAGCAATTCCACTCCCATGCTGTCACCATTGGTCACCCAGCATGTCCATTCCTACAGTTGATCGCCTTCCCAAGGCAACAGGAAATTGAACAAATTCTTCTTTAACCAATCAAATGATCCATGACTGTCAGTCAAACTGCCTTTCTCATACCTGCAATGAGTACTGTAACCAACATTTCAAACCAAGGCAGAATTTTTAATGCTGCCTTGTTTTTTTCTCCCCTGAGTTGTTCATAGTAATGTGCCCTGGAGAAAATTCCATTCTTATATTCCCTTCCATGCTTCTGTTCTTAGATATTCTAGGACAGCCCAGTTGGTTGGAAAACCTAATTGCTGTCTGCAAGAGTTGCACTTTTGTCTCTCGCTGTCGAGGCACCAACCATAGTTGTGACAGACAATGTATATCTGTAGTTTCCAGGATGTTAATGCCAAGAGGATGCAGTAGAAAGGGCTGAGTGCCATAAAGAGACTTTTTGAAAAAAGATTCTTGCATAGCTCATAATTAATGGTTCTTTGTTGGTTTTGGAAACAATTCAACCCTTATTGTTTTGCAATGCAGTTTGTTCCATCTGTTGAGATGAAAACTGTGCCCTCTATCAGCTTAGGTAGAATTATGGGTGCTTAGAGAAAGCTGTCTTTTACTTGCTTCACTGAATAGACTGACCCTTTTGTCCAGTCACCAACGCATTTGCCTGAAGCAGTTCAGTGAACAGTTTGCAGCTGCTCTTTAGTCGGGGTATTTCTGTTCTTAAGCATTTGGCCTGAAGATTAAACTCTTTCGTTTGCTCTGCAGTGTCCTGAAACATTTATGGGATTCCTATAAAGAACAGCTGTACTGTAGTTTCATGTTCCTGTGCTTTAAATCCCATCTTCAGTGCTTTAGACAAATATCCTAAAAGGAACTGTTTCGACTCTCCAGTTTTTCCTAATAGCTAAATCCACACTAAAATCAGGCACAATTGGGAGTGTGCTGAGACTGATGTAATTACTGACACACATGCTAATCTAGATAACTAGTACAACCAGACCAACAGCTTTTAAAAAAACTGACAGAGGCCCCCAAAAGCTGGCAATTTGAGAATGGCCCTGATTACAAGCCTATGACATTTCAAAACAAGTACTTACACAGGATTGAACTCAACGCTGGGTGCGTTCAACATTCCTTCAATTGCATAGGAGAAGAATGAAACAAATTAAATGAAGACTTGAAAGGGAACTGCAGTTGTTGAAATGGATCCAGGGACATGCTCCTGTGGAAAATGCATCCTTCCCACAGCTCACCCTCCTACCCTGCTTTGTGTCATCTGCAAATTTGGAGATATTACATTTAGTTCCCCCATCTAAACTATTAACATTTATTGTGAAGAGACAACTAAAATCCTTTAACTCATACTTGTGAGAACCTCAAACAACTGGTAGTGAATGGTGACCTTAAGCAGAGCAAGAGGAAGACAATGAGAACATACACTGATAGTTTAAGAAGCAACTGAAGTATAAGATTCAAGAACAAATTCACGATGTTAGCTGCAGAGAATGTGGAAGTAAAACTGGACTTCACATCCCACTCTTACCTATGATCCAGGTCAAAGTTGAGCTTCTTTGCTTGATGCTGGAGTTAGCCGTCAGCAGTTCATATCGATCTCTTCCTGTTTCACTCCCACCACCTGATATAGCATTGTAGTAAAATGCACAACCAGTTGTTTGATGGCTGCTGTAGTCAGTGTGGTGCTGATGTTCTTGCCATTCTGGGGCAATTTGCCCACAGTGCAGCATTCCTGGGAGGATGTTAAGACAGGTCTAGGTCTGTGACCTTGGATTGCCTTTGTTGGACTGAAGTTTTTGGCAAGTAAGTTGCATTTGAGGCTTTTTGTTATGACAACTGTTCTCATAGGAAAAATCTCCACAGTGCTTTTGTTTCAGACTTGTCTTGAAACTAGTTCTTCGAAACGTTACCAGGATAAACTGTTTTGTAAATATTTCTCCTGATTTACCAATAAATGGTAAATTAACATAATTGGACAGTGTACATCTTTTCATACCAATTGGTCTTTTTTATGCAATAATTTTAAAGTCGATAAGCCCTTTTTAAATGACAAATTGAAAACTTAGTGGCAGTGATAACATTAAAAATTGCTGTCTTTTGAGAAGTACACTCAGTTCCCATAGGACTGCCATCACACTTTTATGATACAGCCATACTGTTATCTCAAGACAGCTGCCAAATAGCTGGACATTTTATCCATGGCCAGCTCTTCCTCACTGTGCTGCTTCTCTGATCTACATGTGACACAGACTGTGTAGCCTCCACTCCATCATCTGTGCTCCATCATCTCCTGTACCTTATGTTCTTTTAATTTGTGTTCTCATTTGTCTGTATATTTTGCTATGCACAGCCATCAATTATTAAACAGAACCACCTGTATACTTTATGTAATTTTACTTGTATTCATAATGTTTTAAGATTAATGCTAAAATAATCACATGTTTGTGTCTCTCCTGTTTTCTTTCTTTTTTTTCTGTTTCTTTGCCACTTCTTTTATGCATCCCTTGAGCAGTCTTCGGGATTCCTTCGGTTGTAAAATTGAGGAATAGTTCAATGGGTAAAAACAATGCCGTTCAAGTTTAAGCATTGCTGCCATGCTGTTATATCCCTGAATACTGTTTCTCTGGTAACAGCAACTACTAAACTGCTGCAGAGTCCTGAACAAAGGAATATCTGCTGTGACCTTTGGAAATTCATGCTGGCTGCACAATTCCACGACCTTAAATATCTAAAAGTCTTACTTGGGGATGAGGAATATGGGGACATGTCCTTCACTAATGTATAATGTCCTGCAAAATTCATTTTTATTTAAGGGGATACTTTATATAACTTCACCTCCATAGGAAAAGAAGCCCAAGAACCCAGAAAGAGGAGTGGAGTTTTTTCAAAAACCATCTGTAAGAAAAGCAGAGAAAAGCTCTAAACCTTTAAACCCCGGTAAAGCTGTGCTGAAGGAGAAAAAAGTTCCTGATCCTGAGAGAGGTAAGCGTATTGCAGACATCCATGAGATCATGATGTTCATGTTAAGTTATACATCCAGTTTCTGATGATACAGAGACAGGAAGGTCTGGGCCAATAAACCAGGAGAAATTTAAGAGCCAGTTGGACAAGCATGGACTAATAAAGGAGAACTAAAACTGATTTGTTCGTGTTGACTAACTTAGTCTCATTTTTTGATGACATAACAAAGTATGTGGATGAATGCAACGTATCTGTGCATAAACTTTCAAAAGTGTCTGATAAAGTACCATATATGAGGCATGTCAAGATAACAGTAGTCCAAGGAAGAGGGAATACAGATTGGATACAAAATTACCTAGGGGATAGCAATCAGAGAATGGTGGTGAATGGCTGTATTTCAACTTCAGAGTTTGAGTTATATGATCACTGGTGATTCTTGGTACATGTCGATTACCTGAACTTGTAGGTACCGAACACAGTTTTGAAAATTGAAGATGAAACAAAACTTGGGAATGTAATAAATGGTGAGTAAGTTATTAAGAGACTTGCAGAGCATGTAGGCTGGTCGAAAGGGAAAGCACAGTAAATGAAATTCAACATAAAAACATATGAGGTGATACATTTTGGTAGGAAGGGTGAGGAGACACAATGTATACTAAATGATATCGTATTAAGAAGAGAGACTCATAGGAGTACTCAGGCCAGGCAGCATCAGAGGAGCAGGAAACTCGAGGGTCCCGACCCGAAACGTCAACTTTCGTGCTCCTCTGATGCTGCCTGGCCTGCTGTGATCCTCCAGCTCCACACTGTGTTATCTATGACTCCAGCATCAGCAGTTTTACTATCTCTTAGGAATACTCAAATATGCACGACTCTTTGAAGGTGGAGATATGGCTTCCTGGACTTTATAAATAAAGGCATGGCCTGGATTTTCACCTCCGACGTGGGTTTGGAAAATCAGGAAATGCCTTAGCTTGCATTACTCACCTCAGGAAAATTTCCCTAAGTGACAGGAATGTTGTTCTGGAGAGGGGTGCTGGGGTCGTGGTGGTGACTTCATCATTCAAAAATCATCTCTTTAGTGAAACCCCATTCAACACCAAGTAAAGCCCCTCGACTACTTATACCCTCATGAAAACAAATATTTTTATTGGTAACCCCACATCCAAGACAGCTAATCCTTCAATAAACTCTTCAAGCTGTTGATCGCAATTGAGTTTACAATTAGCTTCCTTTCTCACTGTTATAATGCTAAATTGTGGAAATCTGTCAAGCGGTAATAATGTTACAATGATAGCACCTAGAGCTGTGTTAACAAACAACTGTCGAAGCTGCCGCCACATATTCTTTTCTACTCACAGACAAAAGAGGGCTTTTAAAATTTTATTTCTAAATAGTTGGGCCCCTTAACTATCCAAGAGAAATAGAATAGCAGATAAGTCGGCAAATTTCAGAGAAGTGCGAAAGTAAAGTAAAAAGTAAAAGTAATAATGGTAGGGGATTTCAACTTCCTCAACATTAACTTGGGTAGTCAAAGTGAGAAAGGCTGAGAAGAGAGAAATTCTTAAAATGTATCCAGGACAGCTTTTTAAGCAAGTACGGTAAAGGCCCTATAAGATTTAGATTTAGGATATATTTATTTATCACATGTACGAAGTATAGGAACACATAAGTACAGCGAAAATTACACAAAGTTGCCATTCACTGGCACTCACTCGGTTACAAAAACTAGAACTAAAAGATTTAACAGAGCCAAAAGGTAAACCGGAGAAAAAAATAGTCCAGATCTGAGTCCCAGGTCTCATCTCCACAATGGTGCAGGCACCGGTCCAATCGCTAGGACATCCAGGAGAGCACCATCACCGCTGACCCCTCACTGGCCCCTCTCTCACCGCCGACTGCCCCCTCACCAGCCCCGTTCTCACTGCCCACTGCCCCCTCACCGGCCCTGCTCTCACCGCCCACCGCCCCCTCACCGGCCCCACTCTCACCGCCACAGCTGCCCCCTCACCGGCCCCGCTCTCACTGCCCACTGCTGCCCCCTCATCGGCCCTGCTCTCACCGCCCACTGCCCCCTCACCGGCCCCGTTCTCACTGTCACTTTGGCCTATGCTCGAGCTGCTGTCACTGCAGGACACGGCCCGCGCGTTCAGCTCCTGTCACATGGTTCCCTGTCATGACCTGACTCCTTAGGTGGGTGTGGTGGGGGTATAGAATTACTGCAGAGAGGAGAGAGAGAAGAAGAGAAAAGAAAGGAAAAGGAAAAGGAACTAGTGAGCAGAGTGGAGCAACAAATGGAGCACCTTACCCTGCCGCCATCTTGATGGACAGAGTTGGGGAGGTCTGGACTTAATTTTCGGTGATGAAGCCGAGGAAGTGATTAAAGTATCAGTGGGGGAGCATTTTGCAGTCAGCGAGCATAACTCCATTAGATTCAAGGTTGTTATGGAAAAGGATAATAAAAGACCCGGAATCAAAGTTCTAAACTAGGGGTCAGTGTTCGGATCCTTACTGTTTTGTGGTTTGTATAAATGATTGATTTCCGTTTCAGCGATAATTTTTAAAATAAATAGCATCTCGATTATAACAGAGGATGAATTTACTATAAAAGTACTAAGCAGTCAAACAATAATGTCAGACAGTGTAATTATATCTTAAAATGAGGGATTGCTGTTGTCACCGCAGAATATCTGAATTCTTTTACTGTATGTTGTTTTTTGATTGCAAAATTACTGAGAGAATAAGCTGTCTCAAGTGCTATTGTTGTGAGGAAATCTGAACTCTCAAACTCTGTTTTAACCTTCTGTCTACAGGACTGATTCTGGAACCTTGTCTTCCTATACCTATGCCAGCAGGTGAAGCTAGAGCCAGCAAGAATGGATGTGTCAACTCACAATCCTTGGAGTATTTGGAAGTGAATTGTCCTCTCCCCAGGTCCCCAATGCCTATCAGACAACATGGATCTCAGCCAGTAGAAACTGTGAGCGCAAAACACGGGGCAAAGGACATATACCCCATTGTGAACAGTAAATATCCTACTTGCCTGGGGCAAGATCGAATTGAACTAATTCCTCAGCAGAGAGCCGTGGGACCTTATGGGATTTTCTCTTACTCATCCACCGAACAGACTGCAGTTTCAATTCAGCAGCACGAGTGTTTAATATCCATGAAAACACTGAGTCATCCTAGTCACACCATTCCATCGTATGAAGAAAAGAAAGACCTTATGGGACCCCAGATGGTGTCTCATATTCCATCTGTTTCCAATAATGCAAGATCCACTGAACTGGGCAATCCTTATCTGGTTAAAAGTAGGGGCAAGTTTCCAATGATGGGCATTGGTCAGATGCTGAGAAAACGGAATCAAACGATACAACTAAAAATGGACAGACCCAAAGAAACATGTGGTCCTGAGTTTCCTACATCAGATATTATACAGAAGATGCTGTGTACTTCTGGTAGTCTAGAACCCCAGTGTTGATTTCAGTTCTCAATATTAGATTTCGGTGTGATTTATCTTAAAGGGACACACATCAAACTGGCAAAATTGTTCACTATATTTTTTTCCATTAGTATTTCTTCGTAAGGTTTCTCAGGAACATATCTCAAAAATATTTAATCTAACTTTCGAATGCAAAGCTGATTTGGATAGTGCAAGGCCAAGAATTTGTTCACATATCTGTGTAATTTAAAACAGCACAAAAGTTAATTGATTCAGTGTATAATAACTGCATGAAGACCTTTGTAAAAGAAGTATTGTTCATTGGATCATTTTCATTTGAGAATTGTGAACTTTTTAACTGCTGACATATCTGACATTGTAGGCAGCCATACATCAAAGGGCTGAAAGTATTATACTTGAGAAACATTTAGATTGTGTTTTTAATCCATATATGTGGTATTCTTTTACTGAAGCTAAATTGTCAGTATTCTTCTGAAGCAATTATGTATTCTAGGCATTGTTTTGTTAGAAGGTGAGACATTCAACAAAAAATTGAAGAGATCACCAAATCTAACAAACACCATGAGAAACTGGCATGTTCTATTTAATGCTGACTATTGTTTGCAATTTTATATACGCATACAATATATATAACCTTTATCCTTGATTTAAAATGCTTTGCATTCAGTCTTTTTAAAATTTTTCCTTTAACAACATATAGGACATTTTATTAAAAAACCAAGCGGTCTTAGTGTTTGTGGGAATTGCGTATAAGTTTACATTTAGAGTTTGTAAAATGGAATGTTACAAAGATATGTTCAAATGTTTAGTCAATTTTATTGGCTGGACTAGAGCTACCTACATATAGCTTGGCAATCTCTGTTTGTCAGTAATATTTCTCTGCGGAGCCAGTCTATATTTACTAGTCTGAGAACTTTATAAACAAGAGTGCACAGCCACAGTAATTACTAAAATTGGGGCGTCAGGGGCAGTGAACACTATAATGCAAATCAGAAAATACTTGTTTTTCCTAGTGCATCCTGTTCCCAGTTTTCAGCGGATCCTGTCTCATATCAAGAGCTCTTCCCTTGGGTGACATTTGTCAGAATCTGTTTTTTGTTTTCTTGGTTCAGCCAAAGTGAGCTGCTTTTATTGGCTTCAACAGTTATTAGACGCAAGAAATCTGTGATCCAGACAAGAAGCTGGGATACGTAATGACCATGTGTGATAGAGTGAATTAGGTGATTGCAAGTCAACATCAACTTTGAACTCAATGGAAATAAAAATTGGGAGAGATGTAAATTTGGCAACTGGCTGTTGCCTTTTATTTTTGCAAATGCATAAGGATGGTATCTAGTCCAGTGAGTGAGAGGGCATCAATAACAAAACTTAAATTTGTATGGTTTTTATTTCTTATTCTCTGAAGAAAAGGAATGTTTTGAAATGCGTGAAGCAAATCCATGCATTTTTCATTCAGTGGTCTCCTAACTCCTCATCAAGGCCGTGATAAAAATGTGCAGAATCCATCAATTAACTTACAATCTTTCTCATGTTTGACCATAAGACCACAATAAAACCATAAGAAATAGGAACAGGAGTAGACAATTGGCCCCTCAAGCCTGCTCCATCATTCAATAAGATCATGACTTATCCGACATTCCTCACGTGCACTTTCCTGCCCTTTTCCTGTTACACTTGATGCCTCCACTGATCCAGAATCTAAAACATCTGCTGCTATAATTCATGGCTATTCTCCTGTATAACTGTTTTAATATTAAATCTTTCTTCACGGTGGACACAAGCATTTCTTGCACAGCATGTGATCCTGAATTGAAATACACAATAAAATTGCTTAGCACTTTGGAGTTGCACAGAATTGGATATAGTGCTGTATGCATTGTGACAGGAACTGTGTTAGCAACTGATTTTCAGCTTCTCACTGGCTTCAACCATGAGGAATCGTCTCTTCTCAGCCTCTTTCCTCCCAGTTAGTATCCCTGATCTTCAGTTCAGTGTTATATACAAAGCTGTCTAAAAATGAAAGTTTTTTTTCCTTCTACAGAAGAGAAAGTTGCTTACAATCAGTAGTTTAATGGCAAATTATTTTCTGAAGTAACTTGCAAGGGAAATTCTAATGGAACTAACAACACTGTTAGAAAAACAATTTTTCAATTAACTACTGAGTGTAAGCAGTATATTTGAATATTGCTGAAAAGAAAGGCATGTTTCCAGTGTTTTTCATCTTGTTCTCATCATGTCAAAGGCAAGAATGCCAAACATCAAGCATTTGCAATAATTTACACTATAGGATGTTTGGCAAGTGAACTCTGATTGGCATTTTCATGGAGAAGGCAGCCTGAACAATAAGCCAAGCAGCATCAGAGGAGCAGGAAAGCTGACATTTTGGGTCGAGACCCTTCTTCAGAAATGGGGCAGGGGAAGGGGATTCTGAAATAAATAGGGTGAGAGAGGGAGGCAGATAGAAAATGGATAAAGGAAAAGACAGGTGGAGAGGAGACAGGTCAAAGAGGCGGGGTCGGAGCTAGTAAAGGTGAATGTAGGTGGGGAGTTAGGGAGGGATAGGTCAGTCCAGGGAGGCCGGACAGGTCAAGGAGGTGGGATGAGGTTAGTGGGTAGGAGATTGGGGTGGGGCTTGAGGTGGGGGCTTTCCTGCTCCTCTGATACTGCTTGGCCTGCTGTGTTCATCCAGCTCTACACCTTGTTATCTCAGATTCTCCAGCATCGGCAGTTCCTAATATCTCTCTAGCCTGAACAATAAGTTTCGTAAGCCTTTGGGTAATTCAAAAAATGGGTAAGGCTTGGACATATTCCTTCTCTTCATCTGTCCCATTGTGTGGATATATGTCATTTGTGTAGCAGGTGTAAATGAAAAATCTTATGAGCTCAATTGATTACTTAACATTATTTGTTAAGGTAGTTATTAGCATGCTCAAGATTGTTCAGCAAGTCCCATCATTAACATCGGAGGTCCTTCACAGACGAGGATGACTGTCTTCCATTGTCAGGATGAGTCTGTAGGTAGCTGTACAGACCTGCAGCTATCACAGGTTCTGTTACACTTGGGGCAGAAGGTGATCACGGGAAGGAGTGGGTGGGACATTGGTGTAGCAAGTGCACTCCTTACGCTGTTGTCGCCTGGCTTCTGTTTTTTCCCTGATGGCAAGTCTCAAGGTGCTCAATGCCTTCCCGGATGCTCCTCCTCCATTTTGGATGGTCTTGGGCCAGTGATTCCCAAATGTCTGTGGGAATGCTGCACTTGTGCCAGTGATGCCTTGAGGGTATCACTGAAGAGCTTCCTCAGACCCTTCACGGAGTCACGTCTAACAATAGACACTTTAATTTGGGTTTTCCAAGTGTGGGTAGGCTGAGTAATCTGTGCTATTGCAAGTAACCAAAGGAACATGCTCCTTCATTTGATCAGCCAATTATTCAGACACAGAACTTACCTAACTGACATAATTCCAGCATTGAAATTCATAGACAATCATCGTTCAATTATATAGTAGGCAGAAAATCTTTTTGTACTGGCAGAAACATACTGTTAGTAGAAAATACCACCTGATAAGGCACTGAATAGTATCAGTGTGAAACAGTTTGCACAACCCAGTGTTCACATTTTTTAAGAGACTTTGCATTTCCAGTGCAATTTGAGGTAAACCAGACACTTTTAAGATCTGAAAGTGGTGGCCTTTGGCCTGTTGGGAGTTTGCATGATACACTGCAAATAACATGTTTCAATTAGGTAACTTCTCATTCTTCTCAACTCTAGGAACATAGACCCAATCTCTTCAATCACTCTTCATAGGAGAATTGCATCAATCTGGTGTTAAAGGAAATTAATATTAATAGTTAGAATGTTTTACTGGAGAAGCTAATGGGTCTGCAAGTTCACAAGTCCCTGGGACCTGCAAGTGTACCCCAGAGTGTTAAGAAGTAGCTATAAAGATAATGAACATATTGGTGATGACCTTTCAAACTTTTATAGATGCTGGAATGATTTCTATAGATTGAAGGTTAACAAATGTCATCCCACTATTTAAATTAGGAGCAAAAGAGAAACAGAGAATGTAGATTCGTCAGCCTTGTCGGGAAAATGCTAGAACTTACCATGAAGGATATGATAAACAGACACTTGAATAAAAGAAATCTGATCAGCATAATCAGCATGAATACACAAATGGACAATCATGTTTGACAGCTATGTAGAGTTTTCTGGGAATGTTACTAACAAAATGAATAAAGTGGTGTTGATGGACTTAGTATCCTTGTTTCATGAGAGCCTTTTGTTAAGGTCTCCCACAAAAGATTGGATAACAAAATTAAAACACATAGTGTAGGAGCTAATGTACTAGCATGGGTTAAAGATTGGCTGACGGGCAGAAAACAAAAAGTATGAGTAACTGCATAATCTGTGAGAAGCTTTACACCGTCTGGGCCGAAGCAGCCCATATAATGGCCACCACAACCGCAAACATTCATTCTCCCCACCACCAACCCTCAGTAGCAGCAATGTGTACAATTTACAAGAGGCGCTGCAGAAATCCATCGAGGTTCCAAAGTCAGCACCTTTCAAAACCACAACCACCACTATCTAGAAGGGCATGGAAGCTGATACATAGGCAAACCCCGACATCCCCTTCAAGCCACTCAGCATTCACACTTGGAAAGATATTGCCCTCCCATCTGTCACTGGGTCAAAATCCAGGAATTTCATTCATAATAGTTTTGTCAGTGTACCTACATCAAGCGGATTACAGCAGTTCAAGAAGGCAGCTCAACACCACCTTCTGAAGGGCAACGATGGATGGACAATAAACAACCCATGAGGGAATAGAAAAAAAAGTTGTATTAGCAGACTGGGTTGAGCAAGATGCCACAAGGATCAGTACTTGGGCTCCAGCTGTTCACATTATTTTTCAATGATTTGGACATAGTGACCACGTAATATTTCCAATTTTGCAGATAATGCACTGTTAAGCAGGAATGTATATTGTAAGGAAGATGTAAAGTGGTTTTAGGGGGATTTTGACAGATAGTGAGTGACAGCTTAGTGGACAAAAATTTGGCAGAATATAATGTGGAAAAATGTGAGGATATTCACTTTGGTAAGATAAACAAGTGTGCAGAGCTTTTTTTTAAGAGACTGAGAAGTGTCGATGTGCAAAGGGACCTGGGTGGCCTTGTCAATGAGTGACTAAAGGATAATTAGGAAGGCTAGTGGAATGTTAGTCTTTATCACAAGAGGGTTTAAGCATAAGAAGGCGAAGTCTTGCTTCAGATGTACAGCAGCTTGGTTAGAAAGCACCGGGATATCATGTACAGTTTTGGACTCTTTATCTCAGCAAAGATGTTATTGTCAGAGAAAGAGTGCAACTAAGGTTCACCAGATTTCAGCATGGCAGGAATGTCCGAAGAAGAGAGATTGCACAAACTTGACTGTCATTCTCTAGAGTTTCAAAGAATGAGAAATGGTCATGTTGAAATCTACACCATATGTAGAGGGATCATAGATTACCTACAGTGTGGAAGCAGGCCATTCGGCCTATCGCATCCACACTAACCTTTTGAAGAGCATCACACCCAGAACCACGATCCGCTACCCTCTCCCTGTAACCCTTCAATGACTAATCCACCTAACCCACACATCCCTGGGCACTATGGGCAATTTAGCATGGCCAATCCACCCAACCCGCACATCTGTGGACTGTGGAAGGAAACCGGAGCATCTGAAGGAAACCCACGCAGACACGGGGAGCATGTGCAAACTCCACACTGGCAGTTGCCATACATTGGGATTGAGGATGGACAGGGTAGATACAGGTAGGGTGTTTTTGCTGGTTTTTGAGGTCTACAATGCAAAAATAAAGGAGATTCATTTAGGACCGAAAAGAGGAAAATTGATTTTACTCAAAGGGGTATGAATCTTTGTAATTCTCTACCCTGACTGGTCTGTGGAAGCTCAGTCTTTGTGTGTATTTAAAGTAGCGATTGACAGATTTCTGATTACCAATGGCATAATGGGAATAGTTTGGATAAAAGGCATTAAGGGGTTCGATCATCAATGATTGTAATAAATGGCAGAGCAGGCTTGACAAGCTAAATAACCTATTCCTGTTCCTATGGGCTGAAGCTCACATTTTTTTTAGCTAAGTCCAAACTGTGTCAGGTCTTTTTGGAAGGATTTCTGCCACAAGGTATAATGGTATTTTCACTGTATCTTACTTAACCCACCTCATTAACTACCTACCCCACCCCCAATGGCATCCCTCACATTTGATTCCAGTTCCATTAAACCACCCACCATTTCCAGATCAACTCCCCATTCAGTGGATATCCCAGACTTCATTAGCATGCCTTTTGCTCATGCTATCTTTAAAAGCCTATGATGCACACAGACAAGCACCATCTATCTGGAGCTGCCCTGCACAGTTCCTCGACTTTGTCCCGGATTGTCCAACAGACGAAATGGATGCCCTGCTTTATGGGAAGGGACCTGGAAATCCTGCTAGATGGGATGGTGCAGAGGTGGGACTTCTTGTTCCCCCAGGACCTGGAATGGAGACCACATCACCAGAACATGCCAGCCTTGCCTGAGCTTGCAGTCCAGGTCAGTGCAGGCTCAGCCGTGTGGAGGAATGCAACATAGGATAATGACCTTCACTGCTCCACCACTGTAAGTGTTGCCATCTTCTCTCTGATAATTCACACCCACTCTACCACTGGCACTATCCGTACCTTTCACCCAGCTAATGCTATGCCACTGTCAATCGTTCCTGCAATATCTTCCCTCACTTGCCGGCAGTCTGCGCATTTCCAAATACCTGGCCTGGTATTGGAGGATGCCCTTGATTTAGTATGCTGAGACCTCCTGAGGGACAGCAATCCTCTTGAGTGTGGTCTGCTGACAGTGATAGCAAGTATCCTTCCTTTGTGTGTGCTATACGGCAAGGCAGGGATGTTGTGAACATTTAGGCAGGCTCAGAGTGAGCAAGCGCTACAACAGCGAACAAAGATGCCAGAGATATGGCCTGGTCCAGTCCATGAGCTGGGTGCATGTCTCTATGTGCATGGTATCCTTGCTGCAGCGTTACAATGGTAGTTGCCAATGCAGCCTGAGGTGCAACATTGAAGTGTAGAAGCGTATTGTAAGTGGATCAGAAATGTGCCTTGAGGATTTTTCGAGGTTGGCACATATCAGATGGTAAATGTCCATGGATGTGAGATGTGTGTGGCTGGTATCCATGGAGTGTGCTTTTGATGTTGGTGGCCAGTGTCCATCATGGAGGTTCTTCAGAACAATGGTGAGCTGAAATTGCCGGGTACCTACTGTTGTTTCGATGTCATGTTTACTTGACATCCAGCTTGTTTGGTAAGTTTGGTAAGATAGAAAGTTGCATGTTAATGAGGCAAGCAGGGCCATCAAGAAGGCATTGACCGAGAAATAACCACCCTTAATTAGCAATTCGCTGCTGTCTAGCAAGAAACTCATTGCTCATGGAAAGCATAAAGCATGGATGAGACGCTCCTCATGTGGAGATTAGCCTTGCTGGACTTTGTGCCTGTTTTACTAACAAGCTGTAGTTTATAGCATGATAGGTATACATGCACATTACATTGGCTAATGAGACAATTACTGAGACTATGAGGAGCAATGTATGATTTTTTTTCCTTTATTCATTCACGGGATGAGGGTGTTGCTGGCTAGGCAGGACTTATTGCCCATCCCTAATTGTCCAGAGGGCAGTTAATAGTCAACCACATTGCTGTGGGTCTGGAGTCACATGTCGGCCAAACCAGGTAAGGATGACAATTTCCTTCCCTAAAGGACATTAGTGAACCAGATGGGTTTTTCCAACAAACGACAATGAATTCATGCTCATCATTAGATTCTTAATTCCAGATAGTTATTGAATTCAAATTCCACCATCTGCCATGGCAGGATTTGACCATGGGTCCCCAGGGCATCTGGGTCTCTGGATTAATAGCCCAGCTATAAAACCACCAGACCATCGCCTCCCCTCCACATGTTATGACTGACCACGTCAGGATCTCAATTTGAACTCCTCAATTCTCCATCCAGGAATGTATGATATCGTCATATTGCATGGAGTATAATGCAATCACCAAACATAACTCTTTCAGAAACCTATAAAGCAGCATTCCCCCACAGGCAAGTAGATTCCTCCTTAGGTAAGGTCACCAAAACGCCACATAAAGGCCTCATAAATGCCCAGTAACAGTAGTAAAACAAAGAAAACAAACAGAACCAACCTTACTACTGCCTAGATCAATTTTTCTGAAGCTCTCCAAGTAAATTTCTGCATCTACAAATGCTGGTGTTTTGATTATATCCAGTTCCCAATCGTGGATCACTCATTAATTATTTCTGAATTATGGGTACTTTATAATAAATATTGATTTTTGGAAAAACGTTTTTTGAATGACTAAGGTACACCAATGCTCCTTTCCTGAACCTCAGGAATCAGTAACTTTATCTAGTTGTTTCTCTTATATTTGTGTGTCTAGCATATTCAAAAGGGATTTTTATTATAATTAATTTATGGGGTGTGGACATTACTGATTGGACTGGCATTTATTGTCCATCCTTAGTTGTCCTTGAGAAGGTGTTGTTGAGCTACCGCTGTAGTCCGCTTGGTTTAGGCTTCCCCACAATGTCACTGGGGAGGGAGTTCCAAGGTTTTAACCCAGAAACACTGAAGAAATGTCGATATAGTTTCAAAACTCCAAGATGGGGCAGCAATGGCCTAGTGGTGTTATCACAGGGCTGTTAATCCAGAGACTCATCAAGTACTGGGTTTGAACCCTGCCACAGTAGACTGTGGAATTAAAAAATCTGGAATTAAGGGTCTAATGGTGATCGTGAATTGATTGTTGGAAAAACATGTCTGATTCACGAATATCCTTTAGGGAAAGGAAGCCGTCATCCTTACCTGGTCTGGCCTACATGTGACTCCAGACCGACACCAATAATGTTGGCTCTTAACTGCCCTCTGGGCAATTAGGCATGGGCAATAAATGCTGCCTGGCCAGTGACACCCTCAAACCATGAATGAATTTTTAAAAAAATCACGATATTTGCTGGCTTGGAGGGGAACTTGCAGGTGGTGGTGTTCTCGTGTGTCTGCAGCTTTTGTCCTTCTAGATGACAGTGGTCATGCCTTTGGAAGGGGCTGTCTAGAGAGCCATGGTGAATTTCTGCTATGCATCTTGTAGATGATACAGGCTGCTGCAACAGTGTCAATGGTGGAGGTTGGGATCATTTGTAGATAAGAGGCTAATCGAGTGGCTGCATTGTCCTGGATGGTTTCAAGTTTCTTGAGGGTTGTTTGAGCTGCATCATCCAGGCAAGTGGGGAGTATTCCATCACACTCCTGAACTTGTGCCTTATAGATGGTGGACAGATTTTGGAGATTCAGGAGATGAGTTACTTGCCGCACTATTCCTAGTCTCGGACCTACTGTTGTCGCTGACCTGGTCTTGTAGCAGTGTCTATCTAACTGGTCTATTATTGTTTGTGTTAGCCTTAGCATGTTAGCTGTAAGGAATTCTACAAGGCTTATGCTGTTGAATGTCAATGGGTGCTGGTTATATTCTCCCTTGTTGAAGATGGTCATTGCTTGGTACTTGTGTAGCATAATGTTCCTTGCCACCTGTCACCCGAATCCTGGAAATTATGCAGGTTTTGCTGCTTTCGGGCACAGACTGCTTCAGCATCTGCAGAGTGGTGAATGAACAGTGCTGAACATTGTGCATTCAACAGTGAGCATCCCCACTTCTGATCTGGTAGGACAGTCATTGATGAAATAGCTTGGGAAACTCCTGCAGTGATGTCCTGGGACTGAGTTCGCTGTTCAACAATCATAACTATCTTCCTTTGTTCTCCCTGATTTTTCCTGACTCTAATTTTGCAAGGGTTCCTTGATGTCACAGTCAGTCAAATGTGGTCATGAAGTCAAGAGCAATGATTCTCACAGCACCTCTGGAATTCAGCTTGTTTGTCTATGTTTGAACTAAGGCTGTAGTAAGGTCAGGAGCTGAGTGGCCCTGAGATCTGTAAGTTCAAGAAATCTGTTTATTTTCTATGTGGCACAGATAGTATCTTCAAGGAAAGATCAGGGAACTGCTTACCATCTAGCATTTGTGGGTTATCTGTAAAATCTGTCCTTCCACTTGCTTTCATTTTAACACTTTTACAACCGATTTCAAATACTACCTTTAAAACCATTCAAACACAAATTCAGCAGTAATGCATGAAAAGTGACAATCCACTGTTTGAACTCGGCTACTCCAACTGCAAATAAAAAATGCTTTTAGTGCACGATATCAATTGTTTTAAAACTTAATGCTTTGTCTGCAGCATTCTCTAGGAAATATCAATGCATTTCTGGAGACCTCATTTGAACTTTCAAACGTTACGCCAGACACATTACCTTGAATGTAGAAAATAAAGAAAACTTTTAGTCAAAGTTAACGGGGCTATGATGATAATGATGTCAATGATTTCTGAAGTCATACAATTACAAAAGTTTTTCAAACTGGAAAACTAGAAAACAGCATCTTAAAAAATCCATTAACAGCATAAAAGTAAAATAGGGTTTGAATCATTTGTTTTCTTAGAGTCATACAACACGGAATCAGACCCTTTGGTCCAAATTGTCCACGCGGACCAAGTTTCCCAAACAAAACTAGTCCCATTTGTATTTGTTTGGCCCATATTCCTCTAAACACATATTCTTCTGCAGTTGTAGCAGGTTAGCTGTATTCATGTACCTGTCCAAATATCATTTCATTGTTGAAACCATACCTGTATTAATAACTTCTTCTGGCAGTTCATTCCACATACACACCCTCTGTGTGAAAAAGTTGCCACTTAGGTCCTTTCTAAATCTTCCTCTCACTTTAAAAATATGCCCTCTAGTTTTGAACTCCCTTACCCTAGGGGAAAAATAAACCTTTTCTATCCACCTTACCTATGCCCCTCATGATTTTATAAACCTTTATAAAGTCACTGTTCAACCTCCTATGCTCCAGTGAGAAGTGTCCCAGCCTATCCAACCTCTCCTTATATTTCAAATCCTCCAGTTCTTGTAAATCTTATCTGCACACTCTCCAATTTAATAATATCCTTCCTATAGCAAGTTGACCAGAAATGTACACAGTACTCCAAAAGTGTCCTCACCAACGTCCTGTACAACCTCAACATGACGTCACAATTCCTATACTCAATGGTCTGAGCAAATGCTTTCCTTATCACCCTTTCTGCCTGCAATACAACTTTCAAAAGCATTATGTACTGCAACCACTGGATCTCTCTGTTCGACAACACTACGCAGGGCCCTACTTTTAATCGTATAAGTCCTGTCTTCGTTTCTATTACTAAAATGCAACATTTCACATTTATCCAAATTAAACTCCGTTTGCCACTCCTCGGCCATTGGCCCAAATGAACAAGATCCCTTTTGTAATCTTAACTTTTTTCACTTTCCACTGTATCACTTCTTCTTTGAATTTCAAACATTATTTCCCTTCAGTTGCAGAAGTGAGTAAGATTTATGAAAAAATCCTTGTGTGACAGCTTGATCCTAATGTTCGCTTTCCTTTGAGTCCTATAAATGGTTTCAGCCTGCTTTACTGTGCTCCGTGAAAGGGTGAAGATTTGCATAAACTTGACTACAGCAAGTGTCACACCCACCTGTTTACTTAACTGAAATACAAGAAAACATTTTTAGACAGTGATGGACAATTTAAGGATAAATTTCAGGGCTATAATACAGCTTCAGATAATGGTGTAATAGTAAATCAGAACTAAGATTTAATCATATATTTAGACTAATTTCATTGTGTTTTT
The DNA here is from genome assembly GCA_024137785.1 of Ginglymostoma cirratum. Taxonomy (NCBI): domain Eukaryota; kingdom Metazoa; phylum Chordata; class Chondrichthyes; order Orectolobiformes; family Ginglymostomatidae; genus Ginglymostoma; species Ginglymostoma cirratum. The sequence goes on along the minus strand of JAHRHZ010000061.1, from coordinate 9,360,209 downwards.
GGATAATTCAGTGTATAACAAATGTAAGGTAAATATTCAATTTTTGCTGGCCAAGTTGCAGAGCAGGGTGGCACAGTGGATCAGCAGTCAGCACTGCTGCCTCACAGTACCAGGGACCTGCATTCGATTGCAGCCTCAGGTGACTGTATGGAGTTTGAGAATTCTTCCTGTGTCTGTGTGGATTTCCTCCGGGTGCTCCAGTTTCCTTCCACAGTCCAAAGATGTGTGGGCTAGGTGGATTGGTTATGCTAAATTGTCCATGGTGTCCAAGGATGTGCAGGCTAGGTGGATTAGCTGTGGGAAATGCAGGGTTACAGGGATAGGGTATGTCTAGGTGAGATGCTCTTTGGAGGGTCGGTGTTGACCTGATAGGCCAAATGGCCTGCTTCCACACTGTAGGGGTTGTATTTACCAGTTGCCCACCCATCAAGGTGACAATGAGACTTAGACCATTTTGTCCTCATATCCTGACAGCAAGTGGGTGCCTCAAACACTCATCCAGTTGCAGATTGTATTGCCACTGTCTGGGCCCGTACTCATGGCTCAGATGGATGGAAAATTGCGATTGTGCAGCCAGAAATTTCCAAACACTCCCAGCTGCATGCAAGGCCCAGCTGGTGGTGTGGAAGTGGAAGAGAGTGGAGAAGGAGACGAAAGAGAGGACACAAAATAGACGAAATAGAGAAACGGGGGAAGATGTCTAAGTATACAGAATGAAACATCCAATTTGGAAATAAAGCTATATAATGCAGCTTTTCTTCAAGGGACAGAAAAATGGCTACAGCCAGATGTTGTTCAATCTGAAATATTCCCTGAAGGCAACATGGTTTATTTGGAAGGTTGGCAAACAGATGGCCATGGAGATTCTCCCAGCTGTAGGACTGAACTTGTTATAGCAGAGCAGAAAAGTCTTTGTAGTAATAAGGATATTGAAATAGCATCATCTAGAAATCACAGGAAGATACACAATTATCATAGGATCAGTATATACACCCAAACACGATGATAAAGATACAGATTGGAATCTTGGGAAAGTTGGGAACATTGAGTCAGATATCCAGCAAGAGCAAGAAGTCCCATTTTCCAACCAAGTGTTGAATGACGAGATGAGATTCTCAAAAGTGAGCAACAAGAGACCTATTCACATGAATTAGTGTCCCGATATCATTTATTCTCACCTCGTTAATATACAGCTTCTCTTTCTTCCAGCTGCTCAGATAGAAACTAGACTGCAACAATTGCTGATCTGAAAGTCAGAGCGTTTACCTGGCGATTGCCCTTTGCCCCTCTTGTATACCCATTATTAATATCTTAGGGAACAGTCCTTGGGCAGTGGCCACATGTGACAGGAAGTGGGGAATTGGATATTAGAGGCAAAAACCGGGACTGCAGAACAGAAGGGATGGTGAAGGGAAGAAAGATAAGGTGCAGAGATAATAGTGGATGGGAAGACAAGGGATACCACTGAGGATGGGAGGTTATGGGCAGCTACCACCACCGTGATCCTGATGACATTGTCTGAGGGACATTGGTAGGCAGGGCCAAACTGTAGCCAAGATGCAGGTGAGAGTTGCAGCTGTAATTCCAGGTAGTCTGCTTGTTGGAAAGTAGTAGTGATGAGGCATTCTGCCAAATAACTTTCATAGTCTCCTCATCGCTTGGCTGGTGGGGAGAAGGGCACTATCTGTGAGATCTTCCATGTATGCCTGGACTCTCTGCACCATCACAAGCTGCCCTCGAAGCTGCTGAGGTGGACGGGGACTGGGATAGCGATGGTCACACACCTCTTTCTGGAATGTGCCTTTGCAAATGGAGGCTGGAGAGAGATGCAGTGATTTTTGTTGAGGTTTATCCTAAGCAGCTCCGTGACACAGGACTCTGCTGTACATTCTGTTCCCTGGATGCACACCAACATAAACATTGACCGCTCTTGGAGAACCATCAACTTGGTGAAAGATGCTCCTTGGTCTGCCTGAAACTTGTTGGTCTTCCAGAGCAAGGAGTTGACCTTGACTGAGTTTTGCAGACTGGGTCCTTGGAATTGTAGGGGCCTTGACCTCGCTATCCTCGCTAGCCACTGGAGAGGACCCAGAGGACTGGCAAGTAGCTAATGTTGTTCCTTTATTCAAGAAGGGAAATAGGGATAATCCAGGAAATTATAAACCGGTGAGTCTCACATCAGTGGTTGGGAAGCTATTGGACAGAATTCTTAAGCATAGGATTTATACATATTTGGAAAAGCATTGCCTAATCAGGGACTGTCAGCATGGCTTTGTGTAGGACAGGCCATGTCTTACTAACTGGATTAAATTTTTCGAGGAGGTGACAAAGGTGATCGATAAGTGTAGAGCGGTAAATGTTGTTTACATGGATTTTAGTAAGGCTTTCAACAAGGTCCCTCATAAGAGACTCATCCAGAAGGTTAAGATGCATGGGATCCATGGTGACTTGGCTGTGTGCATTCAGAATTGGCTTGCCCATAGAAGGCAGAGGGTAGTGGTATTAGGACGTTTTTCAGGCTGGCGATCTGTGGTTGGTGGTGTTCTGCAAGGATCCATACTGGGACCTCTGTTGTTTGTAATATATATAAATGATTCAGATGAAAATGTAGATGTGTGGATTAGTAAGTTTCCAGATGGTACGAAGATCAATGGAGTTGTGGATAGAGTAAAAGGTTGGAAGGATTTAGCGGGATATAGTTCATTCACAGATATGGGCAGAGAAGTTTAATCTGAGTAAGTGTAAGGTGCTGCACTTTGGGAGATCAAAGGTTAGGGGAAAGTATACAGTTAATGGCAGGAATCTGAACAGTGTTGAAGTACAGAAGGATCTTGGATTTCAAGTCCATAGCTCCCTGAAAGTGGCCACGCAAGTAGATAGGGTGGTAAAGAAGGCATATAGCATGCTTACCTTTATTAATTGGAGAATTGAATGCAAAAGTCAGGATGTCATGTTATGGCTTTATAGGGCTTTGGTTAGGCCACACTTAGAGTATTGTTTTCAGTTCTGGTCTCCACATTACAGGAAGGATAAGAAGGCTTGGAGAGGACGCAGAAGAGATTTACCAGTATGCTGTCTGGATTAGTGGGGACAGTAGAAAAATTCATTTTATTTTCTCTTGAGCAATGGAGGCTGAGGGGAGACTTGAGAGAAGTTTTTAAAATTATGAGATGTATAGATAGGGTTGACGATCAGAATCTTTTTCCAAAATTTGAAGTACTTAATACCAGGGGCCATGCATTTAAGGTGAGACAGGGAATGTTCAAAGGAGATATGAGGGGCAAGTTTTTTACACAGAGAGTGGTAGGAGTTTGGAATGCACTGCCAGGGCTGGTGGTGGAGGCAGATACAATAAGGGCATTTAAGGGCCTTTTAGATAAGCACATGAACATGCAAGAAATGGAGGGAAATGGACTAAGGATAGGCAGAAGTGATTAGTTTCATTTGACATCATGTTCAGCACAACATCAATGGGTCGAAGGGCGTGTTCCTGTGCTATACAGTTCTATGTCCTATGTTCTATATCCAGGACTATCGGCTGAGGGAAGGACTAAAACTAGGGGCAGCCGCTGCTAAGGCACAATGGGGAAAGACCGCACTTTCCCACTCAATTCTTCATCTGTCAACCCAACCCTTGAGTCTACCCTGGTCCTCAAGCTTACCTGTGCCAACCATCACAATGTATTATACCCCTGTTGAAGCCAGAGTGTCGGTGATCATCAGTGACACCCACTTACTATCCTCCCCAATCCTGCACTAACCCCTTTCCTTCAATGCATTACCTTCTCCCAACTGTAAATGTTGAGTTGTCTCATTCCATAATTATTGTTCCCTTTGCAATCTAGCAAGCTGCCTCCAATCCCCATATCTGAGCGCCCAGCTTTAAGTTCTGGATGAAGCAAGACAAGGCAGAGATACTGTGAGCATCCAAGCAAGTACAAAGTGAGCAAGTGCTAAGAAAGGAAACAAAGGGTCCTGAGATACATCAAACTCTCTGAGATTCTCTGTGTGCCTGCAACTCCGGTCTTTTGTGTATTTCTGATTTTAATCTGTTATTTTGCCTCTGAATTCAACAGTCTAAGCTCGAAGGTCTGCACTTTGTTGCTACGTTCATCCATCCCTCTCTGTCTCTCCTGTCTTTCTCCCATGTAAGGTCTAGCCAAGATAGTAACGTTCTTATTTCTGACTCAAGGTTCTTCATTCAAGTCCAACCCAATGCCATACTGAGAAATAGCTTCACTCTCAGAGGTGCTGTCTTTCCTTAGGGATTGTTTCTTTATTCATTCGTGGGATATGGGTGTTGCTAGCTGGCCAGCATTTATTGTCCATCCCTAGCTGCGGTTGAGAAGATGTTGGCGAGCTGGTAAGATGTCAAGCTGCAGCCCTAACGGTGCTCTCAGCTGAATGCAAAAGATTCAGTGGCACTATTTCAAGGAAGAGCTGGCCCTGTTGTTGTGACTGATATTTATCTCTCAAACAATATTACAAAAAACAAAATATCTGTTCATTATGACCTTGCTGTTTACGGGAGCTTGCTTTGCACAAATTGGCGCCAGATCTCTTACAACATTAACTGCGCTTCAGAAGTATTACATTGGCTGTAAAGTGCTTTGGGACTTCCAGTCATCATGTAGCATTATGCACATGTAAGTTTCTCCTTTCTTCTTTGCTCCCTTAAGGTGCTTCTTTGGCCAGAAGTCAGGTTCGCTCTCATGGCGTTTCCTTATCTATTGATATTTGTGAAGTGTCTTACAAAGTTTTACTTCTGAAAGGTGTAATACAAAAGCAAGCTGTTTTGTTGGTGGTGTTAACATCTGTCCACTCTGAGAAATAATGATCAGTAGCCAAAAAAATGGCATGATCGCTAGACAGCTACAAAATTCAATAATGGTAGAGGAAAGATTAGTGTGGTGTTTGAATTCTTGAAGTATGGAGGCAGAATTATTGTTAGGAACAGGTCTTCATGGGGTTACTGACATTATCTCCTGGCTGGTGGAGCCAACCTCCTGGTGGAACTAGTACATTAACCGACCAAAGTGTTGAGTTTTGTTTATTTTGTCTCATGTTTTCTCTTATCTGATTTCTCATTATAAAGGTATACAGATGGAAGAAAGAGAAACTTGCTTTGATGTGGCATTTCATCATGCCTCAGGGTGTTCCAGATTGCTTAAGAGCTAATGGGACATTTGAAGTGTAGTCACTGATATAATTTAGTGGGTCAAAAATAGGATCTAATAATATCATTAAATCACATGACTGATATGAAGTATCCTTATATACATTATTATGTAAGCTGTATGTATTATGTTAACCTCTGCTTTCAAAGTACTTTGTGAAAATGTTGATATTTGATGGAAATGTAGCCTATCTAGATAGACTTTTGACATTTTCATATTTTAAAGCATTTTATCCATTCATATGAAAAATATACATGAATAGTCCAAATACATCACTTGTGATTACATGAGTGTTCAGTGGCTTGCCTCATCCAGGACTTTAAAGCTACAGCAGTCTATGTAATATCAAATTATGTCGGTATACCGTAAGGAAGTCAGAATAATGCTGACAGATCACCATCTGGCATCCTTTACTGTTCGGTTCAGTTGCTGGAAACATATGGAGACAATCAGAAAGCCATTCATGTGTCAGATTAGGTCCATATTTATTCTACAGCCAGACTGTTATCACCCACCCAGATTTAAAACATGGATCAGAGGGCTACGAGTTCATGTTAACCATAAAGGGTGGGTTATCCTGAACAAATTTTCCAACCTTGCAGTTGAATACAGATGTTAAATACTGAAAAAAATAGTGTCCAATATATATTTATTTTGAAACAATTACTTTTAATGTTGGTGATTTTTTTTCCCTCAAGTTTAGGACTAATCTACCATTTTAATTCTGTATGGCTCTTGGGATTTTTATCCACTAGAAACCAAATCCACCAATTTTAAGAATGTAAGAATATAATTTATTGAGTGGTAAGAAATGTATCTTTGTAAACAGAAAGCATAAAGACCTTAATCCCTTGGAGTCAAATTATGTTTTATAAATCAAGTTTCAGAGTCTTTACAATAAAAGCAAACTCAACAGATGATGGAAGACTGAAATATTTCCAGTACTTTGTTTTAACTTGAGTTGTTAGAAGTGCTTTCTGAGGATCTAATCATACTGAACATTGCAGGGATCAGTGAGTGGCAGGCGCCGGGGGAGGGGAGGTTGGTCTCAGTGCAGGGTTACATCAAGCAAAAGTCTTGGTGGGCTTTCTCACAACATTTCTTACCGTGTGAAGCAAACCTCCTGTGTTTCTAAGGGAACAGAGAGGGTTAAGTAGCCAAATTGTGAGTTTTATTTGCTTGTTTTTGCCATTTTCTCTCTTATCTCTGTTATGTCGTTACAAAGGTAAACACAAGGAAGTACACACAAGGCTGGCAGTGAGACGAAGACAGTAAATCAATCAAGTGATGTTATAAAACCAGAGCTGATATCTTTCAGTGTTTCATCTCAGGGTCAGACCTCTGCTTAGTTTCTACGTTATGCATTTTCAACCAGCACACTCTCCGATAGCACAATTCTACTTAGCTTCTGGCGGTAAAACAAAGTGCACTTTTGATCTATATTGAGGGTACTTAAGAACAGTATGACAGCAACCATCGCTTACTTTTTTGTCTTTATCAAACCAGGTTAAGTGTGGTTTTAGATATAAAAAAAGACCCTGTGTCTCAACTAGTAATGAATGCGAGATAACAAAGTGTGGAGCTGGGTGAACACAGCAGGCCCATCAGCATCAGAGGAGCAGGAAGGCTTGACGTTTCGGGCCTAGACCCTTCTTCAGAAATGGGGGAGGGGAAGCAGGTTCTGTAATAAATAGGGAGAGAGGGGGAGGTGGATAGAAGATGGATAGAGGAGAAGGTAGGTGGAGAGGAGACAGAGCGGTCAAAGAGGCGGGGATGGAGCCAGTAAAGGTGAGTGCAGGTGGGGAGGTAGGGACGAGATAGGTCAGTCCAGGGAGGACGGACAGGTCAAGGGGGCGGGATGAGGTTAGTAGGTAGGAGATGGGCGTGGGGCTTGGAGTGGGAGGAGGGTATAGGTGAGAAGAAGGACAGGTTAGGGAGGCGGGGACGAGCTGGGCTGGCCTTGGGATGTGGTAGGGGGAGGGGAGATTTTGAAGCTTGTGGAGTCCACATTGATACCATTGGGCTGCAGGGTTCCCAAGCGGAATATGAGTTGTGTTCCTGCAACCTTTGGGTAGCATCATTGTGGCACGCCCTGTTTATTCTGGTGTTCCAGGCGTGTTCGAGTACGAAGTGGATAGGGGATAAGGTGTCAGGTGGTTAGAATGCCAAGTAGTTGGGGTTAAGGTGCCAGGATGTAGTATGCCAAGTTAGGGGTAGGTTGTTAGGAGGCTGGATGCCAGGTAGTTTGAATGCTAAGTGGATAGGGGGAAGGGTGCTAGGGTATAGAGTGCCATGTGGCTAGAGTGATGCAGTGTTTACATTAGGTTGGGGAAGTGTAAGTTATTGAGTGCAGTGAGGGTTGTGCGAGGGTGGGTGTTGGCTCCCAGGGGTGTCAGGTACGTGTTTGAGGTGTGGAAGGAGCAGATTGTGGCCAGAATGGGGAAAGCAAGGTCTTATAGGGACGATCAGGACAGATCAGGTCAGTAATGGGCAAAGGGAGGACATGGTGGGTCCAAAGCAGAGGAAAAGGAGATGGCAAATCCAGAACTGGGGAAGGGGGGATCTGTGAATGTGGAGTGGAAAAGGTTGTACTCAGCAGGAGAAAGAATGATTGCTGGGCGCGGAGCCAGGAAAGGGGAGACACCGGGTTTGGAGCATGGGAAGGTCAGGCACTGGGTCTGTTTTCAGGGGTAGGAAGGTCACTGCTGAATATATTTGTGGATTGCCAATAAAAATGGGCCCAGCTTGGCTTTGATGTTTCACAACCAAATACCTTGGTGACAGAATTGCTTGAATTTATTTTTCTTTATTTATTTGTGGGATATTGGTGTCGCTGGCTGGCTAGCATTTATTTCCCAAGCCTAGCTGCCCTTGAGAAGGTGGGGTGAGCTGCCTTCTTGAACTGCTGCAGTCCACATGTTCAGGGTAGACTGACAATGCCAGTAGGCAGGGGAGGACAGGATTTTGACACAGCGACAGAGAAAGAATGGAGATAGTGGGAACTGGCAATGCTGGACAATCTGAGATAACAAGGTGTAGAGCTGGATGAACACAGCAGGCCAAGTAGCATCAGAGGCGCAGGAAAGCCGACCTTTCAGGGACCCTGAAGAAGGGTCCAGACCCGAAACGTCAGCTTTCCTGCTCCTCTAATGCTGCTTGGCCTGCTGTGTTCATCCAGCTCTACACATGGCTATATCAGAGAAAGAATGGAGATGCATTTCCAAGTCAGGATGGTGAGTGGCTGGGAGGGGAAATTAAAGGTGGTGGTGTTCCCATGTGTCTGCTGCCCTTATCCTTTTAGGTGGGAGTGGTCGTGCATTTGGAAGGTACTGTCTGAGGATCTTTGGTAAATTTCTGCAGTGCATCTTGTGGATAGTACACGCTGCTGCTATTGAGCGTCGATGGAGGATTAACATATAAAGATGGCCAAGGACTCTTCATGGCAAGTAATTAAAGAAAAAAAGTACCACGATAAAAGGTTTACAATGTGCTGCAATTTGATTGGACTATCAAGGAAAGCCTGACCTTCTTAAAGCTACGAGACAGAATCCTCCCGGATCCTGAATGATGTGGGCTATGACAGGAAACCTGGGAGAATTACATGAGAAATTGAGCAAGGCCTTTCTCGACACCAGGAGCAAGTCACACTTTCCATCTAAGTTCTGGATGTCTAGATGAGATCCTCGCTCGTGAGCAACAAGAGACCTATTAATTGAGGTTATTGCTTGTGATCTCTGTCATTGCTACCTAATCCTGCCTCAGTAATATGCAGGTTCCACCCACTAAATAGAAACCAGATCCTGAGAATTCCTGACAAGAAAGTCAGAGCAGGAACCTGATGACTTGAGTCCATTTGCTCCTCCAGACCTCCACTGGGCACCAACAGGGCACACTCTATGGCCAGTGGCCACAGGCAGCCCATGTCCATGGATGTTGCCATGAGGGACATGTCACTCCCTCTACATCATCATGTCACTCCCCTGATCCATTTACAGTGCAATCCGGAACTGTGATGCTGCACTTTAAAGTGCACCAGCACTTTTCTTTCAAAACAAAAACAGAAATTGCTGGAAAACCTCAGCAAGTCTGGCAGCATTGAATCCCTACAATTTGGAAGCAGGCCATTTGGTCCATTAAAGAGCATCCTGTCCAGACCCACCCCTATCCCCATAACCCTGCATTTCCCATGGCTAATCCTCCTAGCATACACATCCCCATACACTATGGGCGATTTAGCAAGGCCAATCCACCTTACCTGCACATCTTTGGACTGTGGGAGGAAACTGGAGTGAACCCAGACAGATTGAGAGAGTGCATGTGCAAACACTGCACAGTCACCCCAAGGGTTAAATCAAACCCAGGTCCCTGGCGCTGTGAGGCAGCAGCTCTAACCACTGAGCCACCATGTCCCTTAAACATCTGTGGAGAGGAATCAGAGTTAACAAACAAAAACAAAGTTGCTGGAAAAGCTCAGCAGGTCTGGCAGCAATTGTGAAAAAAAAGTCAGAGTCAACATTTTGTGTTCGGTGACCCTTCCTCAAAATCGAATGTAGTTGTGGAAAATGGTTTACTGCTTACAAAAATAACAACTTATATTTATATGGCAACTTTAACATGATAAAACATTTCATGAACTTCACAGGGCTGTAATCAAAGAAACTCTGACACCAGGCCACATACAGAAGTATTAGGACAAATGATTAAAAGCTTTGTCAAAGGTTTGAAGAAGCATCCTTATATCTTTATAACAGGTGGCTAGGTTTGGTGAGGGAGAATTGCAGAGAATTAAGTTCCACATGGAGGCGCTCCCTCTAATAGGAAGGGAAAGGAAATCAAGGATGTGCAAGAGGACATCATTTGTAGAAACAAAGTTTTTGAAGGCTCATCAGTCAGGAAGACCTTACAGAGATAGGGAGGGTTGGACATAAGGATGACAATTTTTAAACTGAAATTGAAATTAAAAATGGCATGGTGGATCAGTGGTTAGCACTGCTGCCTCACAGTCCTAGAGACCTGGGTTCAATTCCACCCTTGGGTGACTGTCTGTGTGGAGTTTGCATGTTCTCCATGTGTCTGTGTGGGTTTCCTCTGAGTGCTTTGGTTTTCTCCCACAGTCCAAAGTTATGCAGGTTAGGTGGATCGGCTGCGCTAAATTGCCTGCAGTGTTCAGGGATGTGTAGCTTAGGTGGGTTAGAGGGGGATGGGTCTGGGTGGGATGCTCCAGGAGTCAGTGTGGACTTGTTGGGCCAAATGGCCTGTTCACACACTGCAGGGATTCAATTCTATAATGTAGGGTAATGAGAAGCAGGAGGGGGCCAAGAATAATCATTGCTGGACTTCAGAGATAATGAGAGGAAATGGAAAAAAATTTTCAGAAATATGCAAGATAAATCTTAATTTATTCTACCATTCAAGCCATTCTCCTCTTTCTATTTGGAGTTATTTATTTCCTTGTTATCTGCCTGAATTCATACATTGCTCTCTGCCCAAAAGAACATGCAGACAATGTCTTATCTTCATAAAATTCCATTTCATGTGCTACTGGTTGCAAATGAGTAGCCCATTGCTCCATCCTGGGAGAAGAATTACTTTATTATCACTCAGCCTTTCCCTCCTCTTCCCATGAAAGCAATAGTTGGGAATTTTTTATTTGAAGAGCCAGAATTGTACCAATCAATTGTACGATGAAGAACAAAGCATTCTGTGACCTTTGCAGTTTAACTGATGCAGCATGCATGCAACAAACTGAGAATAAATATGGCAAATCCTGTAGATGCTCCTTTAATTACCATAAGAATTAATGTATGGTTTTCTGTGTGGAAAGATATTGTATCCTAAAGAACTCTGAAGCAGCCTGATCATCTTGCAATATAAAAATTTTACAAGGCAGAAACTAATATTCTGCTTGCTTGCTGTGTTTACTTAACATTCAGAATTGCTTATGTGTGGTGCTTGCTTCAAAGTCTGTGTCTAATGTTTGTTCGTATCCATAAAATTACAGCCGGCTCTGGAGACTGTTTCTTAAAACAGAGGAAATATTTGTATAATTCTAAGTTCTACAGCACAATACAAATGTTTCCATTTAGTGATGTGATGTGAGTGATGTACAGTTTTTGCCCAGGCGAATATATATATCTGAAAATGATTCAGAAATTCAAAAGGGGTAAATTACTTCCTGGTTTTGGAAAAGCTACAAAAGTGGGTTCAAATGGCAGGTATCCTGAAGCAACTACTGGACAATTGGGTGTGCAAGATTTATTTAAAAAGAAAAACGAAAGATACATTTATATGATACCTAATTATATCCTTCAGAAAAGTCTTAGAGCACTTCATGAACTGTAATTAGCTTTGAAGTGGATAATTGACGTTCTAACAGCAAATGCAGCAACGACTTTCAGTCAGAAAGTTAGTATAAATAGCAAGAAGTTACTCATTTCTGGTGGTGGTGGTTTCTGGAGCAGAATGAACGTCAGTAATGGCCCCATAACTCCCTGCTCTATGTTATGTAGTCTCATGGAATCTCTGGCGTGCCCTCAAATGAAAAGGGCTTCAATTTATGTTCTACAAAAGACTGTTCCTCCGACAATGCAGCGCTTCCTCAGGGCAGTATGATGTCCAGCTAAATATATATGCAAACCATAGACTTATATAGGACAGGATAAACCCCTTTGGTCTGTGAGTGCTGCTTGGTTAAACAAGAGTGATTTGGAGTTGGGTGAAAACAGGGAGTTAGGTGAGACAGGAGAAGCTGAAAGACTGAGTGCGGTGCTCAGTCTCAGTCCGGGCAGCTCAGAGAGTGACAGGGTCCCAATAAAAACAACCAATTGGTAAGTGATAAAACAGTGTGGAGCTGGAGGAACACAACAGGTCAGACAGCATCAGAGTAGGAAAGTTGACGTTTCAGGTCAGGACCCTTCCTCAGAGTATTTTGTTACAGTTTCTGAAGCATAATATATTAGCGTAAATAAAGATAGGAAATTTCAATTATAATAGAGTGATAGAGTCATAGAGATATACAACACTAAAACAGACCCTTCAGTCCAATATGTTCGTGCCAACCAGAATTCCTAAACAAATCTAGTCCCATTTGCCAGCATTCAGCCCATATCTCTCTGAATCTTTCCTATTCATATACTTATCCAGATGCCTTTTAAATATTGCCATTGTACCAGCCTCCACCATTTCCTCCGACAGCTCATTCCAAACATGCACCACCCTCTGCGTGAAAAAGTTGCCCCTTAAGTTCCTTTTAAATCTTTCCCCTCTCACCTTAAACCTATGCCCTCTAGTTTTGGACTCCCCACCCTGGGGAAAAGACCTTGTCTATTTATCCTATCCATGCCTTTCACGATTTTCTAAATGTCTATAAGGACACTCCTTAGCCTACAATGTTCCAGGAAAACAGAATATATACGTAGACAAATTTCTGCCTGTAGAAATAAAATAATAGTAGGAGATTTTAACTATCCCAATATCAATTCAGTTACAAACGATATAAGGAGCATTGAGGGTAACAAATTCAGGTATTGTGTCCAGGAAATATTTTTAAACAATACATAACAAACCCAACAAGAGGAGACACAATTCTGGTTCAGTTTTGGGAAATGAAGTTTGGGCAAGTAGGTAAATTGACAGTGGGCGACCATATCAAAGATAGTGGCCATAATTTGGTTAGGTTTAGTATTATTACAGAAAAGCTCAAAGATGAATCAGAAGTAAAAGTTTTTTAACAGAAGGAAAGCAAATTTTACAAAACTGAGAAGTGATTTGGTTGAGGTAGACTGGCCAGGATTGCTAAAGGATTAATCAGTGGCAAACCATTGGGAGGGACTAAAATGTGAGATCCTTAGGGCACAATGCAGACATGTCCCCTCCAAAAATAAATATAGTGCTGCCAAACCTAGACCCCTGTTGTTGTCTAGAAAAATACATGAGAGGTGTGTGGAAAGTACATGGATCAAGTAAATAAAGAAATAAGGAAATCAAAGAGAGAGCATAAAGAAATATCAGCAAGCAAGATAAAGGAAAACCCAAAGATGTTTTACCAGTAAATAAAGAGCAAAATGATAGTTCAGGAAAAAGCAGGACCTATCAGAGATGAAGAAGGGAACTTGTGTGAAGATGCAGAGGATATGAAAGGAATTTTGAATGAATTTTTTGTCTCCATATTCATAAAGCAAATGGATGATATGGATATAGTATTGCAAGGGGAGCAGTGTGAAGTATTGGATGAAGTAACCATAATGAGAGAGGAAGTGTTGGAGGAGTTGGAATCCTTGAAAGTGGATAAGTTCCCAGGGCCAGATAGATTGTTCCCTAGGATGTTGAAGAAGGTCAGGGCAGAATTAATAGATGTTCTGAGGATTATTTTCTAATCCATATTAGATTCAGCTGAGGTGTCAGAGTACTGGAGGAATGAAAATGTGGTTGCAATGTTTAAAAAAGGTATAAAGGGAGAGCCAACAATTGTGGCCCCGTTAATCTTACTTTGATGGTCAACAAATTGTTAGAATCATTCCTGACAGATTGGATAAACTATCACTGAGAAAGGCATGGGCTAGTCCTGGGTAGTCAACATGGCTTTGTAAGGCTCATGCCTTACAAATTTGATTGAATTCTTTGAAGGATTGACAAGGAAGATTGATGAGGCGTAGTGCAATGGATGTTGTCTACATGGATTTTAGTAAGGCATGACAAGGTTCCACATGATTGACTTGTCAAAAAAGTAAAACAATACTGGGTAATGTGTCAGATTGGTTCCAAATTTGGCTTAGCAACATGAAACAAAGGGCTATGGTTAATGGTTTCCCTTGTGAATGGTTTCAAGTGGTGCTCCAGAGGGCTCAATGTTGGAATCCCAGCTGTTTGTTTTATACATTAATGATTTGGAAACGAATGTGGCAGGGACACAATTGGGAAACATGCAGATGACACAAAAATTGGCAGCGTAGTAGGTAGTGTGCCGGATAGATTTAAACTCCAAAATGATATAAATGGATTGGTAGAGTGGTAGGAAAGTGTCAGATGGAGGTCAACTCTGACAAGTGCTTTCAAAGAGACCAAACAGTAAAAGGGAACACACAATAAATGAGAATATACTGAGAGGGGTAATTAAAGTGAGAGATCTTGGCTTGCAAGTGCACGGGTCCCTAAAAGTAACAGTACAGGTAGATAAGGTTGTAAAGAAGGCATTTGGAATGCTCTCCTTCTTTAACAAAGGTACAAAATACAAAAGTAGGGACATAATAATGAAACTGTATAAAGATACAAGTGAAGCCACAATTGGAATATTGTGTGCAGTTCTGGTCTTCACATTGCAGGAAGAAAGTAATTGCTCTGGAGGGAGTGCAGAGAAGATTTACTCAAATGTTGGCAGGGCTGGAGAATTGTAGCTATGAGGAGATATTGGAGAGGTTGGGGCTGTTTTCCTTGGAACAGGAAAGGCTCGGGGTGACATGATTGAGGTTTACAAAATTCTGAGGGGTAGTGATAGAGTAGACAGGGGGAACATGTTTCCCTTGGCAGAGAGTTAAAAAAAAAACACAGGGATTATAGATTCAAGCTAAGTGGCAGAATGGTTAGAGAGAAGGTGAGCAAAAATACAATTTGCGATCTGACTTGGTGTAGAGGTAGAGACCCTAAACTCTTTTAAAAAGTACCTGGATCTGCACCATAAGTGCTGTAAGCTGCAGGGTTATGGGCTGTGTGCAGGTAGGTGGAAGTAAAAAGGGCATCTAGAGGGTCTTTGGGTCGACATGGACAAGATGGGCTGAATGGTCCCTTCTGTACTGTATCGTTTTGATGGTTCTATGGTTCAATAGCTCATCGTACATGCACTGGAATAGGATGTAAAATGAGGGTTTTTAAAACAAAACACTTTTTTTTGCAGCCTGAAAGTACAATTACAATATACAGATAGGAAACTTGTACATATGTTGTCACTGTTTTGAAAGCAGGGAGGGAGGGATATGGAAGAGTAATGGTTTCATGAACTCAGCTAAAATGTTGCATAACTTTCAAGTCGTTTTTTTTACCCTGCATTGGTTCATTAAGATTACATACACAGAGGAAAAAAATCCAATGAAAATAACACGTTCTAATGTTTGTCTTGGCTTCATTCCAAAATTTAAGTTATTTTGAATATCTGAAAGATGGTGGTTCTGCTATCATTAGTCTCCAGACTGCTGCTTGAGTACACTCTTGTACAGTGGTAAGACATGAAACAGCCATCTGGTCTGATGTCTAGCCTTCTGCTTCACATTTCAGCTCTAAATTGCAGCTAATGAAGAGACATGCTTATCTGCGATGCTGACATTTCAGTAACATGTTTACTTTCCACATTTGCCATTAACTTTCCTGCGACCATCTGTCCATTTTGCAAACCAGAATGGACTTTCGCACTTTTGAGTGTTTCTGGCTATTCTAGTAAAAACAACCAAATCAAAGGCAATTGATAGAGCCCTGGAAGTACAAAAAAGTTTTAAGCAGATGGGTCTATGTGTCTTCCTGTACGATCATTACAAATAAGTACCATTCATTTATATCAACTAAGAAAGAAAGTGATTGTAAATACAGAAAAAGTCAGAAATACACAGCAGATTGGCATCTGTAGAGAGAAAAGACCAGTTAGATTAGGCATCCTTGTGTCATTTCTACAAAGTCTGTTATGCATCTTGATGACATTTACCGAAAATAAGGTCTTCATAATTCATTAACTGAAAATAAACACACACTTGCAAAGTCTGGTGCCACCAGGCATGATTTGTTTGCAGAGAACAATTTCCTGATGATAGATGACTCCTGCAATTTCAGAAAGCTCTTGGAAAATTTCATTTCAACATCATCATTTCCTCTCCTGCTTTCCTAAAATGCACTACGGGAGTAATGTAGCTCTCCTTCCTTGAACAAATCGGACTCTCGTTTCTCACATTTTCAACGGAGAATGTATTCTGGTTTTGTATGAAGGCAAGAAATTGAAGTAGAAGTTAATGTTACCACTGACAAAAGACCAGAGGATAAAATGCTCTGTGGCTTGTTGCCTTTTGACGTCTTATTAATTATCTCTGTCAATGTTAAAATGTCCAGGTGGAGATTAGCTCATTCTGTGATTGGATTGTTGCCCTCATCCTGTTTCCATTCATATCTTCATAGACATTATTCCCTCTGTTTAGGATTAAATTGACTGAAATCAGGCAACAATGGGTTCCATTTTGGGGATAAAGGGAGCCACTGAGCAGCCCAGCACATACATGGAGCATGATATCAGTGGACTTGGCCCTTTGAAAAAACATATGAAAAAGCAGAGCTTTTAAAATTTGACATGTGTATATCGTGAAAGTGGCTGGATTGGGGTGTGGGTGAACATGAAAGTGCTATTAGGATGAACAAAAATGATGCTGGGTGATTTTCTTACAAAAGAAATGCAAGATAATTATATAGCAGACATAGTTGCATACAATACAATATCACATTCCTTGACAAATACAAATCTGACATTTGAAGGCAAAAGCAAGATTCTGTTCAAAAAGTGTGGAATCTATGTTGCACGACTAATGTACCTTTAGTTCTGGGCAGCTGTGCTTATTTTCATAGCTCAGACAGTTACGTCCCCAAATGAGAAAGTGCAGGGCTATTCCACAGGGAAACAGATGTCAGGGTTGAAAGGTTATCTCCAATCATCCACTGTCAGAGCTTCCCAATGCTGCTGGCAACAGAAGGTCAGGAATTTTGAAGGATGGCAGCGCAGAATCCTCTTACTATAATGGGGACAAATAACGAACATTAAGAAGAAACAAATATAAACTAATGGCGGACAACAACAGTTTGTAAATAAATGCACTATGGATCCTAAAACCTAGTGTATCGAGTCCCAGTAAAATTAGATCAATGCAATCGTAAATATACTGCTCTCAGGCCACTTTTATTGTATGAATTTAAATTTTGCGACTTATAAATATTTCCCTCAGAAGCTAGAGCAACACTGTACTGCAAAAAACTTGACAAAAATGAGTTAGTATAACTGAATATCGGGAACATATGTTAATTCTTTCATTTAAAGTCTGGAATCTTTGGAAAACATGAGAGTTTTCACTCCAGCACTGAACCTGCCTTTGGGCCTCTCCCTTTGCTAAGTTAGGCGTGAGGAATGCAATAAATATCAGTGGTGAGAGCTGAGGATAAAAGCATGTTCAATGTGTACATTAAAGATAAGAAACATTCTACAGGAAACTTACTAAAATATACAATTCGAAGTCTAGTTTCCAAGTTCATGTTATGGGTGGGAAAACTGACTGCTGGCTGCACTATTCATGAAATTATGGGTGTGTTACTTACACAACCCTGTTACACACAGCCACAGGGTATAGGTCCCACTGGCATGAACTTAGAAAATCAACCTTCTGGCGATACAGTAAATAATAAAAACTGAAAACATCTGCATTTACAGCATTCAAGTTTTTTTTGCACGTCCTTTGTTTTATTTTTGTGAATAGTAGGGAAGTGGTGGAAAGATCCCTAACTGATTACCAGCCCATTCAATTTCAACATAGACACTTCTTCTGGACTAATAGGTCCTGGAGCGTGACATGAACTCAAAGGTAGGGAGACTACCACGGCTAGAGGATCTCATACACTACTATCAATACAAAGACAATAGTTGATTGTTTTCTTTTTGGCTAAGTCATTTTGATCATGTTTCACTGAGTTTTCTCACCATACCTTGCCAAACGTGCCTCGTTAACTGTCTACCCACCCTATGGTGCCCTTCACCTGATCCTAGCACCATTTCAACACTCATGTACTTAGAGCAAGTCACCACTTCAGGGATATCCCAGGATGGACTGGCATCCCTGGTTCCAGGCCCATCTTTAAAATTCCACTGTGCATCTGGACAAATGCTGTCAATCTGGAGCTGCTCTGTGTGGTTCCTGACATTTGCCTGGACATAGTAGACAGGAGAAAATTTGCAGCTCGCTTCTCAGTAGGTCCTGATAGAATGGGTGGTGATTTGTCTACTCACTCACTTGGGATATCTCACACCTTCACCCGGTGTAAGAGCTTTTCTACCTACTGCCGCCTTCCTTAATACCTGCGTCTCTCTCATTCCAGGAGGAAAGTAGCCTCAATTGGGCAGGAGGGGAAACGGTGTGTGGTCGGTGCCTGACATTCAATTCCTTACAAGGAAACCATCTTGACTCTGATCTCCCCAAGTGGCTGACTCTGATTCAAGACTCTGGATTGGTGTCTGAGGCTGCCCTAGATTTACTGTGCCTGAAGGCTATCTCCCCTGAGTTGATGAAGAACGACTGACAATCATGAGAAGTTTCCTGGCTTTGTGTCTGTGCTAACAGTACAGCAGTACAACATTATTGTGAGTGTCGTATCTCTGAATGAAGGACAAGATCCAAAAAGACAAGTCAATGCAAGGCAGGGATGTAATGGGCACTAAGGTAGACTCAATGTGAGTGAGTGCTAAGAGAGCAAGCAAATAGGCCAATGATGCAGTCTGGTCCAGTCCATCAGCTGAGTGTGTGTCTCTGCGTGTATGGTGCCCTTGCTGCAGCATTACAATGAGTGTTTCCAATGCAACCGAACATAGAAGTGCAGAGTGTGACAATAAATCAAATCAAATCAGCGTATGTTATGTGAATTGAGGATTTTCATGAGGATTCATAGAGGCTGACACATGTCGGATGCCAATGTTCATCGCCTGCCAGCGCACATAGTGCGTAGCCTGAGATGTTGGTATCATGTCTCCAAAATGGAGTCCCTTTGGAGAATTCTGTGCTATAAAGTTGCCAGGTGCCTGCTTTGACTTCCAAGTTGAGAATTCTCAGCTTCCAATTGGCTCAAAGTTGGTGGTATGACAGAAATATGCATGTTAATGACATGACACCCATAGCTAATACAGTCATTCACAAACAAAAATTGCTCTTAATCAACAGCTCACTGCTGCTTCATGAGAATCTCGCCTCAATGTCTAAAATTTAATTAAAAGATACAGTGAGTTGTTCCTGATGTTGAGAGAGGCTTCACTGGACTTCTCATGTGATTCTACCACATGTAGCCCACATTGTTCAAGTCCCTATAATATTCTACCCAATGACATTGACCTATTTAGTTAATTTTGCTTAGTATATTTTGGTACGAGTTGTGCCTCCAATAGGGTGTTTTGCTCAATGTAGTAATGCTTATGTTATCTCCCAGAACATAAGAAACTGGGCATGGTTTTAATGATATTGAAGAATCCAACAAACTTTTATTACAACTAGCTATTATGTATAATCATTATATTCCTCAGGCACATAAGGTCTAGACTTACATTAGGCCAGTAGCTAGCAACAGAGGGGTGTGCACCCAGTAGACAGCCATGCTTCAATTGACCCATGATAAACTGGAGTACAGGATCTTTATACCCTAAAGTCACATGCTGTGGTACTGTGATGATATCTTGAACATGTCTCGCAAAGACAAATGTAAGGCCCCATACAGTCCAAAACAGGAGAACTGATAATGGAGAACATGCAAATGGAAGAGAAATTAACCAACCAGCTTAGTTCTGTCTTCACAGAAGAAGACACAAGTAATTCCCAGAAATACACGGAAGCAAGACCTTATAGGAGAGGAGGAATTGAAGGCATTGGTTAACAAAAAATGTGCTGGAGAAATTAATGGGACTGGGGGCTGATGATTCCCCAGAGCCTGATAGTCTATATTCCAGAGTACTAAAGGAAGTGTCCACAGAGTTAGGGGATACAGTAGTTGTCATCATCCACAGTTCTGTAGAGTCTGGAACAGCCCTGGCAGATGTAGGGCCAATATTTTAAAGAAGAGGCAGGGACAAAACAGATAATTATAGATCAGTTGGCCTAATGTCAGTCATAGGGAAATGTTGATGTATGTTGATGTATTAGCAGATGTCATAGATAGAAGCCATGCATCTTGAGCAAATCTTTCAACAAAGGTACTTTGTCTGTAAAGGTGGGCATTTACAACAAAAGGAAATTTAAAAATCCAATCCAATTAAGACTATCTGTGCAGACTAAATGAACACAAAGAGGTTTATGTATGTGACATTGACTTGGTACTTTGTACTGTGTAATACAAATCCTTGTCTATGCATTGTTGTCCTGAGTCAATAAATGTTGTGGTCATGTTTGCCTTTGTCTTACTCATGACCATGATATCATCAGCTATGCAAACGCAACCAGTTGCATTCCCAATAATCCTAACCACGTGGTACCGAAATCTGTCTTAGCTAATTGAGATCCCAAATAGTAACTATCAGAAACAATATCATCCAAACGGTATCCTACATGTTGTGAGCGCTTAGTATCTTCCTGCTAATTTGGATAGACTGATATTCATGCTTGGCATCTAGCATGGAAAAGAATTTTGCTCTGTAAATTTTAGGATTTAGTTTTCCAGCATTGGTAGATTTTGTGGACACCTTTTAAGTGAAAGCTGAGGCTCCTTGGTCAAGGCATACTCTACTGATACCATCGTCCATTAAAATGCACGTGATGGAGCTACACCAATCTGTCTGGTGATCAACCTTCCAGATTATAACACTTAGCTCCATCTCATTCTGGACTACTTGAAGCTTGTCCTGAATATGAATGCTGCAATTCATTGAAGGATCAATAAATTGGGTGGCAATATCGTAAGATGAAATTTTGCATCCCTTTTAAAATTTCAAATTGCAGCAAATCCATTTGGGTACAGGCATTTGAGATTATTGAATGATTTAGTTAGTTTCTTCCACCACAGGGGATATGGTTTGAATCTCATGAATTGTGACTATATCATGATCTCTGTTTACTGGTAGACTTGCACTGTTGAACTGTTGCTTTCTCCCAAGTAGAAGATTTCAGGAAATCAAGATGAGTTGACATTGCAGTGTGGTTAACACTGCAATGTATCATCACTGCTTGATGAAGAGGGTGAGCCCACAGATTCTGGCAGTCTTTCCGACTGTTCCAAGGGGCAGGGCACGTTTGCGAATTTGCAGCTTTTACACGGTGCATGCGCTTGTTCAGGCCTGTCTCACCTATCCAGACTTCATGCATCACTGGTCCTGACCTTGCATTGACCATGCCTCTTACCTATGAAGGCCCATTTCTGTGAATCTTTCATGAAACTTTGTCCCCTGTATCAAACCGTCTGTTTCACTTGGCAGAGTCTTGTGTTCAACATTAGCATTCCTGATGCTGTTTCAAGCTCTCCCAGGTCCGAGAAGATCAGACTTTAATCTGGTGCGGAGTCTTCTACCCATCAGCAACTCTGCTGAAGCTATTCCTGCAGTTGCAGTGGGATTGTCCTATCATCAAATAAGAACTGTGACAGCTTGGTATCTAGCGAGGCTATAGGCTGTTTCTTCATGCCAGCCTTCAAATTTTAGACCGCTCGTTCAGCCAAGCCATTGGATGATAGATAGTGTGGAGCTGTCCCTATGTCGAATCCCATTCAACCTTAGGAAATACCCAAATTCCCTCTTGGTTAATAATGGCCCATTATCTGTGACCAACACTTCCACTTGCTGTATTGAAAAACATATGCTCAGTTTTTCTATCATCGTCCCTGTGTTTGACAAATGGACTGTATGCACATCCAGCTACTTTGAGTGGGTGGTGAAAATGACTAAGAACATTGAGCTCATGAAAGAACCTACATAGTTGATGTGCAACCGAGTGCAAGGTTTACCCGGCAATTCCCCGGGGTATGGAGGAGCTCCTGGCAGTAATTTTTGTCCTTCTTGGCACTCCGGGTGCTGCCCCACCAACATGGTTATGTCTGCATCCAGGCCTGGTGACCAGACATAACTTCTCATCACCTTCATCATTTTGGAGACCCCTGGATGGCCCTCGTGGAGTTAAGCCAGTACCTTTGCTCGGGACAATCACTCTTGCTCCCCATAACAATATGTCATATTCCAATGCGATCTGGTCTTTCTGGGTCCAAAAGGGTTTCAATTCTAGTTGTGACGGCCCTTTGATTACCCCACCCCCCCCCTCACCACCAGTTGTTTCAGTTTTGACAGGATGGGATCTTTCTGCGTCCAAAATCTGATATTGTCAGCTGTGACTGGGGGGGTGTGTCCAGAAAATTTAATACCATTACAGACGCTTCCATTGGTTCTACCACTAGTGTTGTATCTAGCAATGGGAGGCGGCTGAATGCATCCACATTCACCACTCGGCCTCCCAGACAGTGTTCTACCTTGTAAGTATAAGTACATAGTATTAGAGCCCACCAATGAATGCGGTCCAAAGCTATGGGCAGCACTGCCTTGACCTCTGCATTGCTCTACATTAGCCAAAGTGCTGGGTGCCTATGCTTTTTGGCATTCCACTCAATTTGGGTACCTATGAGCTAATACTACCTCAATCCATCTGGGAAGGTATCGCATGTCAATACAAGATCTTTCTTCGGATCATAGTGTGCCAGCACCTGAGAGGATGATAGCTGCTGCTTTACTTCACTGAAAGCTAGGGCTTGTCTACACGATTATTTCCAAGGCTGAGCCTTTTTCGGGAGTTGATGAAAAAATGCCAGATGGAGGCTAGGTAATGTATAAACTTTCTATAATAATTTACCAGCCCAAGAAGACCAGACTTAAGCTTCTGGACAGACGTGGCACCCAGGGCACCTTTGATTGCCCTCACTTTATCTTCTAACAAGTATAACCTGGTCTTGTTGACTCTATAGCCCAAGTAGCTCACTTATGTGGCCTGAACCACACATTTTTCCCTTCTTAGGTGCAAACCGGTCTTGGAAAAACACCTTAGGCCAATGTCCAAGTTTTCTAAGTGCTCCTTATTAGTTTTCCCCTCTTACAAGTACATCATCTAAATAAATAGTGACCTGAAAAATGTTCTCCATTGTTCACTGAAATATTGAACAGGCTCATGATACCCCAAAAGGCAGTCTCGTGTATTGGTACAAGCTCTTATGGAAATTAATTGTAGCATACCTCTGGAAATCCTCATCTAAACTAAATTGCAAGTCAATGTGGCTCATGTCTGGCTTCATGAAGGATAGCTCCCCTCCCCACCAACTTTGCTTTGAGATCCTCTATGTAAGGGATTGGGTTTTTATCAGTTGCAAAAAGGGGTTTACTGTTTGTTTATAATCCTCACAAAGGCAAACCAATTTATCAGGCTTCAAAATCAGTACAATTGGTGTTGCCCATTCTGCAAGTTGGACTGGTTTGATGATTCCTTCACTTTCCAGCATTCTGATTTCTGCCTCTACTTTTGCCAGTGAGGCAAATAGCACTCGGTGGGCCTTGCAGAATCATGGAATTGCTTCCTGGTTAACATGCACCTTAGCCTTGGCTCCTCTGATAGTTCCTAGAAGTTCTGGATATTTAATTAGGACTTCACTCAGGCAGCCATTTTCTAATTGAATAATATTGAGCCAAGCAAGGTGAATCTCATATAACCACTTTCATCCCATCAAGCTTGGGCCTGAGCTTTTTACTACAATCACTGGTAACTGAAACAGCTGCTTTTCATAAGAGACCAGAACTGATGTTGTACCCTTAATCTCTGGAAGTCCCCTGGTATAGGTTCTCAGTCTAGTGAGGACTTGTACAAACTTAAGGGCTGGAATCCAGAGCGAATTTTGTTAAAAACTGGGTCTGCCATTGCTGCCGTGTCCAGTATCCCATTACCACTCACCCTTTATTTACACATGAACAATCCTTGACTCTAGTACTGCCTCTGTAGAGTCAGCTCTCAGAGTCCCAGAATCTCTTTTTATCTGTCAGCCAGGACTCCCTGATTGGACCAGGAAATCCAATCAGGGAACTCATATTACATGAGGTCCAGCTGGCTGAATTGTTACAATCACTACAATACTAATGGCTGTAAAAGTTTCTGATAATCTTAAATTGTTGACACAGTGTGTGGGATTAACAAAAGTACCTCACAAAAGATTAAGTCATAAGATTTGGTCCCACAGAGGCAGTATTATGGCAGGAAACAGCAAGTAGGGATAAGGGGTTCTTTATCTGGTGACCTGAGACCAGTGGGGTTCCACAGACTTCAGTGCTGGGACCACAACTGTATACAACATATGCTAACGACTTGGGAGAAGGAAGCAAATGTACTGCTGCCAAATTTACAGACTACACAAAATATGTGGAAAGGCAGTTTGCAAGCAGGGTACAAACAATTTACAGAGAGATATTGATAGGTTAAGCAAGTGGACAAAAAGTTGACAAATGGAGTATGATGTGGGAAAATGTAAAGTTGTTCATTTTGGAAGGGAAAACAAAAGAACAGAATTTTATAGAATTTAAATGGAGAAAACCTGCAGATATTTGCAATGCAAAGGGACTTGGGGATATTTGTGCAAGAAATACAGAAAGCTGACACATAGGTGCAGCAGATAATCAGGAAGACTAATGAAAAATTGGCCCTTCTATCAAGAGGTTTGGAGAATAAGAATAGGGAAGTCTTTCTCCAACCGCACAAAGTGCTGGTGAGACCACATCTAGAGTACTTTGAGTGATTTTGGTGCCGTTATTTAAGAAAAGATATTACTTTATTCGAGGCAGTTCAGAGAAGGTTTGCTAGGATGATCACTTTAACGGAGGGATTGTCTAATGGGCAAAAGTTAAACAGATTGGGATTCTACTCACTGGAATCTATAGAGTCATAGAATCATAGAGATATACAGTATGGAAACAGACCCTTTGGTCCAACTCGTCCATGCCGACTAGATATCCTATATAAACCTAGTCCCATTTGCCAGCATTTGGCCCATATCCCTCTAAACCCTTCTTATTCATATACCTATACAGGTGCCTTTAAAATGTTGTAATTGGACCAGCCTCCACTACTTCTTCAAAAGGAACACTCACTATTGTAGATGTACAAAAAAAAAACTAGCCACTTAGCTGTTCCCCTGTTGTTAGTTCCCCCACATAGATTTCTCCAAGGTCAACCGTGAATTTTGTTGTTTGTTTATTTTTCTTAGACAAACTCTGATGTCCAGAGATACTTGAAATCAAACAGCAGAGGTAGTAGCTATGAAGGTTCACTGCTGGGTCAGACAGCAGTGTAGGTTTCTCTCTCCATTGATTCACTTCCCACCATGTGGTCAATGCCTTTGTCTTCCTTCCTCCATTTTTTAAAGAGCTGTTGTTTTGATCGTTTTGTTCCGAAGTTCCAAATCAATGCAACAGCTTGTAAAACAGCAACTACCACTCCTAGAATTCGAGGAAATCAGCTCCAACTCTGAAAGTACCTCAAAAAAAGGAGCAGATCTTACAGCTACAACTTTTTCCTATCTAGAAGAATGAGAGGTGATCTCATTGAAACATATGGAATTCTTAAGGGGCTTGACAAGGTAATTGCTTAGAGGATGTTTCCCTCACGAGAGAGTGTAGGACAAGAGGGCATAGTAAATGAATAAAGGGACGCTGATTTAAGATTGAGATGAGGAGAATTTCCACTCTCAGATGGTTGTGGGTGTTTGGAATTCTTTGCCACAGAGAGTTGAAGGGGCAGAATCCTTGGTTATATTTAAGGCTGAGATAGATTCTTGATCAATAGGGGAATCAGAGGTTATGGGGAAAGGGCAGGAAAGTGGACGTGAGGTGTGTCGGATCAGCCACGATCTTTCTGAATATTGGAGCAGTCCTCAAGGGATCGAATGGCCTATTGTGTTCCTACTTCTTATGGTCATGTATGGAAATCTTGGTCATCTTTCAAAGTTTGTCCTTGCTTGGTTGACACTGAACATCATTGATGTTTTTGCATTTGTGCTCTTTTGTAGTACTTTCTTTACTGATCACATGATGTATTTCTAAATACTCTGCTATTACATCGTTTATAATGGCCTCACATTTTCCCAATAACAGATGTTAAGCTAAGTGGCCTATTGTTAACTGTTATTTTGTCTCCCCTTTTCAAATAAAGGTTTTACATTGGAAGTTTTCCAGTCCTCTGGAACATTTCCAGAATCTAAGAATTCCTGGAAGATTACTACCAGTACATCCATTATCTCTGTGGGTACTTGCTTTGATATCCCAGGATGGATCACATCATGTCTAAGGGGCTTATTGGCCATTAGCCCCATTAGTTTCCCTAGCACATTTTCTCTAGTGATAGTTATTGTATTTATTTTGTCCCCTTCTTTTGCCGCTTGAATATTTATTAATTTTGTGATGTAAAGTATTTAATCAACTCCTCTACTATGTCCTGGTTCCCCTTACTTTTCTCTGGCTTCATTCTCTAAGGGGCCTCGCTTTGGCTTCTCTCATTCTTTTTATATATTTAAAGAATCTCTCATTGTCATCCTTAATACTACTTTCGAGTTTACCCACTAAGTTTATCTTCCCTCCTGTTTGTCTGTTTTTAAAACTTCACTAATCCTCAAGCATAACACTAAATTTTGCCAAATTATATGTTTTTAGTTTCAAATTGATGTTATTATTAACTTCACTGGTTAAGCAATGTTGATTTATCCCCTTCCTAGAATCCTTCTTCCCCACTGGAATACATCTTTGCTATGAGCCATCAACTATTTTCTAAAGCATCTACCATTGTTCCTCAACCACCTTTGCTACTGAGATAGTAGGAATTGCAGGTGCTGGAGAATCTGAGATAACAAGGTGTAGACCTGGATGAACACAGCAGGCCAAGCAGCATCAGAGGAGCAGGAAGGCTGATGTTTCGGGCCTAGACCCTTCTTCAGAAATGGCAGAGGGGAAGGGGGTTCTGAAATAAATAGGGAGAGAGGGGGAGGTGGATAGAAGATGGATAGAGGAGAAGATGGGTGGAGAGGAGACAGACTGGTTAAAGAGGTGGGGATGGAGCCAGTAAAGGTGAGTGTAGGTGGGGAGGTAGGGAGGAGATAGGCCAGTCCAGGGAGGACGGACAGGTCAAGGGGGCGGGATGAGGTTAGTAGATAGGAGATGGGGGTGGGGCTTGAGGTGGGAGGAGGGGATAGGTGAGAGGAAGGACAGGTGAGGGAGGCAGGGACGAGCTGGGCTGGTTTTGGGATGCGGTTGGGGGAGGTAGTTGTTTTTCACTCACTTTTGTCTGCATATCTTCGATAGAAGGAAAACTAATGTGCCTTTAAAGACAGTGAAAAGATGAATTCTCAACCCATTGATTGAAAGAAAGCTTTTGAGTGCAAACAATTTTGCGCCAAAAACAAAGAACCAAGAAGGAATTCAAGGGAACAGAAAGAAAGCAACTCATCAAATTCAGTGATATCACTGAGTCAAACTTACTTTTGGAAAGGTGGGAATGTTGTATGTGTACATTGTCTTCAAGAGTGTTTGTGTTTAAGGATTCTATGTGTTGTGAGTATGTAGTGTTATGACTCTGACTGCCAGTTATGGCTCTTTACTTGAATGCACATAATATTTGGCTATGGGTTTGCAAGCTGCATACTGAAATCAGATGGTTTGCTCTACTGGCTGCTTTGTAACTTGTAATATGTTTTAAAGTTTTAAATAACTGAATCCACAGAGTTAATAAATCCCAGATGCACAACTAATTATTAGACAATTATCATTATCATGGAGACATTATAACCACTTTCACTGACTTCCTTCCAACCTAGTTAATTAAAAATAATCTTATCCTCTGCTTTAGCTCCCTTACCATGATATTTATATTTTCTCTTTAAAGCACCTTCAGATGTTTTATGAAAACGATGAATGCACATTAAATATGCAGTACATTCACACAAATAAATTGCATTTGATTAATTGAGCCCTTTCTTCATTATTCCAAAGATGTACCAACTATCAGAATTAATTCATGGGCTCCTCCTGCTGCACCTTCCCAGAGTTCTTGCTTTCATGATACATTGCAAATAAATACGTCTTTCCATCTGGTGGTCGGTCAAGTTAATGCAATCCAAATGAATATTTTTGACAATATGCCACCATCAGCAGGTTCTTGTCTTCAATAAAATTGTTACAGTGAGTCTTTTAGAGTTCAGTGAGGCTCCTCATCAGTATCAATGTGTATTACATTGTACTTAGATGCGCTTGATTTTCAGAAATATCAAAGCTGGCAAAAACACTAATGCACAATGTAAAGCAGGGATTTTGATAACTGTATAATTACTGTGATTTAAACCACAATAATTATATATATTTTTACATGGCAATGTCCCAATAGTCAAGCAATTACAATGTTCACATCCAGATGAAGCTTCATTTGAACTTTTAGATGCCAATATTAAGCTCTTATGTGTCATTATTACAGCATTAAATTTCAGCAGGAAGGAAGGAAAGCTTTATAGGGCGGCATGGTGGCTCAGTAGTTAGCACTGCTGCCTCACAGCGCCAGGGAGCTGGGCTTGATTCCACCCTTGGATGACTGTCTGTGTGGAGTTTGCACATTTTACCCATGTTTGCATGGATTTCCTCTGGGTGCTATGGTTTCCTCCACACAAAGATGTGCACGCTGGGTGGATTGGCCAGGGGAAATGTGGGATTATAGGGTAGGGGTGTGGGTCAATTGGGATGCTGTTCAGAGGATCGGTGTGGACTCAATGGGCCGAATGTCCTTCTTCCGCACTGTCGGGATTCTATTATTCTCTCTGGGTTAAATGTAGTGATTCTGCACACAGTGGACGGCCATTCTAAACGGGAGATGAGTTCCACTCCAAAGTCCTACGCTTGACAATCAGAATGTGACCACTTAGTATATATACTCATTCAAGTAACTTAGACCTCATATTCATTGATTGTGTAAGTAGAAACTTTTGGGAATGAAATCAGCATTGCTCAGAGGGATCCTTAGTCTAGAGAAAAACAAAATGAAGTTGTAAGATAAAAGATAAGTTCAAATATCACCACTAGCCAAGTGATGTCTTGGTGCTTGTTGGAAGGTTCTGGTCATGAAGCATTCTGCCAAATGACTTTGACAGTCTGCTCATGGAACAATCTGACAAGATCCACCCACCGTTTTTCCTGCAGGGTTTCAAGGAGGTTATGCTGACCACTTCCTGATGGACTTTGGTCGAAGGTATTTTACTTTGCAAATATCTCCATGTGAGGAGGGTGGGAACAATCAAAATTAGAAAGTTTAGCTGTAGAAGTTAACTGGAGTGGCTTTCTATGCAATGTATAATATAATTACTCATCAGTAATTCCAACGATAATTCTGTCTTTTATAAATATTGATTTCAAAGCTCAATTGTCACATTCTGTAGAGATAATAATCCATTTTAATGGATTTTCACAATGGTGAACTCTTCTTTTCTCAAGAATTTTATTTCTTCTCAGACTAACGCATTTGTCAGAAACTTGTAGAACTTAAGCAAAGTTTCTCCTTTTATGTTTTGAAAACCTATGTCATCAGCTGTAGGTCCTACTGAGTACAATAGTGTATTTACTTGTTTGTCTTGTGATTTAGTATTTAGCTCAGAAGCAGTTCTATATCTTAAAAACTCGTCCATTTAGGGTTTTAAATTAACCATTAGTCACCTTCCTTCTGGTGTCACGATAGTACTGCCCAGCAACCTCGGTGTCAATAACTTCAATGACCCTGGATTTCCTACTGCAACTGTGCTGCATGGTGCCTGTTCACTTTAGCACCAAGGCTCATTGTGAGCTCTAAGCACTCCCTATTTAGCTGCTGGCCTTCTCAGCCCATTCTGCACCATTAATTTAAAGTTTTCCCCTTGCCCAACAGGGATTTTTAACTTTATTCACAGAGTTCAATATCTCTTTGTTTCCTTTCTGAACCTGTAATTGGGACTGCTCCTACAGATTCTCAATTCTTGACGAAATTGTAACTGCCAGATATGACTAGCTTCTAGTTCACACTTGTTTCTGAGCTTCTTACCAGGTCTGAAGTAAAAGGCATCACCATTAAGCGCTGTTTCTCCCTTGTTGATCTTTCTATGTGTTTCACTGCAAGCTGTCTCACTCTACAGCCTCTTCGATATTTTGCTTCTGAAGTAACATGCTAGGTCTATCAGCAGGGCATAAAGGCTTAAAGTCCTTAGAACCACAAATTTCCAGGTCTGCCACTGTGTCAATAAAATTCTGTGCCCTTGGGTCTACTGGAATTGTCAGCTTTGTTGCCTTGCATTATTAATCAGTATTGTCTGCTATGATCACCATGCTGTATCATATTGCTAAATCAAATTCCGATCCACACTTCTGATCACCATGTTGTATTTGGTTCAACCACTGGAAGCTTGTGTTTGGGATAGTTTGCAGCCAAATGGGTCTTAATGAGAAGAGACTCTCAACGTCTTTAATTACTTTAGGAAACATTGTTACTAAGACTATGAAGAGATCTGCAGATATAAGTATTCACTTCATGAAATCCCAAGATGCTCTGCCTTAAGCCCACACAAACTTGAATGACACTGTTCGATTGGGTGGAGATTAATACAGTTTCCAACATTAACCCTTTTCGTTACCTTATACAATATCTCACTTCCTCTTACAGTATACAATGGCTTCTGCCTCAATTACTTTGTCTGCAAGAAGGCATTCCATTCTCTAAAAACGTTCACGTTTTCATTCTAATTTCTTTCCTCAATGGCGATTTTAAACAGTTAACTCCCTTATTACTGATGCCCCAGCCAAAGGAAACAGCCTTTCTTTATTCATTATAGCAAAGTTTGCAAAATTAGCTTTCTCTATGAAAATTGTCCTATTATTTCAAGTCTATCATTCGAAGTGTAAATATTCATCATAAGTAGCCGAAAAAGTTAAGTATTCTAACATGCTAGAAAAGGGAAAGATTGGACACATAAGATTATTTTGATGGAAAATTAGAAAATGGCTTTCTAAACAACAGGAATAAGGCAACTTTATTTTTGTGGTATCAATGTTTTCAGTGTTAATTAAATATTAACATCTAAGCTGGCTAACAGCAGAAAACATAAGAATTATGCCACCACTCCACTGATAACTGAGAATTCAATTGCACTGTGTGACATGGATCAGGAATGAAATTTTCTGTGATCTAGCAGCAAAAAGTCACATCAGTCGGGCTGCGAAGCTTGAAATGTTAGCACTCCAGATGGCTGCCTGTTTTACCAAATAGGAACAAATTACATGGAATCAATGCTTACAAATATTTGGAATATAAGAATCTAAATGGAGTGGATGAGCAAAGTGATCTGCTAGTGCACCAATCACCTAACATAATGTTGGAGGTTAACAAGGCTATTGAAATAAAGGCAACCGATGACTGAGGTTATTTTTAAGAGGGATAACATTATCATTAAAGAAGCTATTCTAAACTTATGTCAAGCTGGATCACACTGGAGTATGGGGCATATCTGTACTGATACCAGGATCTTAGTATACAAGATAGTCGTCCTTCCAACACTTCGATATAGGTCTGAAACTTGGACTGTGTATTGATGCCACTTCCTTGTTCTAGGAACAGGACCATCAATGCTGCTGGAGATGGATTGTCCATATTGTCTGGGAGGTCAGGTATACTAACGTCAGAATCCTTGAAGCAGCTATTAGCATCAGCACCAAGACCATGATCATCTGAATCCAACTCCGCTGTCTGGCCATGGACTTGATACTTGTGTTCTGACTGCCAAAGTAAATCATCATCGCCCAGCTCAAGGAAGACACTCGAATGAGAGGAAGACAAAGGAAATGTTTCAAAAACTCTCTAAAGGCTTCCCTCAAGAAATGAAATATTGATGTCAATGCCTGGGAGTTCCTCGTACAAAAGAAACTAATTTGGAGGAAACTCCTGAGTGAAAGGACACCATTCTTCACCTGTTGACCACAAAAATATGAAAAAGGAACCTGAGAACGGAATGCCAGTGAACTCAAGGCAAAGACCAAATTCATCTCCTCATAATACCTGCCAAATGTACGGTTGTAGATGTGACTCTAGGATCAGGCTCATCATCCAGACTAGGACCCACAGAACCCATGATCAGTGACATGGAATTTCCTAGGTGGACAATCATATTCACTAATGAGTGGTTACCACTACCGTCCGTGCACAATTCCGGTTTTCGTTTTTGTCACTTTCTTTTGTAAAGTTACAGCAAAATGCAACGAAACTATGAATATTAAGTTATTTATCCAGGCTACAGCCTCCAATGTTATACTGTGAGTGTATTGTCACTTGACTGTGAAATTTTCTTGAAGCCATTATTTATTGAATTGTTCTATCTACCCAGTGGGAATGCTTTAAATTTCCATCAGTGCAAAAGGTAGTATTATCAGCATCAGTTCAGAGATGGTTGATGGTTCTGCACTTTCTGCAAGGAAGATTTGATCCTTCAGGCTCTGATTTCGGATGCTCTAGAGGGATACTTTGATTGGCACAGTACTTCCAAGTGTTGAATTATTGGCCGCCAAGGTTCAGAAGAGATCATTGACAGGCTTTGATGATGATCCAAAATGATTTTAGATTTAAATCGATTTGGTGATAGTTTGGATAAGTCAGCTTGGATTGGCATGTCTTTGATAATGTAGCATTTGTATTCTCCAGCAAATTGATGTGGGGTCAATTACCTCAGTTGGCAGGACGGCTGGTTTGTAATGCAAATATATGGGTTCAATACCTGTACCTGCCAAAGTTACCATGAAGGATTGTTCTTTCCAATCTTTTTCATCACCCGAGGTATGGTGACCTTCAGGTTAAACCATCACCAGAAACAGCAGTAGGCCTATTTTATCCCTTTAGATGGCTCCACCAATCAATATCATCATAGCTAATCATCAAGCTCAATACCCTTTTCCCTATAACTCTTTAGCCTGACTAGTCCTGTAAAAACTTTATAGATTTCTATGAGATCACCCTCATTCTTCCAAATTCCAATGAATACAATTGTAACCAACTGAATCTCTCCTCATATATTAGTCCTGTCATCTCAGAAATCAATTTAGGAGATCTTTGCTACACTCCTTCCATTGCAAGAACAACTTCCCTCAGATAAGGAGACCAAAACTGCCCACAATATTCCTGGTGTGGCCTTACTAATACCCTGTATAACTGTAACAAGAATCGGAGTTATCTCTCTCCGGCAAGAGAACAGCCCTATGGTGCATTAAAACAACTTTACCTTACCTTTAGAGTAAGTGTGCAATTCAACATTTCCAAAAACAGACAGCTGGGTTATTTGTGTTAGTAAAAGTGTACCAGTGATAACTCTTATAGTGGAATTCAGCTGGACATCAATGGACTTAAGCTTGGACTTGATAGCCATTCCAGACTGTAATATTCCCCTGTAGAGTATAGAAGAGTGAGTGTACCTGTTTATGCGAGATCCCCATGTGGATTTGGCAAGTTTCTAAATCATATTAACCCATTAATAATCTGGCTGAGGATATTCTGTCAAGTATGACTCCCAATTGAATGAGGTCTTGACATGATTTAGTTCCTTTCCATAAATGGTGATTTTCAGGACTTTGTTTGTTTGTGGATATTGAAGAGGAAGATCAAAGATCTTTAATGGGCTTGGCCAACGTCCCATTTGGCGGAAGTAGACCTCCTGTAAAGTAAACTGTACATCATATGGAGAGGTGTTGGTGTAGTGGTAATGTTACTGGACTTGTAACTCAGAGGGCCAGGTTAATGGCCCAGAAACACAGATTCAAATTCCTCTGTGGTGTTTGGCGGAAATTAAATTCAGTCAAAAAAATCTGGAAATGAAAGCAACCCTCAGTATGGTTTCATGAAACTAACATTGATTGCTGTTTGAAAACAAAATGCTCACTAATGCCCTTCAGAGAAGGAAATCTGCTGTCCTTACCCAGTGCCTAGACCCAAAGGTAATTTGGCTTAATTGCCTTCTGAAATGGCTCGGCAATCCAGGATGGGCAATAAATGCTCACCTTGTCAATGATTTTCACATCTCGTGCAAACATTTGTCTTCCATAGAGGTCAGATTCTTGTTTTGTGTGGCTATGGTATGTATAAAATTGATGGATTTCGTTACAAGCAAATCACCGGAGCAAACAATGAAGAACAAGTGTCCAACAATGTAATCCTATAGGTGGCCATTGTTCATTCTGTGCTTTGTGCTTTGCCAATTGCCGATGCAGAAGTTTCAGTTTCTAAGCCTGAAGATAGCACAGAACCTGAAAAGCAGCCATACTTTCCGACCATGTCATACATCACTGTCTTTTAATATGGATGTAGATGCACTGTCGTGATGAAAGAAAAATTCATTGTGATAGGTTATACCTTCCAGGAAAGGACTTTCCTTTGAGAAGGGAAGGGTGATGGACGACATTACTGAGATGTTAAAATGTTGAAACATTTTAATAGAGTAGTCACTGAAAGCGTATTTTCACTTATGGAAAAGGGTGAAACAGAAACTATCAAGATCAACCAGAAACTAAGAAGGTATTCAGAATTTTTTTGACTAAATAATGGTGAAAATGTTGAACTTGTTACCAATAGGGAGTAGTTGAGGCCAGTAGTTAGATGTATTTAAGGGACATGCATGTGAAGGGTGATTTAGGCGAGAAGGGATTGGAAGACTCACAAGTGCAACATAACTGTTGGTGTGGAATTTTTGGGCCAAATGGTTTGTTTCTTTACTGTGTATGTGGAATGCAACTGCCAGTAGCAGGGGACAAATGCTAAGGAGGGTGCTGAGCAAGAAAACTCAAGCAAAACAAATTGCTGACTAAACTCAGCACATCTAGCAGTATCTGTGGGAAGAAAGCAGACTGAACGTTTTGAGTCTGATGACTGTTTATCCGAACACTCAAGCAGTTGTGTAAGGATTTCTAATGGCTGGTGGCAATGGTGAAGGTGGGCAACTGGAGCAGTCAAATGGACAGTCTCTGGTAAAAGGAGGTCTTTGGGGGAAGGAGGATTCATGGGAAGAAGGAGCATACTGATATAAGATTAGCCACCCAATGTAAGCTACAGGTTTTGTTCCATGCAAATATTGTAGACGCATCCTTGTCTAACCTTAATTTCCCTTCATGTTCATAATTACTTCACTCCAGTGGAATAAAGAATGCCTGAATCATGGTCTTTGGCCCATCAGCATGGTGCAAACTTCACATTAAATTTCAGATGCAGTTGACAGGATTCCACAGCACAGGCATCAAGTCCTTTGGTATTTCTTTCCCTTTACAATTCTTGTACACTCTGATCTCTCCTGTCCCACTCTAGGCATCTTTACCAAAATAGCTGCATTGCAATGCTGCCCTATCCTGTTGCCTTGTAAGCTTACAGGTCCCCGGTCCAGAACCCTCACCCCTTAAGTCCAAAACTACCTGTAGAAATCTCTGTGGTGAATTGTCATCCAGGAGTCGTCAATTCTCCAAAGCAGCCGCATAGTCCTTGTGAAGGAATAAGATGAAAGTGATGAGGAAATTACTAAGCACTCAACTAAAGGTGCACAATGAAATTTACCTTCTACCTAGGATTGAGGAAGCATTTCAAATTCTCAAAGGTGCAAAGAACTTCCGTTGCCTCGATTTGGCCCACAGTTATAACCAATTACCCATCGCTGAACAAAACATTGAAAAGGCTACATTCCAAACTGGCAGTGGGGACTTTACAAATTTACAAGAATGCTGCTTACTCTCTGTAATGCCCATGTCACCTTCAGTCATGTGATAGATAAAGCTTTTGGTGATCTTAATTTTCAGTTGCCCCTCGTTTATCTCAATGACATACTCATCTTCGGCTCAGCATTCAAGGAGACATCTGAAAAACTGGATATTATCTTAACCCATTTGATGCAGTGCAACTTGACAGTAAACCTACAAAAGGACCAACTTTTCTGGACAGAAGTACAGTACCTTGGACATTTATTTACCAATGAAAGCATTACTCCTAATGGTGTGAAAATCAGAGCTATTCAGGAGCAGTCCCTGCTTATTACATGGAGGGAACGGTGTAGGTTCCTTGGTCTAGTGTGTTACTAGAGGACGTTTGTGCAAGGCTATGCGCAGTTGGCTGCCCGACTCTACGACTTGTAGAGGAAATCAGAAATTGCTGAAGGAGTGGCTGCGACAGGATGTATGAGTTGTAATACTTCACAAAGGGTCACAGGGAATTGGACCCCAGCATAAGAAGATTCCCTTTGCTCCCTCAAAGGGAAGCTTGTCTCATCACCTGGTCTTGGCTACTCCAATTTCCAACTCCTTTTCATACTGGAACCCAGCGCCAATTTCCTTGGCCTAAGATCAGTGCTTTCACAGGTTCGAGTTCAGAAAAGCATGGTTATCACTTCTGCCAGTTGGAGTCTCTAGCCGAACATGGGGAATAAGGAGAATTACTGCAAGCTTTGAGATAGGCTATTTCTTAGAAGTTCAGAGACATTCTGGTTGGTGCAGAGTTTGAATTGTTTCTGCTTAACAACCCACTCAGCAACTCTTAATGTGCATCATGTTGAGAGTGACAGAAGGCCAATTCCCTGCTGAATCCATTCCACTTTGATTTCGGATCTGGTACAATAATACAAATGTTGATGCCCATTGTGGAAGACTAACCACAGGAGGGACACCTGTCATTTTCATCTGTTTCAGACTGTGGTTAACCCAATGCCCATGATCATGTCCCAAGTCAAAGGCAGCATTCCACATCTGATTCTCTATGACATTTCAACTAAGATTCAGCAGAGTATCACCATTGCACTTATGAGTGAGATCCAAATCTGGTCCAGACACGTAGAGCCAGGGATAGTAGGAACTGCAGATGCTGGAGAATCTGAGATAACAAGGTGTAGACCTGGATGAACACAGCAGGACAAGCAGCATCAGAGGAGCAGGAAAGACCAAGTATGGTTTCACCTTTGCAGTTTATCTTAACATTATCAGACAGCTTCATCTGATTGACATGTGTATTGTGGACTGC
This sequence comes from Ginglymostoma cirratum, assembly GCA_024137785.1. Classification (NCBI taxonomy): domain Eukaryota; kingdom Metazoa; phylum Chordata; class Chondrichthyes; order Orectolobiformes; family Ginglymostomatidae; genus Ginglymostoma; species Ginglymostoma cirratum. The sequence continues at coordinate 9,323,233 of JAHRHZ010000061.1, read as the reverse complement.
ACCATTACTGGGAGGCCAAACATCAACCAACAGAGCCCAACTGATAAGGGGGTCCAAACCAGCACAGGAACTGTTGAGGTTTCTGAAGAGGATCAGGGAGGAGGATGGAGCCCTCTATCGGCTGGTTCATGGCAAAGAGAGAGAAGTAAAGAAACTTAGCGTCCCCAACAGCTTCAAGTTTCAAGTGTTGGGAGCAGTTCATAATCAAGCTAGACACCAAGAGCTGCCCAGAGAGCAGTGTCACTGTCCCGGGATAGTTGCTGATATTGATCACGACTTTCACAACTGTTTGAAGTAAAACTTGGCCAAAGCAGGGAAGTACCTTTACCCTATCATGGGATCCTTGGCACCAAGAGACCTCTAGAGATCCCAGCAATGGGTTTTATAATCCTTGGTCCCAGAAGTAGTGGGACTGAACACATTCTCAGAAACATGGATGTCTTCACCAGTTCATGAAGGCCATTTGCATTCATGACCAAAAGGTTGATACTACAGCCAGAGTATTAGAGTGTGATTCATTTATCTTCATCAATGTTCAGTGTTGGATTCGTGGTGATCAGGGTGCAATTTTGAGAACAAGGTCCTACAGGAGCATTGCATAATCTATGACATTGCCAAGAGTTGCATTAATCCCTTTTATCCAGATGGTAGTGAAATGTGCGAATAATTCAATCGTAATCTGCATGACTGAGTAGCCTCCTTGAAATCTAAGTGGCTGGAGAACATTTTGGAACTGTTGTGCTTATAATAGTAACCCACACCCATCCACTGGCTAATGTCTACATCATCTCTTCTTTATATAAGACTGCATCCTTCCCATTGACTATCTCCTTGGGCTCACCACACCTTCTGATTGGATCAATCAGTGGATTGATCAAATCAATGAGTGGATAGATGAGCACTACACAAGCCTAAGCAAGGCATCTGAGATAGTTTTCAAGAGAACAGAGACAGAACAGGTGAGAAGAAAACATTGAACAATCACCAGGTTTACAGGACTGAACTTCCAATCAGTGCAAGGGCATTTCTCCAAAATCAGAATAAGATACAGAATGTGTGGGACCCTAATTCCTACAGTGTCATCAAGTAGCCATGGAGATGACTACATCTATATTGTTGAACAAATAGCTTAAGAACAGTTTCAGAAAATAGTCAACAGAGACAAGGTACTTGAGGCCAGAAGTTTGGCAGGCAATGTGAAGGCAAGCAGCACACAGTGGTATTAGAACATACAGAATAGTACAATAAAGCACAGGAACATGCCATTTAGCCCACCATGTCTGTGCCAACTATGATGCCATTCTAAGCTACTCCCATCTGTCCGCACGTAGTCTGTATCCCTCTATTCCCTGCCTGTTCATGTATCTGTTTAAATGCCTCTTAAACGTTGTTGTTGTATCTGCTTCTACCACCTCCAGGCATATTCCAGGCACCTACCACCCTCTGTGGAACCTGAAGTGTTTGTGTGTGATGGCTTGCTTGAAGTGGAGTTGGATAACAATGCAGAATCCTGGAGTGACCTGTATGTTGTGAATCCAGGTGCTGCATCCAGTGTGGACTTCTGCAAAGAAAAATAGCAGAGGGTTGACTTGCCACAAAGCAGAAACTGAAGCAATAAGTGCCACTCATCTTACAGCTCCTGGAGACCTGACCAACCTAGGTCCCAATGTGAGTGATTCTCCACAGAGCTTGGATCCCTTGGAAAATATCAGTACAAATAAGAGGTTGAGAAGGTCTTCTGAAGCAAATGCTGGGTATCACCCCAATCCTTGCCATTTGTACATCAATGCTGCAAGAGGAGCATTCTGCCTCTAATATGGACTTGAACATTCCAGCCATCACAGTGCAATTGAATGTGCTAACCATACAGCTGCTGAGAAAATGGTCAGTAGGTGTTATGTGTAGTTCTTAGGATGGCAAATATCAGGCACAGAGTGTGTAATGGAGCCTTCAGTGAGGGAGGTCAGCTGGATAAGTCAAGCCAATTCTCTCTGTGAATAAAAGAGCTGTCTTTGGGGAGAGGAGACTCATGGGAAGAAGGAACAGACGGACAAAGGGTTTCTCAACCCAATGTAAACTACAGGTTTCATTCTGGGTAAGTATTTCCTCATTTAACCTTTATTTCATTTCATGTTTGTTATGACCTGTTCCTTCATTGTCTTTGAGCCCTCCGTGTATTCAAACCTCATGTTACATATACTATGTGAGAAGGTCCTTAATTTTCTAGGAAGATATGGCTGAATCCTGCTCTTGTAAATAACCGGTCCTCCAGCCAAGCCCCATATGGCAGCATGCTTTCACAGCCTGGTTCAATGCTTTTAGATATGTTTAACCAACCTATTCAAATGTGTTACAACAAACCTCTGGTTCAAATGGGACTTGAACCCAGGCCTTGAGACAGAGTGATAGATAAACTACTACTACTGCTGCTGCACAGGACGCCCAGAGATTGACTCTTCTATGGAAGATCTCTCCACCTGTACCAGCTGTGCACCTGACTTAATGCCCATTTCTGAGGAAAGGTCCGGACCTGAAACGTCTGCTTTCCTGCTCCTCTGATGCTGCTTGGCCTGCTGTGTTCATCCAGCTCTCCACCTTGTTATCTCAGATTCTCCAGCATCGGCAGTTCCTACTATCTCTGACTTAATGCCTGCCTGATTCCTAGCTCTTTTACTCCACCGTTTAATTCTAACTCATATTGCCCACTGCACCTGTCCTCTGGAACCCGCTTATAAAGTCACTATACTTTGCTACCTCTCTTTCCACTGCCCTCTCTCAAGATATTTACTTCATTGATCATATCAATCTTGTCTATAGTCATTCAGATTTTTTCACTTCCTGCTCTCTAAAAAGCGCTTTCAGAGATTCATCCGAATTTTGATTGCTCGATAAATGTAGGCTACAGTATAGAATTTATCAATATTATCAGCCTTCAGGATTGCATCCCTTTCTTTGCATAAATTGAACTCTGTCTCAGAGCAGAGGTACGACATTTTCTTCGTAAAGGTTAATGATTGGACAGCCGTTTTGTACAGGCAAGTTTCCAATGACATGAACATTGAAGCAGCTCACCTGCACATTCTTTTGATCACATATGGTGTGCAGCTTGTAGGAATAATGAAACGTGAAATAGCAAAATAACTTGAAAAATAAAGAGATCCTTTTGCCATTGTTGATAAGAAACTCTTATTTTAGTCCTTGGAGATGTACAAGTATGTACAGATACAGTCCTTCCCAATTACACAATAACTGCACTTAATGCTTTAAATCTGGAAAATAATGCCTAACTCATAAAAATAAACTTCAGACACAAAATTAGAATCCAGTGACCAAATAGGCATTCTTAAAATCATGGTAATTACATTTTGCGAAATTAAAGAGTTTCAATGTAATCGACTCCTGCTGCAAATATTTAGGTGACTTCTAAATGATAGCATAGAATAACCTGAGCAACTACTAATCAAGATCATGCTTTAAACTTCCTAGAGAATTCTGAAACTTTTCTTCTGTTTTGGAGATGTATTATCTATATTTAGACCTTTACATCTTCTAGCTCAAAAATATCCTTATGATATTTGAAGTTTATTCCCTGGATTGGCACAGTAGGTTGTTGATAAGGAATTGCGTTATGTGTACTTGTAAAGGACCTTTCGTTACACATTCTTCATTTATATTCCTTCTTTGTATGAAAAACTATATAATACCTGTCTTGGAGGCTTGCATTGTATGTATTCATTCCATGGTCTAGAATTAGCATTGTTAAAATTTATAGTTAGCATTCGAGTTATGAGGTGGTATTTGTTATATAATTTAGGACAATATAATTATATTTGTACGCATCTTTAGAATACAACATGTAACTTTAACTTATCACCTATATAAGTGAAACAGGGTCATTAGAGTATACATGTCATCTTGTTTTTCATAAAATAGCAAATTTCTCCTCCAGAGCAACCTCAGATATAAAAACAAAATTGAGACGAGGATGATAGCAGCTTCTACTCTACAATTCAAAGTCTATTGATTTTTAAACAAAATAATTGGTTAACTAGTATAAAATTTCTAATTGGATTGTTTAATCAAAGTTGATTATCAGTCATTTTAAATGGCCATCTTTTTAATAGCCAGTAATTGACCTATGAACACAACTTAGGAGCAGGTGTAGACCTGATCTCATTATTCCTGCTTACCCCAGATAACATTTCACCCCCTGATTTATCAAGAATCTATTTACCTCTGGCTTGAAAATACATAAAGATTCTGTTTGCACCACATTTTGGAGATGAATTGAAAAGATTTAATCCTCCTTTTGAGAAAAAAAGCTCTGCCTATCTCTGCTTTAAATGTCTGCTCTCTTATTTTTAAACTTTTCGCCCCTTTTCTAGTTCATGCATGAATGTAAACATTCTTTGCACAACCACTCTGTAGAAAGGTCCTGTAACTGAAGTAATGTTTGAACAAAGCAGCGATCCACTCAATCAATATCTCAGGGTGTGCACTAGTCAAAATGTGACACATTCCAAAATCCAGACCATTGCAATCATCAGCTAGACTGACACATTTCATGTGTTTTGTCAATTCTTCCATTGTCTTTGAAGACAACCCTATTACTATAGGAACAAAAACAGAAGTTGCTGGAAAAGCTCAGCAGTTCTGGCAGCACCTGTGAAGAGAAATCAGAGTTAACATTTCGGGATCGGTGACCCTTCCTCAGAACTATTACTATAAGATTGGTGACAGGTATACAACAGCTTGGTAATTACCTCCAAATCAAGAATGATCTACATATTATGAAAATGAGAACGTCTTTGATTTGGCACTTTGACATCAGGGCCAGATCAGCAACATCTGTGCAAAAGACAGTTGCTTAAATTGCTTTAGTTGGTGGAAGCCTTTGGAATTATTGTATTGCTATAGATGAAATTAGATATATTGCTGAGCATGTGAAAACGTATTAGTCACCAATTATTAGAAATAATTCCTAAACAGTATAATGCAAAACCTATTAACAAAATATTTGCTTTATAAGTTATATACAAAAATTGGCAGGCAAAGGAACGCCAACACACCAGAGGAGAATATGAACATTATCACAAATTTTAGTGTTAGGAAATGGCAGCCAGTGGAGTGATGGATGACTCTGGGCTTTCCTTGCAATATTTACTAGTGACTAATTTCCAGCCAACACTGATCTAAACCTGGGAGTAAACTGTCAGCTTACAAAATCAATGTACAGTACTGCGGATGTTGGAAACCTGAAATAAAAATAGAACATCCTGGAAATACTAGAGTAGGTCTGGTAGCATCTGTGGCGCGTGAAACAGAACTAAAGTGTATGTTTGTGACCTTTCGCCTAATAAATTAGAAATTAACAAGTTTTGAGGATGGGAAGCTGGACTGAAGGGAAGATCTGTAATAGAATGGAGAGCAGGAGAGATTACATAGCAAAGGTCTTCATGGTACTAAATCAAAGGGAGTGAAAATGGCTAGTCGAGATTTACCCAGCTGACAGAAACCAACCTATTTCCAAAAGACCCAGCTCCTCATCACTACTTGCCAAAAGGAAATGATCTTTCAGATTGTCAGACCCACCTCCTGAGCTTCAGACTGGAATCTATTACAGTGAGTAAAGTTCATGGAAAGGCTGATGCGTGGCATAATGTTGTTAGCGGCAATTCTTTCCCCAGGAATCAGTGCTGGGTTCACTATTGTTTGTCATTTATATAAACAATATGGATGAGAATTTGAGGCATGGCTATTAAGTTCGCGGATGACGCCAAAATTGGTGATAAAATCAACAGTGAAGAAGCTTATCTAAAATTATAAAGGGATCTTGATCAATTGGGCCAATGAGCTGAGGCGTGACAGATGGAATTGAATTTGGATAAATGTGAGATATTATATTTTGGTAAAACAAACATGGGCAGGGCTTATAAATGGTAGGACCCAGGGTAGTGTTGTCGAACAGAGAAACCTACGGGTTCAGGTACATATTCTTTGAAAGTTGCGTCACAGGTAGACAGGGTGGTCAAGAAGGTGTTTCGCACGTTTGCCTTCTTTGCTCAGACCATGGAGTATAGGAGTTTCTGGTCGCCCTGTTATAGGAAGGATATTATTAAATTGGAGATGGTTCAGAAGAGATTTACCAGGATGTTGCCAGACTGGAGGGTTTACATTATAAGGAGAGGCTGGGACATTTTTCACTGGAGCACAGGACGGTGAGGGGTGACCTTATAGAAGTTTATAAAATCATGAGGGACGTAGATAAGGTGAATAGCAAAGGTCTTTTCCCTAGGGTAGGGGAGTTCAAAGTTAGGAGGCATATTTTTAATGTGAGAGGAGGAAAATTTAAAAAGGACCTGACTGGCTACTTTTCACGCAGAGGGTGGTTCGTATGTGGAATAAACTGCCAGAGGAAGTGGTAGATGCAGGTACAGTTACAACATTTAAAAGACATCTGGATAGGTATATGAATAGGAAAGGTTCAGAAGCCAAATGCAGGCAAGTGGGACTAGTTTAGCTTTGGGAAACTTGGTCAGCATGGACGAGTTGGACTGAAGTGTCTGTTTCTGTGCTGAATGACTCTGACACTTTGAATTGTGCCAGGACTAATGGGAGATGATACAACCAAAGAATGTAGGAGCAGAGGAGGCCAAAGTAAGCCTTTGAGCCTGTTCTGCCATTCAGTATATCATGGCTGATCATCTAGCTCAGTACCTGCCTTCCCCTTGATCCCTTAACCCTAAGAACCATACAAGAAGTGCCAACCACACAGCTGAACAAAAAGACCAGTGCATTTTAAAAGGGTGCGAAGATCCAGTGAAACTGGGACCCAGCTCAACTTAAATTTGACTTCACACACCTAGTTAGTAATGCTGCACCTATTATACTTAATTTATAGATTTCTATATTGATCTGTATACGCCTAGCTATTGCAATGTCAAAGGACAACTATACACAAATACAATGTACGTTTGGGAGTTGCTGAATATAAATTAGCCAAAAAACGACTTAGCAAAGAAACAACTTATGTTGTCATGAGCTCCAGCGTCATGAGCTCCATCTGCTGGATAAATCTATCAAGAAATCCCCTACACATTATTTTCCATCCATGCAACCTTTAAATTGACAATGGCAAAGCTTCTTAAAACATAAAATTTTTTAAGTGCCCGTGCACTTAATTGTAATAGTCACTGCAACAAATAATTAGAAGGAATGTTGTTTTGTAGTGTTATCCTATCCGGACATATAGAAGACTTGAAAGCTCAAATTCAGGCAATGATTGCTATCTTCATTGTCAGTAAGACCATGAGATGTAGGAACAGAAGCCGGACTTTTGACGCATCAAATCTGTTCTGCCATTAATGAGATTGTGGCTGAACTGATAGCTCTCAACTCCAATTTTCTACCTTACTTCAATTATCCTTAATCATCTTACTGACTAAAAATCTGTGTATCACAGGCTTGAATATACTTATCAGCCCAGCCTTGACAGCCCTCTGCAGTAAAAAATTGCACAGATTGACTGATCTCTCTGTCTTAAATGTACAACTCCTTACTCTGAGATTATGCCCTCTGGTCCTTGGCTTTCCCACAAGGGTAAACAACTCTTCCATATCTACTCTGTCAAGCAACCTAAGAAGCTCCAATGCCGCTAGATATTTCCTTAAATAAGACAGCCAAAACTATTCACAGTACTGTGTATGGTGTATAATTTTAGCAAGGCTTCCCTGTTTTTATATACCATTCCACTAAAAATAAAGGCCTTCTCTATTACACAATGAGCTTGTATGCTAGGTTTTGTGATTCATGTACAAGGACTCCCAAATCCCTCTGTCCTGCAGCTTTCTCCAGTTTTTCTCCATTTAAATAACATTCAGCTCCTCTATACCTTCTGCCAAACTGCATAACCTTACATTTTCCCATATTATATACCATCTTCCAAGTACTGGCTCATTCACAGAACCTGTCTACATCCCTTCACGAATACTTTGTGTCATCGCTTCACTTGGCCTCCCACCTGTGTATCATCTGCAAACTTGGTGATAGTCAATTCATTTCCCTCATTCAAGACATTAATATATATTGTAAATAAGTGCAGCCCCAGCACTGATCACTGTGCCACTCCACTAGTTACTGGCTTCCATCTTGAAAATGGTCCCTTTATCCCAACTTTCTGTCTTCTTCCAGTTAGCTAATCCTCTTTCCACATTGCCATGCCTGCTATGGCCTCTCATCTCATTAGTAGCTTTATGTGAGATACTTTATCCAAATACCTTTTGGAAAAGTAAGTATCTACTGGTTTCACTTTATCCATCCTGCTTGATACCTCCTTATAGAATCCCAAAACATTTATCAGACATCATTTTTATTATGAGTGTTTTCACTAAAACCATAAACAGAACATGAGGTAGACAGAGGGTAAACTTGATCAGGGAATACTTTATTGTGGGTCCTTTGCCCCACAGTGGGTTTTAGACAGTCTCCCCTAGCTCCCGCCTCCAGGTCACCTGTCCCACTCTCTTAAAGGAGCAGCACACCACGATCCCACTACATATACAACACCCTCACACGTTTATTTCAATAGTCCCCTTAACAATATAGATACATTCAACAAATATAACTATTATACAGGCATTGTAGCTAATAATATGTACATCGTCAGGAATAGTTACAAAAAAAGGAGAAAGAAAACTAACTCTTCAATAGCTTACATTGACATGTTCAGTCTCTCAGGGACATGGCAAATCCTAGAAGACTGTCTCCTCGTCTCAGGAACCTCTTCTAGTGTAGTCTCCTGGATTTCGGAAGGTCCTGTTTTTCAGCACATACATCCTCCTCTGACAGGCTGCCGTTGCCCTGTGATTGAACCATCCCCTTGTGAAACCTTTAAGGCCCACTTCAAGAATGGTACAAATCTCTTTACCTGGCTCCTCCCTGTGGATGGCCAACGCTGGCTTGGAGACACATGAAAACCATAAGGACTGCGGATGCTGTAAATCAGAAACAAAAACAGAAGTTACTGGAACAGCTCAGCAGGTCTAGCAGCATCTGTGAAGAGAAATCAGAGTTAACATTTTGGGTCCAGTGAGAAAGGGTCACCGAACCCGAAACATTAACTCTGATTTCTGTTCACAGATGCTGCCAAACCTGCTGAGCTATTCCAGCAATTTCTGTTTTTGTTGGAGACACATGACTTCGTCAATACCCCTAGTTCCATGTGGACTAGCTCGGTATTCTGAGAGATGCCCCCCTCATTGGTGAGGTTTGACGACCAGCTAGTCTGTGTGTCCCTTCAGACCAGTTCATCCCTAGTCTACACTGTATATGACAATGGTCCTGATTGAGCCACCACAACCACTGGAATCCATATTCTTCCAGAAATATAAATCCAACCAAGACGTTTCCCCTCTTTGAAATACCCTCAACCTTGAGGGCCTTGACCTCTGGTCATTCTGATTTCGCTCTACCACCTCTCTGGTCTCTTCCAGCTGCTTTAAGTGAAACACAATTCTCAGCTGCAGTTTGAACATTCAGGTCGTCGGTGAACACTGGATCATTGTGTGTGGCATGTTCCTATACACGCTGAGGAACTTGTTGAGGTGCCATCCTAGTGAACCATCCCCTTGTGAAACCTTTAAGGCCCACTTCAAGAATGGTACAAATCTCTCTACCTGGCTGTTGTCGCAGAGTGATTTTTCAGGTACTCCTCAAACTCTTGTGCCACAAACTGTGGACCCTTGTCACTCACAACCTGTTCAGGGTTCCCATATGTGGAAAATATTTCATCTGGTTGGTGTATCGTTGCTTCAGCTGATATTGACTTCATGATCGCCACATCGAGCCAATTGGAGTGGGCATCCATGACCACTAGTAACATCCATCCCTCCACTGGTCCCATGAAATTGATGTGAACCCACTGCCATGGTGATTGATGCCAATCCATGGGTGAAGGGATAACAACAGCACTTTCCTTACTAATGCATGGGATTTGTATGATCCCACTTTCTCCTCAATCTGGGGGTCCAACTTCAGCCACCAAAGGTAGCCCCTGATTATTTTGCTCAGCTGCACCACACCGGGGTACTCTTATTCCATATGTAACAGCGGGGAGATAACAACTCCCCTTCCCCACATTAAACACCCATCTGACATGAACAACTCCTGGACAGGTAAAGGCGTAATTCTGGGCAGTTTCTATGACAAATATTCCCTCTCAGCACTAAGTCCAACACTAGGCTCAAGACTGGGTCATTCTGGATAGTGTTCCATACCTGACTTGCTGACACCAGCACCTGGTCTTCCTAGGAGATGTACATAATTTTCAGGTTCCGATCAGGAAAATCCTTATTTCCTGATTGTGGTCACCTTGATAAAGCATCTACATTGCTGTGTTTCTCCGACAGTTGCTATCTGATTTCAAACGAGTAGGCTGGCAGAGCCAGTGCCCATCTCTGCAGGTGTGCTACCACCATTGTCAGTTTTCCTGTATACAGGCCAAAAATGGAGGAAGCGGCCCATGGTCTGTCAGCAGCGTGAAGTGCCTGCTGTGAAGAAAATGAGCGAACTTCTTAACACTGAATACGATGCCCAATCCTTCCATTTCCACTTGGACATACTTCTCCTCTGTTTTTGCAAGAGACCTCAATGCATACGCAATGGGCCTTTCCTCTCCAGTCAGCAAGATGTGTGACAGTACAGCACCAACCCCTTAAGGTGAGGCACTGTGCACCAACTGCAGTGGCGACTTCAGGTTGGAATGCGTTAGTACTTTCAACCTTTTCAAGGCTTGCTTCACATCCTGATAAGCATCCTCACTTTCCTGGATCCATTTCCATAGCCACGCTTTTCCTAACAATCAATTGTTAGGAAATTGAGCATGGAGTTTGAGCATGGTTGCCAGATCAGATACAAACTTGCCACAGTAATTTATAAGACCCAAGACAGTCTCATTTGAGACACATTCTCTGCTCTAGGGGCCTTCATAATAGCCTTCACCTTCTTGACGCCATGTGTAGTCCTTCGCCATTGATCCATGATCCAGATACACTAAGTCTTAAAAATTCGCATTTCTCCCTTTATACTTGTAGGCCGTGATCTTGCAAACATTTTAGGTTTCATACTACGTTTTTCAAATGGTCCTTTTTGGAGGAGCCAGCAACCAAATTATCATTCAGGTAGCTCTGTGGCAATGTGGTAATCCATTCAAAACTTGATACATGGCCCCCTGGCACTGATGTGATGCCAAAATGAAATTGCTTGTAGCTGAACAGTCCCATGTGTGTCACTATCGTTAGCGACAGCTGGGACTCCTTTTGTGGCCCCCATCTGCAAATTGGCCTGCGACAGATCCATTTTTGAGAATTTCTTTCCCCAGAGCCAGTCCAGTGAACAGGTCCTCAAAGGGTGGAAGTGACTATTGATCCATACACAGGGCTGGGTTGACTGTGATCTTAAAGTCATCACAAGTCCTCACCACACCATCAGTTTTTTAAGGTGGGAACAACTGGAGTGGCCCATCACTGGTGGTTACTAGTTCCAATGCTTTCAGGTTCACCAGCTGTTCCAGTTCCACCTTCACCTTAGGTCGGATGGTGCACGTTACTGGACACACCTTCAAACTCCTTGGATGAGCTTCCCGCTTCAAGCAAAGTTTAACTTCTACACTTTTCATTTCCCCAGGGATTCCCTTCAACACCTGCCCAAAATCTCTTGCAAACTTGTTTTTGAGTCTGCTAGCCTATTAACCACACCCCAATTTAAGCCTAATGCCTGTAAACTGGTGTGTCGGAATAATGCAGGGTTGTTGACTTTCAACATGTACAGAGGCACACTGTGGTTCCTTAGCTGTACTCTTCTAAGCACATACCCCTTCAGTGACACCACTTGGTCCGTGTGTGTCCATAATGTACTCTTAGCAGGCTTCAATGACAGTGCCTTTAACTTTTCCCAGTATATTGATTTGGGAATCAGAGACACCGTTGCACTTGTACCTTCTTCCTTCTTTACTGTCTTACCCTCTAAATTGGGAAAGAACCCAGAAATGATCAGCTCCACCCCTTCCTAACGGTTTGTTTTACCAAAACTCTGCTGACTCTGGGCCTTTTGCTTCTCCCACAGACCCAGCTGACACCCAATCTACAGCCTGGCTGGCAGCATGTACCTTATGCCTTGTCCTCTGAACTATCTCTTTTAGACACCCCCTTCTCTTGCTTGAGTTTTACTTCACACTTTTGGGCAATAGAGCCCATGTGCTCACACCTGTGGCACCGGGCTTCTTGAGTCTAACACGTTGACTCCTTTGTGGTCACTGTTGCCACATCGACAGCATTCAATGACTGATACCTCACTCTGCTGAGTATCTGCTACTTTATGCACCTGGGCATTGTCACTCAACTGTGTTGCTTCGCTGGCAGGCAACTCCATCGAGATAGTAATTTTGAAATCTGCCTTGAAATCCAGGTCTCTCCTTGATAGTAGCTTCTATTGGATGGCCTAGTGTCCCAAGCCACAAACCAAATGGTCCTGCAAGGCATCTTGGAGGAACCCTCTGAATTTGCTATGTTTTGCTATTCTCTTTAAGATGGTCCAATTCCCCTCGGTAGACCCTACCGCGTGGGTCGCTCCCTTATCAACTGCGCTCATGTGCTGCTCTTCCTGGTGTTGTCCACAGGCTGAATCCCCTTATGACTGCTCTCCGTGATGATTTTGGTAAGCTCTCGGGTGAATACTCCCCTCTTCAGCCATCAGCTGTGGCCTGCGTCCCCTCACAACCACTTTTGGCTCATTCCAGTGCATGCTGCCCTTGCCTAACGTCGGCCGCAGCCCGAGTCCCCTCATGACTGCTTCCCTTGATGTAACCTCCACAATTCCACTCCATTTTCCAAGTGCAAGCGAACTCCTCCCTCCTAACATGAAAAAAATGGCATTCACACTCTGTTTGTGGGCCTGATCCCACTTATGTCATCAGTTATGTTTGTGGTTCACGAGAACTATAAATTGAACGTGAGTTAAACGGACGGTAAACTTGAACAAGGAGTACTTTATCATGATCCTCCCAGCTCCACAGGTGGTTTTAGACTGCCTCCTCCTGTTCCTGCCTCTGGTTCACCTGACCTGCTCTCTTAAACAGGCAGCACGTACCCCCAACTACATACATAACAATTTCTCCATCACAAAGCTATGTTGATTCTGCTCAATTACATTACAGGGTGTTGGTGAGGCTTCTGTGTACAGTTCTGGTCACCCTGCTATACAAAGGACACTATTAAATTGGAGAAAGTTCAGAAGAGATTTATCAGGGTGTTGTCGGAATGGAAGGTTTGAGTTATAAAAATAGGCTGGGATATTTTTCACTGGAGCGTAGGAGGTTGAGGGGTGAACTTACAAAGGTTTATAAAATCATGAGGGGCATAGCAAAGGTCTTTTCCCTAGGGTGGAGGAATTCAAAACTAGGGGGTATATTTTTAAGGCGAGAGGAGAAAGATTTAAAAAGGATCTAAGGGACAACTTTTTCACACAGAGGGTTGTTCAAATGTGGAATGAATTGCCAAAGGAAGTGGCGGATGCAAGTACAGCTACAAGATTTAAGATATTTGAATAAGTACATGAATGAAAAAGATTTGGAGGGATACGGGCCAAACACAGGTGGGTGGGACTAGTTCGGATTGGGAACATGGTCAGCGTGGACAAGTTGGACTGAAGTCTGTTTCCATGCTGTATGATTCTAAGACTCAATTAATGGCCTGTTGTTACATCCTTTATAACAGACTCTAATATTTTGCCAATGACAGTTGTTAAGCTGACTGGCCTAAACGGTACCTGTGTTTTGTCTTCCTCACTTTTTGAATAAGAACAATACTTTTGCACTTTTCCAGTCCTCTGAGATTTTTCCAAAATGCAAGGATATTTGGAAAATTACTACCAATGCATCAATGACCTTTGTAGCTACTTCCTTTAATGTCCTAAGATGCAACCATCAGGTCCAGGGGATTTATTGGTCTTTAGCCCAATTTATTTCCCTACTACTTTTTCTCTAGTGAGTTATTGAATTTATTTTTTCTCCTCCTTTTGCCTTGTTTATTTAGCAATTTTGGAATGTTATTAGTGTCTTCTACTGTGAAGACTGACACAAAGTAGTTATTCAACCCATTTGTTATTTAATGGATTCCTCGTTGTTATATCCCCAGCCTCACTCTTGGTAACAGGAGAGTTCACTTTGGCTCCTCTCTTCCTTTTTATATATCTAAAGAAGCTTTTACTGGTCTTTTTCATATTTCTTGCGAGTTTGCCCTCAGTTTATTTTATCCCCCTTTAATTTTCTTCAATCATCATTTATTCACTTTTAAAACTTTCCCAATCGTCTGATTATATCTAATCTTTGCCACGCTGTTTTTCCTTCTTTCAATCTGATACCACCCTTAACTTCCTTGGTTAACTATGGTTGATTTAGCACCCCCTCCCCCCAAGAATCCTTCTTCCTCACACAGATGTATCTTTCCTGAATCATGAACTATTTTCTTAAACATGTTTCATTATTCATCAACCACTTAATTAGCTTAAAGCCCTCTTTACAGTCTAGTTACTTAATTTCTCAGCATAGTTCAAGTGAAGTCCACCCCAGTAGAACAGCTCCCTTCTACCACAACACTTCTGCCAGCTCCACATGAACTGAAGCTCGTTCCTCCTCCACCAATGTTTGAGCCACATTTAACGTTGAGATTTTATTTACTCTACATGACTTTGCCAGTGACTTAGGAAGTAAGCCCGAGATTACTATGTTGGAGCTTCTGGTTTTTTATTTAGCTCGAGTATTCAAAATCTTTCAGCAGTACTCCCTTCCTAGGCCTATCAACATCATTGGTAACAATGCGGATGACAACTAAATGCCACCCCTTCCACTTCAAGGTCCTCTCCAGCCCTGAAGAAATGTCTTTAATCCTGCCATTAGCATGCAACTCTGCCTTTACGACTCTCACTCACAGCTACAGACAATAGTATCTATCCCCAAATATAACGTCCCCTCTCACGATTTGAACAGCTCTCTGTATCTTAGTAATGTGGTCAATTTGGTCTTCCTTTCTGCAGTCACTGCTCTTATCCACACAGCTTGCAATAACCGAATAACTGAATAACTGTTGGACATTTGCAAGACTGAGACCTTGAAAGATACCCCTTGTGTTCCCAAATCTGATTCACTTGCAATCACACGGTCCTGTGTCTGGATCACAGATCAATTGGAATTACCTAATGAGTCTGACTACATCCTGAAGAGTGGCTGGGTAACTTTCTAGCTCACTAACGTGGCACAATATGTGCAGCTTAGATTCCAGCTTCTCCGTTTAAATCTGAAGTTACCAAAGCTGTAAACATTTGCTATAAATGCGTTTGCTCTGGATCACCTTGGTGCCCAGCACTCATTGGAAGGTTATTTCGGACTGAGGGGAGGAAGAATGCCTTTAGTCAACAGTGGTGAAATCCTAAGAATGCTCTGCTTCGAGAAGTGGGGAAGGCTCATGTCATTAAATATGTTCAAGACAGATCAATAGATTTCCTGATATTAAAGACATCAAGGAATTTAGGGAGATTGCGGGAAAAGTGTGTTGAGGTGGAAGCTCAGCCATGATCTAATTGGATGGCAGAGCAGACTCAAATGGGCAAAATGACTCCAATTTTCTGTTTCCATGAGAGCTTCAGAATAGATAACAAATTTTGGGCTTGAATGTCATTTCAAAAAAAAAAAAAAAAAGGGCTCTGTGGTTCCTTTCAGATGTGATTGCACAACTTCCCTTAGTTTATTTTAAAAAAAAAAGACTCATCTTGTTGAGACAAAGTTTGTAATAGATCACAAGAATTTGCAATGAAGAAATTGGAGAAGGTAGGTTTTGAAGACTGAGTACAATCCATTGTGTCTACATATGGGACTACACATAAAAATCAAAGGAGAACCAGAGGTTCCACTTATTTCATAAGTAACACAGCCAGATGAACAGTCCCCTAGCAGATGAAAACAGAGTGCTTTTATGTGGTGATTTGGAATAGTTGGAATGCAACATTGCAAGTGTGAACTTACTGCATAATGCACAGTGTTTAATATTAAAGTTAAAATTAAAACAGTTAGCTTGTGTTTTTGAGATAACAAGGTGTAGAGCTGGATGAACACAGCAGCACCAGAGGAGCAGGAAAGCTGACGTTTCAGGAAGGGTCTAGGCCTGAAACGTCAGCTTTCCTGCTCCTCTGATGCTGCTTGGCCTGCTGTGTTCATCCAGCTCTACACCTTGTTATCTCAGATTCTCCAGCATCTGCAGTTCTTACTATTTCTGAAACAAGCTTGTCTTTTTGACTGCCAAAAAATTCTGCATGAAACTCAAAACATTTCTGTTTACTCCTGGATTATTCAAAATTAAAAAAAGTAATTACAGTCTGGGTAATCTTGCTTCTCAGAAGGGGATTTCAAACTTGCATCCAATTTCAATTTTGAATGAAATGAAATTAATATTGTAGAATGTATATAATAAACAGTAGCTTGCATGGATCAAAGTTATATAATACAGCTTTATTTTCACATTAATATGATCTCATATTTCCAAAACAAAGAAACTACAATTAAAACAATTCCATGACGACGGTTATAGAGCAAGATGAAATGGTTAGAGACTGCACTTCTTTAAGTTTAATTACAGACATAATTACATCAGTTAAATTTTACATTTGATATGTTTTACAAGTGGTAATTTTGATTAATCAATTCTTTTTCTCTTTTACACAGATCAAGACTAAGAATTGAAGTGAAATTCAGAAATTGGTACAATGCATAATATATACAATATTTGAGAAACATGAGCCAAGGTTTGAATTTGGACAATAAACAAAGCCAGCATACAATCAGACATGGGAAGAAAGAAAAAGGACTTCCTCAAAGATTGCTTGTAATGAATTAATTCTACAAGAGCGGGCATCTGCCGTCTGCTGATACCTTCAAATGAGGCCTCTATATTACCACGAATTTTGAATGTCATACTTGTTAGAATTATCCCTTATTCTGCAATGATTCTATCTTTTCTTCAACTGCAGCAAGTCTTGCGAGCATTAGATTCAGCACAGTTTGCGACTGTTGAAAGGAAAATTCTCTCAAAGTTCAGCAAATAAGAATAAAAAAAGTCAATCAATATACAGGAAAAAAAAAGTCAGCAACATTTCTTGCCATGAAAATTAATTATGTGAAACTGATCCTAAAAAGAACAACTTAAAGTTAAGCTCAATGAAAATCTAGGTGCATATCAATAAGAATATTCTTTTGCTTTTTGTACCATACCTGTGATAGGGTATGGTTCCCCCCTAAAAGGTTAACCAATCATTTAGTTTTTTAGGTGATAAAAAGAAATAGTAATCAGAAAAACCCTTAGCCAAGTTAAATTTTATAACTAAAAATATGCAACATCAGTGATTGCAGTTAATGTCTAACACAATAAAATGTAACTTCCAACTGCATTTTATAGAACCTGAATTTTAAAATTGCTCTTCAATAATCTAATTGAAAATAACTGAATCATTTGAAAAATGTAACTTTCTTATAGAAAAGCAAAATTTAAGTTTAAATCAAAATAAATAATCTATTGAAGGCAACTTTAATCCAAATATCCAATCACATCAGAAATTACCTTTGTCAATTCTTCAAGGACTTCAACTTGAGTTTCTAGGACAACTGGCTTTTTCTTCTCATCAACAAATTCTGAATTCATGGTGGAGCCAAGGACATAACTAATAAAATGAAGCAAAGATCATCATTTACAATTTGATACATAAAACTGAATACTTTAAATGGATATCGAGTTAACTTTGATGCAGTTGCAATATTCTAGCTTGAATCTTGGCAAGGGTCTAAGAACATGAACATATGTGCTATCTGTATAGAGGAGGAAATTTACATCTTTTAGACATTACAATAAACTAGACTATGTTAGCCAGACTAGGTGGATTTAAAATACTGCAAAAAAACAAAAAGTTCTAGGTATCTGGTAAATATTTATCTCTCAACCAAATGCACCAAAAACAGATTCTCTCTCTGTTTGAGCACTGTTTCGCTGCTCAAATTGGCTGCCATATTTCCTAACACTGCAACAGAGAAGTGTTTTGAGGCATCCTGGGGATGTGAGAATTCTATATAAATGCAACTTTTTTTCCTTTTTCATAGAGTCATTATTTTATCATTTAATTTCTATGCCTGTTCTAAAAGGCACAAACTCTTGTTGAGGCATGGTATTATTACTGCAGCAACTTTCCAGTATCGGATCCAAGACTCAGTAGAATACTTGGCTTCAGAACAAAAGATTAAGCCAATTACAATCATCACTGGCTCAATAGTGTTTCAAAACGTGCCTTTGTTTGGAACAAGCTTGTAGGGGAAACATGGTACTTGCAGTATTCGTCTAACACCACAATGTTAAAGGACTGGGGAATGAAAGCAAAGTACCTGTGCTTAAGCTCTCTGGTTTTAGATAGGTGTTGTCCCCAAGACAGAGCGTATGCAGGTTCCGTACCATACAACTGGAAACTCTACTCTAAGTTTATCCACCTTGATTTTGGGGTTTAGGCATATGGCAAAGGTTTTCCTTCTCATAGCAGACCATAGGTATATACATTTAACAGAAATCACCACTAACTGAACATTCTGATTAATACCAAGCTCCTGCCTTTTCCCTGTACAGCTTCACACCATTTCTATTAAATGAATCATCTCGTCGAGTACCTGAATTGAACGTGGCTCCACTGCACTTCCAGGCAATGTATTCCAGACTTGAAGAACACGTCATCTAGATACTTTCTAATCAGTCTATTCAGAGATTTTATTGTACACCTCTGGAACAGGTGGGACTTGAACCTAGGCCTCCTGGATCAGAGGTTAGGGTCATTACCAGTGTCACAAGAGCCCTGTATTTTCTTTTTCTAAAAGAAAACTAGATATATTTTACATGGGAAATTGGTTTATTAAGATCTTGTTCTGTAGTACACAAACTTGCCTTTCAATATAGGCTACAGACAAGCAATATACATTCCGTTTGTAGTCGAGGTGGACTG
The DNA here is from genome assembly GCA_024137785.1 of Ginglymostoma cirratum. Taxonomy (NCBI): domain Eukaryota; kingdom Metazoa; phylum Chordata; class Chondrichthyes; order Orectolobiformes; family Ginglymostomatidae; genus Ginglymostoma; species Ginglymostoma cirratum. The sequence continues at coordinate 9,304,156 of JAHRHZ010000061.1, read as the reverse complement.
GAGTGCTATGGTACATTCTACCCAGCAACAGAGAGCAGCCACTACAGGATAACAACACATAAATGCTGGAAAGAAGGAAAAATAAAGTTATTACAGATATAAATTACATAAATAGATACAAGTAAATTAGAAGCAAGTTATTTGATTAGATTTTGTAGGTTCATAATTGATAATAGCTTCAATTCAACTTTTACAAGTCAGTCAATCTAACTTAGCCTTGAAAATATCGAACAATCTCACTCCACTACTCTCTGGGGAAGGGAATTCCACAGATTAATGACCGAGAAAAAAATTTCATTTGGACCTTAACTGGAAGAGCCTTATTTTGAAGTGTCCCTCAGTTCTAGTGTCTTCCCCAAAGGGAAGCATACTTTCAGCCATGTATTAAGTCTCCAAAGGATCTTTAATGTTTCAGCAAGATCTCTTATTACTCTTGTAATTTCTAATGAATACAGGCTCAATATTTCCTAATAAGATAATCCTTCATCCCAGGTATCAGTTGAACAAGCCTTCTTGGAACTGCTTCTACTAGATCCTAAGGAAGGAGACGAAAATTGTGCAGGTTACTCTCAATTTGGTCTCACCAACACGCTATATAACTCTGGCATAATCTCCATACATTTATACTATTCTCTTTTCAATAAGCAACATTCCATTTTCTTTGCCTCAGAGTAAAAGGACAATCCGTTGGAACAGAGATGAGGAGGAATTTCTTTAGTGAAAGGCTGGGAATCTGCAGAACTGACTGGCACAGAAAGCTGTGGAGGCCATATCATTGAGTTGATTTAAGACTAGTCAAAGACATATTTATCTCTGTAGGGGGATCAAAGGTTGCAGGGAGAAGGTAGGAGAATAGGGTTGAGAAAGACAACAGCCAAGACTGACGGAACAAAGAACAAAGAAAATAACAGCACATGAACAGGCCCTTCAGCCCTCCAAGACTGCGCCGATCCAGATCCTCTACCTAAACCTGTCACCTATTTTCCAAGGATCTGTATCCCTCTGCTCCCAACCCATTCATGTATCTGTCAAGATACATCTTAAATGACGCTATCGTGCCCGCCTCTACCACCTCCACTGGCAACACGTTCCAGGCACCCACCACCATCTGCGTAAAGAACTTTCCACACATATCTCCCTTAAACTTTTCCCCTTTCACCTTGAAATTGTGACCCCTTGTAATTGAGTCCCCAACTCTGGGAAAAAGCTTCTTGCTATCCACCCTGTCTATACCACTCATGATTTTGTAGACCTCAATCAGGTTCCCCTTCAACCTCTGTCTTTCTAATGTAAATAATCCTAATCTACTCAATCTCTCTTCATAGCTAGCGCCCTCCATACCAGACAACATCCTGGTGACCCTCCTCTGCACCCTCTCCAAAGCATCCACATCCTTTGGGTAATGTGGCGACCAGAACCGTACGCAGTATTCCAAATGTGGTCGAACCAAAGTCCTATACAACTGTAACATGGCCTGCCAACTCTTGTACTCAATACCCTGTCCGATGAGTGAAAGCATGCCGTATGCCTTCTTGACCCCTATCGACCTGCATTGCCACCTTCAGGGTACAATGGATCTGAACACCCAGATCTCTCTATGCATCAATTTTCCCCAGAGCTTTCCCATTTACCGTACAGTTCGGTCTTGAATTGGATCGTCCAAAATGCATCACCTCGCATTTGCCTGGATTGAACTCCATCTGCCATTTCTCCGCCCAACTCTCTAATCCATCTATATTCTGCTGCATTCTCCAACAGTTCCCTAAACTATCTGGTACTCCACCAATCTTAGTGTCATCTGCAAACTTGCTAATCAGACCATCTATACTGTCCTCCAGATCATTTACGTATATCACAAATAACAGTGGTCCCAACACTGATCCCTGTGGAACACTACTGGTCACATTTCTCCATCTTGAGAAACTCCCTTCCACTACAACTGTGTCCTGTTGCCCAGCCAGTTCTCTATCCACCTAGCTAGTACGCCCTGGACCCCATGCGACTTCACTTTCTCTATCAGCCTACCATGGGGAACCTTATCAAACGCCTTACTGAAGTCCATGTATATGACATCTACAGCCCTTCCCTCATCTATCAATGGAACAAACTACTTCTCTATCTTGTGGTTTTAGTGCTGGAGAGATAACATTATTCATTGGTGCCCTGTTTTTGTTTAGACTACCCATTCTTTTGGAAGATTTTGTAGATTGTTTATTGTCACTTGTATAGGATGTGAGATTAACATGTTATTATGTTTAGAGAATCCCAGACATTGTACTCATCCAGTTCTGGCAACTGACATTTTATTCATCAAGTCCATCCACAATGAATAGGATATTACATCCTTTATAGTATTTCAAATAGTTTGCTGAATTGTATTTCTATTCTATTGTCAAAGAAGTGACCATACGTCTGCTATCAATGGACATACACTAAAATTGTTAGCTATATCTGCTGGCATCCTATAAACAGAAGCAATGAGCATTTTTTAAAAATCCAAACAAAGGAAATCAACCTTCAACCTAGCCAAATCCAAAGACTATAATGCTGGGTCAACAATCCCTGTGCCAGTTGAAAAAGGTAAAGAAGTCTGAACTTCACAGAAATTTGAAGGATGAAAATACCTGGAGTTACTGCAAACATAGTTTAGTGCACAGACTCACTGGAATGAAATGGAAGAATTTTCCTTTATGGAAAAAAGTTAAATGAAGAAAATTAGAACACTGGTCAATAAAATAGATTCTTTGTAACAGGGAACGAGTGCTATTTTGTTCATAGTTAACCTATAAGACCTATTTTCTGAATCTTCTGCTTTATTGACACCACAAGGAAATGTCACATCGGTTCCAGTTGAAAAGTCACTTGCAACATCCATCAAATTCTACAAATGGAATATATTTGTCCAAATTTTGCAGCAAAAGGCAAACAAACAGAGCCCACAATTCATTAAGCAAACAACTGTCCACAGGTATTTTAGTGGATTTTCATGCAGTGACTCGAAGCAATTAGAAGTCTATTTTAGTATGGCACTCTGCATGGTGGATCTGGGACTAGCTGAAGGAGCATGTGTCCAGGAACCTGAAGAGTTTCAACCGAGGCACACAGAACTAGAAGGTACAAATTTGAACGTTTTATTAAACAATTGTTAAATCATGTGGAGAGGAGGAAAGGTGGAATTAAGAGACAAAGATAAAGCTAAAAGAAAAACAATTTTTCCAAAAATAATTTCAAACAATTAAAATCTAAAGGACTATGTGCTTACAAATGTATATTTTAATTGCTAGAAAAGTTTTGATAGAATGAATGCACTATCTGTTGCATCAGCCACATTAAAAAAAATTTTCCTTCATTTATGAGCTCAAAAATCTGCACTAATCAACATACTTACCAACCAGACTCATCCGCAGTGTCTACCTTCTGTTCTTTGTCCACTTTGATATTGTTAGTAACACCTACAGAAGAGCAACAGGTTATCAGCTTACGAGTCTAAAATTCAGGCACAATGATCAGCCACCCACAAAAGGCCATGTTCTTGGTGAGTTCAACCACCTAAAATATTCTAGATCAAAATAAGTGGATCTATCTTTAAAAGACAATACAATATCATGTATGACCTTTTAGAACCTCACCTTAATAACACATACGAGGATGTAACCTTCTAATCCCTGTTACTCCATGATTCAGACAAGAGTCAAGCAAAGTAATAACTTAAAATATCCAGAATAAATGTTAAGCTTTAATTAGATCTGACACACAAGTCATTCTACTATGGCATATCCAGCAGCTACAATAAAGGTTTAAAGCGGTTTCAACAGAATCCACAGTGCTTACATGAATGGTGTCCCACACAAAGTTTTATGCTTAATTGGCTTTTTTACAACCATTAGTCAACTTGGAAATACAATGCCATTAAAGTACGTAATCACCACTTGGTATGTATGACTATTCCCCCTCCCTGCTTCATCATTAGACTTTCCAACACAAAGAAAACCCACACTCAGTCATATTAGCAGAGAATTAAGGCAAATTTTAGCATCTTTATCTATTCAATTACATTTATTAACATATTTTAATACAACATTAACTATGAGGAGAGTAAAATATTTTGAGACTAATGGAGGAGAAAATTGCTGCAGATGTTGGAATCTTTACTGAAAAGAACAAAAAATGCTGGAGATCACAGCAGGTCAGGCAGCACCCATGGAGAAGAAGGAAGCTAACATTTCAAGTCTAGATGACTCTTCCGAGCGGACAAAGTATGGAGGGGGCAGCATTTATGCAATAGTGGTGGTAGTTGTGGGGTGGGGGTTTTGGGTGCTGGAGGATAAAAGATGTTGATAGTTCAGATTAAGTGATCAGAATGTGAGAATGGCAGAACAATGGCGTGTCTAATTGCCAAACTGGAAAGAACAGAAAGTCCGAGATAACAAGCATGGGGCTGGATAAACACAGCAGGTCAAGCAGCATCATAGGAGCAGGAAAACTTGACGTTTCGGGCCTAAACCCTTCATCAGAAAACATCCAGCCCCATGCTTGTTATCTAGAACAGAAAGTCCAACTGGGGTGGAGGGAGGGGAGAGAGGACATGGTGACAGAGAATGCAAAAAGCAAAGCGAAACAAAATGGGAGTGGATTCACAATTTGAAGGTGTTGAACTCAATATTAAATCCAGAAGATTGTAAACTGGTGAGTGAAATAACCTTGAAGTAAATGTAAAAATGCAAATTTCCACATAGTACCTCCTGCTCGACATGATCCTGATTCCCAAACCACTTAGTCATTGGAAATCGTTCCCTTCTCTGACCCTCTGATTTATAGGCACTCCCCCTCCCCAAACCATTGTTTTGCTAAACTCAGTGCTCCCAACTGCCCTTGTACCTCTTCCATCCACTATTCTTGTATTAGCATTCAAAATCTCAATCCAATACTTGAGCTAAGACGTTGAGAAAGTGCTGACGAGGCAAAAGTACTGAGCTGGGAGCTTTTTAAATCTTTGCTTTTAAAAAAATCCTGTTCACTGCTTCCATCTCTGATCCCTCACCGTGAACAAAGGATCTAGAGGTGAACGGTACCAGTGAGAGGCAGGTGGAGCAGCTTTGACAAAGAGTTATTAACAACCCAGCTCAGCACATCTGCACCAATGCAACCTAGACTCAGCTCCAGTATCAGTTACGGAAATTGAATGCAGGTGGCTCAGCGTGAGAACGGGTCGAGGACAGGGAGCGGCAGGTTGTTGATGGGGAGAAGCCACACTAGGTAACAGAACCTGTGTAGACACAATAAGCATCAATCCGCATTGTAACAATTCTGTGATTAGAAATCACGAGTGAGAGCTTCGAAATAGTGCCAATTGGCTCAAATGAGAATCAAATCTCACAATGCTCACTAAAATTACAGATCTTGTTAATTTACCTAGATTAAAACAAGACAATGTCAAACACACTATATACAATATAAACTGCCACATTTTCTTCAATTTCATCATTGAAAACATTGCCAGTAAATAATCTCCTAACCACTTTCTTTGCTGAATGAAATCACTAACTCACTTGTTTCAATTTCTTGTTCAGATTTATTTTATTAAAGCCTAAATTTCAAACATTAAAGAAGTCATTTAACCCCCTTGTACATCAATTTAAAAACCTTAACGCCCCACCCCCGCATTATTGTAGGAATTCTCTCAAGCACTCTCTGCGGACTGGGCATCCGAAACCAATTCGCACCCCACCCCCATCCCCACAACACACGCCTCTCCCTCCTCCCCGCAAACTGCGGTCCCGTTTCCGCACTTCCCCTGTCACCCTAGGAGCCCGAGCCCCCCCCGTTCTAGGGGACTATTTCGCCCTCTCCTTTCCCCCCCCGGGCTAGGGGACTATTGCACCCACACTCACTGCTCAGGTAGATCATATCCTCCTTCGGGTTTGCTCCGACCCAGGCCAGCGAATCTCCCACCGGCAGCCGACACTGCGAGCAGAGGAAGACGGCCGGCAAATCTGAGTCCCCGCTGATAAAGGTGCCCGAATCCTTGTTGTCCGTTTCATCATCCGTTACCAAATCCACCGTCACTCCCGCCATCTTTCAAACCACTGAGCAGGCGCAGAGAGCATCTGCAGCCGGCTACACATCTGCGCACGAAGCCACCCTCACGGCTACATGTGCGCGTGCGCAGTCCCGTCCGTGGTATCTTGTCCCTGTTTGTAAAAGTTTTGTTTAAAATCACAGTGCAGTTCTAGTCTGTCCGCTAACATCCCACTTCTGTCAGCACCTAGCCAGGGGTGGGCAATACCATGATAAAACACAATGTGAGCTGGCCAAAGTAGTTTTTAAGAAGGATCACTGGACCTGAAATGCTCTGTGTTCTCTTCACAAATACTGACAGACCTCATAGAATCCCAACAGTGGGGAAAGAAGACTTTCAGCCCAACGAGTCCACACTGACCCTCCATAGAGCATCTGACCCAGACCCAGACTAATTTACCATGGCTAATCCACCTAGCCTACACATCCCTGGACACTACAGCCAATTTTAACATGGCCAATTCACCTAACTGGCATATCTTTGGGCTATAAGAGGAAACCAGAACAACCAACAGAAACCCACACAGATGCAGGGAGAACATGCAAACTCCACACAGACAGTCATCCAAAGCTGGAATCAAACCCAGGCCCCTGGCATTGTGAGGCAGCAAAGCTAATCACTGAGGCACCATGTTATCCCACCATGGTGACCTGTTGAGTGTCTCCAGCATTTTCTGTTTTCCTTTCAGATTTGCAGTATCCTCACTTCGTTGTTTTGTATTGGCTGTAATAATTGTTTTCCTGAGCATCATAAAACCGTACAGTTCTGCTATAACGCATGTTCTGGCAATGCAAATTGTTTATAATGCGACTGACAAATAGGGGAACTCTATTTCTAAAACATGAACTTGTGGTGGCTATAATGCAATTCTATTGGTGAACAGATGACCTTATTGTTGATGTTCAGGAAAATATTTTTAGAAAGTATTGCAGGGGGAAAAAAATTGGATCTCAGGATTCTCCTCATCCTGGATAATACGCCAAGCCATCCTCCTGCCATTGGTGAGTTTTCTGAAAATATCAAAGTGCTATTTCTACCACCAAACACAACCTCTCTCCTTCAACCCATGGACCAGGGTGCAATAACAGCTTTTAAAGCTTATTATTTAAGACGCACATTTTAGAGGCTAATTGCAGCCACTGACATGGATAAGGACAGTGTTCTTCAATGTTGGAAGAGTTTTAACATCAAGAATGCAATTGACATTATCGTGGATGCCTGGGGTCAGCAAGGACTGTTTGCATGCAGTTTGGTGGAAGCTTCTCAGATTTTTTTCAAGATTTTAAAGGCTTTGATACGTTAGAGGAGCTTTCAAGAATCAAAGAACGTTGTGTTGATTTTGCAAAGCAAATTGGATTTGAAGAAGTGGAGAGTGAGGATGTTGAAGAGCTGCTTGAGTCCCACAGTGAAGACCTCTCTATAGCTGATCTATGACAACTTGTCGCTGAGGGGAAAATGGAAGCTGGGGATGAAAAAGGTGAAGTCCAGGATGCAGCTCCATGAAAGCTTTCCACTTCTGTTTTGTCTTCTATCCTGAGAGAAATTGAGAAGCAGTTGCAGCTCTTAAAGGACAATGATTACGTTGCAGAATGCAGCAGGGTAGCAGTTCATGGACTAAGTTCTTACTTGGCAGCATATGAAGAGTTTCTTCATGAAAGAAGAAAAAGGGCAAAGCAGCAAAAACTGGATATCTTTTTAAGACACTCCCCCCAAGAAACAGTCAGAAGACAATGAACCACATCCATCCACTTCTGGATTAATTATTTTTCGCCCTAACCCTGCAACCACAGCTGCACCTGAAAGTAATGATGATGACCCTCAGCCCCTGCATTAACAACACAGCAACCTCAAAACTTACTCCCCTATAAAGTCATCTTGACATTTCAAGGTAAGGTGTTAAATTTACTTTTATTTTATTATTAGATATGAATTAAACATTCATTTAAACTGTGCTATCCTTTGTGAAAGGCTTTTGAGTGATTTTCAAACGATTTTGAGTGATAATTTTGGTAAAAACCAAAAGAAGTGATAATTATGGTAGTTTGCCTCAACTCCACTTTTCCCATAGATCCTGTTATTTCTATAGCACGATTTTCTATAATGCGACGTTGCAGGGGAACACAGACTATCACGTTATAGCAGAATCGACTTTTTTTAAGGTGTTTTGTGTCAGATTGAATGCTTGTCAGCTATCTATCTTGAGAATGCTCTTATCTAGGGCAAAGACGAGGGACACCCTGGCCTGCCCACACATCACAGTCCTCCACTCAAACTTCCCAGTTTAGTTAAGTCCGATAAGGAATGTACAGAACTACAGTTGGCCTGGTTTCAGGACTTTCCAGAGAAGCGACTGTTTAGATCAGTCCACTCTGGGTTTTTATCATCAGGGTTTACTAGCCGTCACCTCTCCAAAGTATCCACCAGGCAGAGGAGATAGTCGCACATTGCTCTAAGTGCCACATTGTGTTCATGCCTGTGGGCCCGCATGCTGCAGGTCCAAGGCCAAAACCTCCTTTGTGTTTCTCAGAAGGTGAGCCTAGGGCCATGAATGACCTTGTTTCTGTGTGTTACCAAGGTGATGCACGGCTGAGGTATTGCCGATGGAGAAGCTGAGTGCTGATGGATTTATATTGCTGTTATCCTAGACAAATACAGCTGCCTCAGCACTGACTATAATAGAGGTTTCTCCCTGGTGTCCAGCAGGGTGAGGATGCAACCCTTGAAGATTTTCATTAATAATAGAAATATGTCCTCATATCATCAACTATACTGCCTATCTATATCAAGGATGTGAAGGTGCCAGTGTTGGACTGGGGTGGACGAAGTCAGAAGTCACATGACACCAGGTTATAGTCCAACAGGTTTGTTTGAAATCACACAAGCTTTCGGAGTGCAGCCCCTTCACTGCACCCGATGAAGGGGCTGCACTCCGAAAGCGTGTGTGATTTCAAATAAATCTGTTGAACTATAACCTGGTGCCATGTGACTTCTGACTTTGTCCATATCAAAATCAACAGTTCTGTGACAGCACAGGCGAGATGTGGAGGTATTGTAACCAGACTATCTAATCCAGAGACCCAGGTAATTTTCTGGTGAACCAAGTTTGAGTCCCACCACGACAAATGGTGAAATTTTATTTCAATGAAATCCAGAATTAAAAGATAACCATTAAACAATTGTCAAAAAAAGCCCTATCTAGTTTACTCATGTCACAGAATCTCTGCAGTGCGGAAGGAGGTCATTCAGCCCATTGAATCTGCAATGACCCTCCAAAGAGCATCTCACCAAGACTCAGTCCCAACCCTATACCTACATTTACCATGGCTAACCCACCTAAGTTGAATGCCCCTAGTTCTGAGGAAGGGTCATTGGACTTGAAACAATAACTTTGATTTCTGTCCATAGGTGCTGCCAGACCTGCTGAGCTTTTCCAGCAATTTCTGTTTTTGTTCCTAAAAATGAGGAGTTAACCCAATCCAGGGGAGATGATAGTCTAATGGTATTATCGTTGGGCTGTTAATCCCAAGACGCAGGCAGATGGTGGAATTTGAATTCAATTAAAAAAAACTGGAATTAAGAGTCTAAAGGTGACCATGAATCCATTGTTGGAAAAACCCATCTGCTTCACTCACGTTCTTTAGGGAAGGAAACTGACATCCTTCCCTGGTCTGGACTACAAGTGGCTCCAGACCCACACCCACAGCATTGTGATTGACTCTTAAATACCCTCTTGGAAATTAGGGATGGGCAATGTATCCAATTATGGATGGGAAATAAATACCGGCCTAGCCAGGGATGCCCTCATCCTGTGAATGAATTAAAAGAAAACCTGGTGAAAACACAACACAGGATGACTTGTTGTACAAACAGCTGAAACTTTAAGTGATAAACAGAGCTAAGCAATTCCATATCCAACAAATCATATTGAAGTTCAGTGGTTCTGCAGTCCACATCTAGTCATGAGTGTTGGTGGACAAGTAAACAGCTCAATCAAAGAGGAAAAGACTTTAGAAATATCTCTAGAGATAAAAGGTACTGCAGATGCTGGAGAATCCGAGATAACAAGCATGGGGCTGGATGAACACAGCAGGTCAAGCAGCATCATAGGAGCAGGAAAACTTGACGTTTCGGGCCTAAACCCTTCATCAGAAAATCCATTTTCTGATGAAGGGTTTAG
>JAHRHZ010000061.1:9130230-9293500 GCA_024137785.1 Ginglymostoma cirratum | reverse complement strand
GCCTAAACCCTTCATCAGAAAATCCATTTTCTGATGAAGGGTTTAGGCCCGAAACGTCAAGTTTTCCTGCTCCTATGATGCTGCTTGACCTGCTGTGTTCATCCAGCCCCATGCTTGTTATCTTAGAAATATCTCTATCCTGGATGATTGGAGTGTCCAACATAACATTGCAAGAAGTGCCAAGTGGATGCTCCATTTTGGTCTCCTGCACAGATCCCAACATCACAGATGCCCGTCTTCAGCCAATTCAGTTCACTCTATATGTTATCAAGGCAGCACACTGGATACTGCAAAGGCAATGACAATTCAGCAATAATCCTGAAGACTTGTGCTGCAGAGCTTGCTGCATCCCTAGCCAAGGTGCCCCAGTACAGCCACTTCGGTGACATCCAGCCAACAATGTGGAAAATTGCCTATACTGTAAAGTTGGCCTAATCCAACCCAACCAATTACTACCCCTTCAATTTACACTTGATGATTAGTTAAATAATGGAAAGGATCATCAACAATACGATCAAGTAATACTTCCTTAGCAATAACCAGCTGACTGACACCCAATTTGTACCATTAGGAACACTCAGTTCCTGACCTCTTTACAGCCTTGTGTCAAACATCTAACTATTACCCCTTGAGATTGAATGGCATCACTGAATTCCCCCACTATCAACATCCTGCATATTACCTTTGACCAAAAACCGAACTGAACTAGCCGTATAGATCCTGTGCTATAAGAGCTGCCCAGAGACTAGCAATCTTGCAGTAAGCAACTTCTTGACATCCTAAAAGCTGTTACCATATAAAAGGCAGATGTCTGGAATATGATGGAATACTCTACACCAGTCTGAATGATTGCAGCTCCAACCACACTGAAGAAGCTTGACACCATCTAGGACAAAGCAGCCCGCTTGATTGGTACCACGTCCACAAACATTCAGTCACTCCACCAACCGATGCTCATAGCAGCAGTGTGTACTGTGCATAAGGTGCACTCAGAAATTCACCAAGGTCCTTCAGACAGCACATAACAACTCCACGACTACAACCATCTGGAAGGACATGGACAACAGCTATATCGGAAATCTCCTCTCCAAGCCACTCATCATCCTGACTTAGAAACTCTTTGCCATTCCTTCAGTGTCACTGGGTCAAAATCCTAGAACTCCTTCCTCTAAGGTCAACCAAAGCACATGAATTACTGTGATTCAAGAAGACTGCTTACCGACATCTCCTCAAAGGCAATTAGGGATGTGAAATAAATGCTGGCCACCCAGCAATGCCTCTTCTCATAATTGAATAACAAAAACCCAAGTAACAGATGTTTTCTGGCATTTTTACAGAAAATATAGAAGTGAAACAGATCACAAGACAATTTACAATAATTTACAATATTCACTCTCAGCGTGCAGGAACCAAGAGCATTGAGCCTTTGAAGTCCAATGGTCTACTCTCATTAATTGCAAGAGAGACCTGAATGAGAAATGACTGAACACAATACGTGCACAATAAGCCTCAAAGTTCCCTGTAATTGTTTTCTGCTCTGCAAACTGCTTTATTGGCAAATGGAGCAGGAGGCCTTTCCATAAATAGACAGCTGTGTCTCTCAGCCGCATGAGACCCCTGATCCAGAATAAAATTCCACCCATTGATCCTTTTAAAAAAATCTAGGATTCTCCATACCTTTTTAACCACTTTATCAACCTGCCCTACCACCTTCAACAATTTGTGTGCATATATACCTCGATATTACTGTTCCTGCGTTCCCTTTAGAAGTGTCCAGTTTAGTTTGTATTTTTCCTTCCATTTCTTGATACTACAGTGTATTCCCATTTCATATGAGCCAAAATTAAAACATGTTTTTGGCAAGTTTTAAATAGTTCTGGAAAACAGTTTAATTCTTTTGATCCATAATGACAGGACTATACACTGACAATTCATGTGAACATAGATCATCTGGAGAAGAATATTTATAGCTGTATTATTTATTTTAACCCAGTTCCATAATTGTATTTTTAGTTTTTTATTTTTATATAATGTATCTTTTAAATGCATTGAAGCTCAAATAACTTACACAGATGTATTTTAAATACGCGACATTGGTAAAGACCTGATTATTGCAGTTCAGGAGTTAGTGTGTGGAACGAACTGCCAGAGGAAGTGGTGGATGCAGGTCCAGTTGCAATGTTTAAAAGACATTTGGAAAAGTTTGTGAATAGGAAAGGTTTAGAGGGATATGGGCCAAACACAGGCAGGTGGGACTAGTTTAGTTTGGAAACATGGTCAACATGAATAGTTGGAAAAGGGTCTATTTCTACGCTGTATGACTCTATAAAAGTGGGTATTAAATGTTCACTTAAAGGCTTAAATTTGTCCACTGGTGGATGGGTCAATCCTGTCACTGATATAATTGTATTGGGATCATGGGAGGGCAGATTAGTTGTGGGTAGCTGAGATGTAGGGTATATGATTTATTTATATTTTAAAATCATTTAGTTTTGTGTTTTGATTTTTCAATTTGAACTAATGGCAAATGGATCTTCTGTGTGTCTGTAGGGGTTATCTGTAAGTATTTTTGTAACCATGGTGATTTCTTTCAAAACACAGCATGAGTGAAAGACTTCCGTGAGTCACCCCAATGGGTTTTTGTTCGCATTGAGAGAATTTTACAAACGAACAAGGTAAACCCTTGTGCATTAGGCTCCAGTTTAAAAGGTCAGAGATTGATTTTTTTTTGATTAGAGAATCACCAACAGCTTGGGAAAGAAAGGGTTTTTTTTAGTTTCAGCTCAAGAAGTTCTATAGATCTCTTGGTTGAAGTTGGATGTGTAAAACAATTCCACATGAGAAAGAGAGAAGAGTAGTTTAGAATTGTTTAAGAAAAGGTTACTTTGGTGAAAGGAGTTTGATAAAAGTTCTGTGCTGGAGTGTTTGGTTAAAGGGCTGAGTCAGCAGGACTTGGTCAAGAGGAGGTCATGTCTGACAAATCTGTTCAAATTATTTGAGGAGGTTTCCAGCAAGTTAGAGAAAGGAGAGCCTGTGGAAGTGATCTATTTGGATTTCCAGAAGACACTTGACAAGGTGCTGCACAGGAAACTGCTAAGCAGGATTTGAGCTCATGGTCTGAGGGTCAAGATACTGACATTGATAGAGGATTGGCTGACTGGCAGAAGGCAGAGAGTGGGGATAAAGGAGTCTTTTTCAGGATGACAGCCAGTGACTGGAGGACCTCTGCAGTGGTAAATGTCGGGACCACAAGAATTCAGGTTATATATTAACAATCTGTACAAAGGAACAGAGGGCATTGTTGCTACATTTTTAGATGGCACAAAGATAGGTGGAGGGATGGGTAGTGTTGAGGAAGCGGGAAAGCTGCAGAAAGTCTTAGACAGGCTAGGACAGTGGGCAAAGAAGTGGCAGATGAAATACAATGTGTGAGAATGTGAGGTTCTGCATTTTGGTAGGAAGAATAGAAGTGTAGAAAATTTTCTGAACTGGGAAAAGCCTTGGAAATCTGAAGCACAAAGGCACTTAGGAGATCTAGTACGAGATTCTCTTAAGGTTAAGAGAAAATTCCTAGGGATAGGATTTACTCACATTTGGAAAAAAGAATGGACTTATTAGCAATAGGCAGCATGGCTTTGTGCTGGGGACGTCATTTCTCATAAACTTGATTGAGTTTCTTGAGGAAGTGACAGATGATTGATGAGGGAATTGTGGTGGATGTCGTTTACGTGGACTTTAGCAAGGCCTCTCAGGGCAGGCTGATACAGAAGGTAAAGTCACATGGTATCGGGGTGAGCTGGTAAGATGGATACAGAACTGGCTTGTCATAGAAGACAGAGTAGTGGTGGAAGGGTGTTTTTCTCACTGAAGATCTGTGCTCGGTGGTGTTCCATAGGTTTCAGTGCTAGGACCCCTGTTATTTGCAATATCTATAAATAATTTGTAGGAGAATGTATAGCATCATAAAATCCTTAGAGTGTGGAAGCAGGTCATTCAGCACATCAAAATTACATTGACCCTCTGAAGAGCATCTATGTGAACTGATTAGTGAGTTTGAAGGCAACACAAAGATTGGGAAGCTGCTGATATTTAGGGGAATTGCCAGAAGATACAGCTGAATATAGACAGGCTGGAGACTTGGGTGGAGAAATGGCAGATGGAATTTAATTTGAACAAATGCAAGGTGATGCATTTGGGAAAGTTTAATGCAGGAGGGAAATGTACAGTAAATGGCAGAACCCTTAGAACCATTAACATACAGTGGAATCTTGGTGTACAGGTCCACAGTTCCCTGAAAGTGGAACACAAATGGATAAGGTGGACAAGAAAGCATATGGCATGCCTTCCTTCATCAGCTGGGACATTGAGTATAAAAATTGGCAAGCGTAGAATTTTAGTTAGGTTACATTTTGAATGTTGTGTACAGTTCTGGTTATCATACTACCAGAAGAATTTGGAGGCCTTGGAGAGGGCTCAGAAAATGTTTACCAAGTTGTCTCCTGATTTGGAGAGTATTAGCTATGAGGAGAGATTGGACAAACTTGGCTTGTTTTCATTTGAATGCCAGAGGCTGATAGACAATTGGATAGAAGTTTACAAAATTGTTAGAATAGTTGGAGTCTTTTCCCCAGGGGAGAAACGTTAATTTCTAGGGGTTTATAGTCATAGTTATAGAGTTGCCATAAAATACCATGAGCCTGACATGATTTGAACACACAACGTTCTAATCTTCTAACCTGCTAAGCCAACATGGTATAAGCTGGAACATTTAAAGGAGATAAAAGAGGTAACTTTTTTTTAACCAATGAGGTGGTAAGTGCCTAGAATATGCTGCCAGAGGAGATGGTAGAAGTAAATACAATGGCAACACTTAAGAGACAACGTGATAGCTACGTGAATAGGCAGGAAATAGAGGGATAAAGATTGCATAGAGGGAAAAGGTTTTCAATTTGTTGGGCTGAAGGACGTGTTCCTGTGCTGTACTGTTCTTCGTTAGCATGCAGGTTCATTAGTAGTTAGGAAGGCAAATGCAGTGTTAGTATTCGTTATGGGATGACTAGAATACAAGTGTAGGGATGTAGTGCTGAGGCTGTATAAAGTTCTGGTTGGACTGCATTTGGAATATTGTGAGCAGTTTTGGGGCCCTTTTCTAAGGAAGGATGAATCGGTTTTGGAGAAGTTGCAGAGGAAGTTTACAATCTCATGGAAACTTGCAGAATACTGAGAGGCCTGGGTAAAGTGGACATGGACAAGATGTTTCCACTAGTTTGAGAGACTAGGACTTTAGAATTGAGATGAGGAGAAATTTCCTCAGCCAGACGGTGGTTAATCTGTGGAACTCATAGCCACAGATGGCTGTGGAGGCCAAGTCATTGAGAGTATTTAAGACAGACATAGATATATGTCATATATCTATGACATATATGACATAGATCATATATGACATATATATAGGGGATCAAAGATTATTGGGATAAGGCAGGAGAATAGATTTAAGAAACATACCAGCCATGGTCGAATGGTGGAGCAGACTCTTTGGGCCAAATAGCCTAATTTTGCACGTGTGTCCTACAGTCTTCGGGAATCCTTTTGGATTTATGAGTGTTTAGCGCAGTTATGTTTACAGTTCTAAAGATCTGGTAGAACTTCGCGCATAAATATACCTCATGCTGACTCTTGCAAAACATTGCATGGGTAATGTTTTTGTTTGACAATTATTATGTTGATTCACTGCTGCTAAAATTAGTATAACTATCATCAATCACCACCCATGAGAGCAGATTGGTGAATCATCTCTTATCTGCTCTGCAAATTGTTAGTGGAAGATACATAAAATCAAAGTCGGGCAATTACTCTTTCACAGATAACAAGATGTAGAGCTGGATGAACACAGCAGGCCAAGCAGCATCAGAGGAGCAGGAAGGCTGACGTTTTGGGTCTAGACCCTTCTTCAGAAAATTTCTTACCTTTTCATTCCAATAAAAACATGCATAATAAATCTAATTTTCTAATTCTCATAATTCACCAGTATATATTTTGCTTATATTTCTTTTATATATATAAGCTGTATCACATAACTGAATGGTGTTTTCCCATCACCTGTGTTACTTTTGACCTGTTATCTACCACCACTAAATCACCCATGTTTCCAGTTAAATTGCAGAACATGTTAAGGGCAGTACAATGACACCCCAAGGTGAGGGAGGGATAGGCAAGGAATAATCCACATATATAGATATTTTTAAATCAACCTGTCCAGATGTGTTATTACACAACTTTCAAGCAGGTGGAACTTGAACCCAGAGTCTATAGGTGTGGGGCAGGAAAAGCACAGCAGGTCAGACACCATCCGAGGAGCAGGTAAGTGAATGTTTCAGCCTGAAACACTGACTTACCTGCTCCTCAGATGCTGTCTGACCTGCTGTGCTTTTCCAGCCTCACAGCTATAGACTCTGGCTTCCAGCATCTGCAGGACTTATTGTCTCCAAGGAACTTGAACCCAGGTCTCCTGGCTCAGAGGTAGGGACACTACCACAGCATCACTAGAGACCACTAATATTTGCTTGTTTTTCAATTTCTTTGAATTTTTAAAAAATTTTCTAATCAGCCTGCTCAGAGATGTTATTACACAAATTTGAAGCAGTTGGGATTTGAATCTAGATCTCTTGGTCCCAAAGTAAGGGTATTATCACTGCATCACAAAAATATTAATCACTAATTTTTTAAAAATATATATATCTAGACATGCTATTGCATGCAACTGAATGGCTTTTTCTACCGTTGGAAATCTGGAAACTTGGCCAGGTATTTTCTGTACACAAATAGAAGGACAAATCTAACCCAGCCAATTATCTCTCGATCGGTCTACTCTCGATCATTAGTAAAGTGATGGAAGGTGTCATCAACAGTGCTATCAAGCAGTGCCTACTCAGAAATAACCTGCTCAGTGACACCCAGCTTGGGTTCCACCAGGGCCACTCAGCTCCTGATCTCATTACAGCCTTGGTTCAAACATGGACAAAAGAGTGGAATTCCAGAGGTGAGAATGACAGCCCTTGGCACCAAGGCTGCTTTCAGCTGAGTGTGAGAATCAATGGATATTGAGGCAAACTTTCTGCTGGTTGGAGTCATACCTGGCATATAGCAAGATGGTTGTGGTTGTTGGAGGTCAGCCATCTCAGCCTGCAGGAGTTTCTCTGGGTAGTGTCTTAGGCCCAAACATCTTCAGCTTCTTTATCAATGACCCTCCCCCCATCGTAAAGTTAGAGGTGGGGATGTTTGCTGATGATCGCACAATGTTCAGCACCATTTGCATCTCCTCAGATACTGAAGCAGTCCATGCTCAAATGCAACAAGATCTGGACAATATTTGCACCACACAATGACCATCTCAATCAGGAGACAATTTAACCACTGCCCCTTTAGTGGTGCTACCATCACTGAATCCCCTAGCATCAACATCCTGGGGGTGATCATTGAACAGAAACTCAATTGGACTCACCGCATAAACACAGTGAATACAAGAGCAGGTCAGAGGCTAGGAATCCTGCAGTGAGTAACTCACTTCCTGACTCCCAAAGCCTGTTCACCATCTGAAGGCGCAAGTCAAGACTGTGTTAGAATACTCCCCACTTGCCTGGATGAATGCAGCTCCAACAACACTCAAGAGGTTTGACACCATCCAGGACAAAGCAGCCCATTTGATTGACACCACATCCACAAGGACTCACGCCCTCCACTATCACTGCTCAGTAGCAGCAGTGAGTACTATCTACAAGATACACTGCAGAAATTCACCAAAGATCAGGCGCAGGCTAGGTGGATTGGCCATGCTAAATTGCCTGTAGTGTTCAGGGATGTGTAGATGAGGTGGTTTATACGGGGATGAGTCTGGGTGGGATGCTCTGAGGGTCGGTGTGGACTTGTTGGGCTGAAGGGCCCGTTTCCACACTGTAGGGATTCTATGATCATTTGGCAGCACATTACAAACCCTTCACCACCTCTGTCTAGAAGGACAAGGGTAGCAGTTACAGTGGGAACACCACCATCTGCAAGTTCCCCTCCAAGTTATTCACCATCCTGACTTACAAATAAATCACTGTTCCTTCACTGCCACTGGGTCAAAATCCTGTAACTCACTCCTTAATGGTATTGTGAGTATACCAATAGCACATGGACTGCAGCAGTTTAAGAAGGCAGCTCACTACCACCTTCTGAAGAGCAATTAGGGGCAGGCAACAAATGCTAGTCAGCCAACAATGTCCATGTACCATAAGTGAATTTAAAAAATGGCTAGTTTATACTGCTTTCTTTTCTAACAGTCTTCCACACCTGTCAAGGCTAAATTCCGTAGGTGGAAACATGCTTATTATTGAGCATAAAAGTAGAAGGTTTGAAGATTATATCAAAAAGAAAAACTGATCAGAAACAGAAAAGGTTGCTTGGGTTTAATATAAATTGAATGAGGTATAGAACGAGGAATGCAGAAACAGCAATAATTGGCCATGGACGGGCAGGGCATGTGGAAGTGAAGGTCATCTAGAAATTGGCAGATAGCATTGACTTGAAATAGAGGTGAAGTGAAATGACTGAACTCAGGCATCCATTGGCTTCAATTTTACAACAACATTATGGATTGCTTCAGGCAAGGTTTCTTTCTGGCAGCTTGCGCAGGCTCCTTAAATGACCTTTAATGAATAATAGGGAGAGACTAAAAGGCAAACAGTTACCTGAGCAAAAGGAGTCACAGAATGACTGAGAGAATTTACTTTGGCCATTGTGTCTTTTCATTTGTACTTTTAGTTGGATAACCATTGTATCATGGAATACAAGAAACATTTAAAATAAATTTGTTAACTCTCTAAAAAAAATGGAAAAGAGGGTTTAAGATAACTATATTAGATGCTTGCATACTAATATAGCCATGAAATAATTTCATAATAAAGAAAATTACAGAAGGAAAATACTGCAGCTGCTAGAAATATGAGATATGAATAGAAAATGCTGAAAATACTCAATAAGTCAGACAACATTTGTGGAGAGAAACAGAAATAATGGGTGGAACGTAACGCCCAAAGTCTGCTGCAGGTGAATTTGGAGTTGGGTGTGCCATGTGAGCAAGTGGGAAGGTGAGGATTAAAGATTCTGTGGGTCCTGTAATCAAGCCAGGTTGGGGAGGTTTGAGGGAGGTCTACTTGCCTGGAGGCCAATTAAAGCCCTTAATTTGACATTCAAGAGACAAATAAAAATACGTGTTAACCCTGTATCACCTGCAGCTGCTGATATTCAACGAACAGATTTCAGGATCTCAACATCCAGGAAGACCATCTGGCAAACACTTTCGGGTACTTTGTGCCAGATTGAGGGATTTGGTATTGGGAAGCCACACCCTGCAATTACCTCCACACTCCCTTCACCCCACCATTGGCAGCTCCTCTTTACATCCTTCATCTCATTCACACATAACTTCCTCCAGGGATCCATCATTAATCCCTGATGAAGTCCCCACTGTAGTACTAACAGTGACCAGCGCCCTCCTCGGTAGCTGCTTGTACTCGAAAGCTGCCAACCTGGGCGGCACGGTGGCTCAGTGGCTAGCACTGCTGCCTCACAGTTCCAGGGACCTGGGTTTGATTCCACCCTTGGGTGACTGTCTGTGTGGAGTTTGCACATTCTCCCCGTGTCTGTGCGGGTTTCTTCTGGGTGCTTCGGTTTCCTCCCACAGTCCAAAGATGTGCAGGCTAGGTGGATTGGCCATGCTATATTGCCCGTAGTGTTCAGGGATGTGTAGATTAGGTGAGTTATAGGGGGATGGGCCTGGGTGGGATGCTCTGAGGGTCAATGTGGACTTGTTGGGCTGAAGGGCCTGTTTCCACACTGTAGGGGATTCCAAAAATAAAATCTCTGATTGGCCAGGGCAGCTCCACCCTCTTCCCCCTTAATCCGAGAGGAGGCCCCACACTGTCCATATAAATGCCTGAATGGAACGAGTATCAAGTCTAGAAAGGTCACATAGGTCTTCCACCAGTTTTTCAAATCTCAGTTGTTTTAGTTAATGATCCTTCATCAGGACGATAAAATTCCCTTTGTAAGTAAAAGTAACTTGGTTTGTTAAAATAGCTGAGAATTCGATCCCTCACCTGCTGGGCTGCTGAATTAGAACCAATGCTGTATGATGATAATCTCTTATATGCTTGGCTGTGCAACAATTTGGAAACCTTTTTGAATATCACACCATATATATCATGTCAGCTGAAACTTGTCCAGTCCATGTGGCTGGCATGTTGTATTTACAGACTGAGCCATAACGGGAGGGCCTCTCTGCAAAACAATTTTTGAATGTATGTTTCTGTTATTAATTGCATCCAGCTGGATCTTGCCGTTCTAACTGATCCAGCTTTAACTTTCTGACAAGTGGGTCTCTTCCATTGCTGCATTTGAGAGGAACTGCTTGAGCCTGGTAACGTGTTCACAGAATAGTTTATTTCTAAACCTTTAAACTAAACAGCAAGCCAGTAAGTGTCCAACTCAAGGATATTACATTTTAGAAGGTAAGAATAGATTGGTGCATTGCCAGGAATTGACAAACAATTTTGGAGCTGCGCTGACTTACAAAAAACTTGTCTCCTGCAATGGAAGCCATCAAACTCAGTGGGAAAGTATACAATCAAAACATGAGACTGACTTACATTATGAAAGAATGGTTGGCTCTGTTAGAGTGTAACAAGCCCTCCCAATACAAACCTTTGCCTGAACTGTATGGTAACTACAGACGTGGGACATTCTCTCACCATCTGCTACTGTAATTTTAATAGGTTGCCTGTTACAAACTTAAAGAAAAGCTTATTTTAAGAGGAAGTTGTACTTTTAAGAACATATTTTGCATTCACATTTTTGTTCATTTACTTCAATTTAGCTGGGAAAAAAGAAGAGACTTATTTATTTTGTAATTCTTCCAAAATTTGTATTTTACAACAATAACAAGTAGTATTTGTTAGCTTAAGGCCTTTAAGACTTAAGTGAAGAGCTGGTATCAGAATTTGTGCAACTAGTCAGCTGTATTTGGGAGTTGTTGTAAGATAGCTAAAATTGGCAAGGATTCTGAGTTCAGCATTGGAATGTTAATGGTATTGGGTGAAGCATATGAGTAGTTTAGATAAAGCAGGCAAAATTTTCTCATGAAGTTGTGTGATGAAGATTGTTGATTGGTTATACAATGCCCACATGTGTCAAAGTTCAACATTCTCAACTTTGATTCAAAAGCTTTCAAGTTCCATTTTAGAGACTTGTGCACATATTTTATTTTGAAATGTCCAGTGTATTACACAGTGAATGTCAGAGGTGTCATCTGGTAGACTATTTTGATAAAGACTGAAGGAGTTTTGCCTAACATTTAATGTTCCCACCGCCAAACAATATCTAAAATCAGAATCTTTTATTAACGTTTAGCATTTGTAGGACCTATCCATGTGCAAAATGGCTGCTGTTTTTCCTACATTCACAATGGTGACTACGCCTAGAAAATACTTCATTGATTGTAAAGGAACAGTAGCATGGCGGTATAAAAACAAAACACAGCAGAGGCTGGAATTCTGAAATAAGAACAGAAAATGAAAGACAAACTCAGCAGGTCCTGTAAGGAGGTATTGCGAGAGAAACAGTTAATGTTTTGAGTCTTATCTATGTATAATGGTTATATCACTGGATCAATAATCCCAATGCATGTCTTCATATCACATTCTGTAGCTCGTGAATTAAAAAACAATTAGTTAAATGAATCTGTTTAATCTTAAAGTGAATGTGAATGCAGAATGAAGCATATTAAGGTACGTAAGGGAATTTTTATATGTGAATGCAGATTCAAAGTTTGTATGTGTCACCAATGTATTAGAAAAATACAGGAGGTAGGATGTTAGCATTTACTCAATTAAAAATACATTGCTCATGGAGTTTGACCAAAATGTCAGTGAGTGATGGACTTAAAGGCAATCCTATAACTACAGCATTTAGTTGGGCATACATATAGTCATTCAAACTGAACACAGATTCCTGGCATCATCTGAGTCTGAAGGAAGCCAATTAGATTAAAAATTCCACTTGTATTTCCTCTGAGTGCTAGTTAGGAAATCTGCTAATAGGTTCTACCATGCTACAAGCCTACCTTCATCAGTCGCTTTGCACCCTGGAAAGGCAAGATATTTCAAAAATTTGGACAAAAGTTTAAGCAAGTCATTTCAGATTTCTACATGCAGTGGCTATACGAATGGCATTTTCCACTAAGAGTCCAAAAAGAGGTTCTGCCTACGACACAGTTGAGAGCAACATTGTGCATCAATTTCAGTGCTGGTGCACATCAATAATTGGCTGATCAAATCAAAAAATATGTTCCTTTGTTTGTCAGGAACAGAAAAGAACAGACTGTATTCAACCAGTCCTTGCTTTCAAAACCCACAACAAAATGTTTGCTCTTAGATGTGATTCTGAAATTGGACTGTAGGCGTTGAACAATCCTGAGTTGTACAATCACTATGATAGCAACTGAGTTAAGATAATCAGTCCAGCTCATTACATTTTTTTTTGCTTGACATGTTCATACACAGGGGCCCATTCTCTATAAATGGAAGGAGTATGTTCAAGCCTTGCACCTCCTTTATATTACCTGGGAGTTTGGGGAGCATATCATTCTCCACTACTTTCCCACAGTGATACCTCAGTCAAATAGAGTTCTCCTGTAGCATAAATTTTTGTGATTCCTGATATGTCTGATGATTACCAGATAAAATACTTCAACGAGTCTTGCTTTTCAATGATTAGTCTAAGACTACACCTATTACTGTGGGGAGTACAAAACTTCAGCAACTGGAATTTTGCATTCACATCAACCTTAAGTCAGCCATGGTTACATGGGGTAACAGATTAAATTAGTTCAAAAGACATTCACACTAATAGAAGAGCTAATGTGATTATTAGCCATCTAGGAAAGTAGATGTCTTTCTTCAATTGTACAGTATCTTAGTGAGATTGGACTTGGAATAGTTAATGCAGTTTTGGCCTCATTACTTCAGGAATATTTTCCACATCTAAAGTGTAGTGGAAATTCACCAGACTAATTCCAGGGACCATAGGACCTGTCCTATCAGAGTGATTGAGGAGACCAGGCCGGGATTCTCTGAAGATTGGAAGAATGACAGGTGATCTCATTCAAATGTAAATTCTTAAAAACCTCTTAAAGGGCTAGACAGGATAGATGTGGTCTAGAGTGAGAGAAAAGTATCAGAACAGGGGTAAAGCATTTAGGACTGAGAGCAAGTGGAATTTCTTCACTCAGAAGATAAGTGAATCTATGGAATTCTCTACCCTGGAGATTTTCAGAAGCTCAGTCATTGAACACATTCAAGTCATAGATTGACACATTTCTAGATTCCAATGGCATCAAGGAATATGCGACTAAGTGTAGTTGGATGTCATTGAGGTAGATGATCGGCCAAGATCTAGAATGGCAGAGCAGACTAAGGGACTGAACAGCCTGCTCCTTACCCTATTTTCCAATGCTGTGAAAAGCAAATTTTGAACTGCAGTTTCTTTTCAGAGAGCTGTGTAGTACGTTCAGAATGTAGATAACAAGGTGCAGCGCTGGATGAACACGGCAGGCCAAGCAGCCTCAGAGGAGCAGGAAAGCTGACGTTTCGGGCCTAAACTGTTGAAGAAGGGTCCAGACCTCAAACGCCAGCATTCCTGCTCCTCTGAGGCAGCTTGGCCTGCCGTGTTCATCCAGCTCTACACCTTGTTATCTCAGATTCTCCAGCATCGGCAATTCCTACTATGTCTCACGTTCAGAATTTTTTTTAAAAAAAAGTTTGAATCCTAAACGCTATAAATTGAGAGGGTACGGATCTAGGTGCTGGAAAATGGGATTAGAATGGGCTGCCTGTATATTATGGGCTGAATGGCGTCTTTCTGCGCTGTAACTTTCTCTGGGATAGTTGCATGACGTTTCTTACTAAGCATTGTGAACCGAAAGCTGTCCAGCAGAGGGAGAGCGTTATCCAGCCTATCAGGGCTTTCAGGCACTGTGCTTCATCGAATTACCGTGACCAGCAGCAGCTGAACAGGGACAGACTCCTGTCGTTGTACGGTGTGTCTGGTCGGCGCTCTGTGCATTCTCTCCCTTAGAGTCTGGATAGCGGCATGACTGAGATTGGAGCTCAGGCGGGGTCCAGAAACTCTTCCGAGGAATCGTTGATGAACGGTCAAATTTATGAGTACGAATATGAATATTATGAATTGGATATTTCTTTTGAAGGGCTCAAAGCAAACAAGTGTAAGTGTCTCCATTCAGCATTTCTCTTAGTGTGCCAAGTTTGCAGTTTTTTTTCTCAAAAGTCTCGGGGCAATAAGTCGATCACACTGAGACCGTGGAACAGCTGTGTCACTGAGTGGGCTTCACGCTCCTTCACATTTATACCCACAAGATGCGAGCGACCGTTGTCTCGAGTACAAACTTTATCTTATAACGCAAACTGATTTTTTAACCGAGGTGAAAGAGACAGCGATAGTCCCAGTTATTGCTAAATCGGAAGATTTTCTGGATGCCGTGAATGTTTGACCGATAACTTGAACATATGTTTTACCCGCTCCTTGAATCTTTGATTTAGGGGAGGACGGAAAATATAGTGTGTTGAAGGTGTAAAATGTGGGTCAGCTCTAGGGGTCCGAACATGTTCTACGCTTGGGATGCTCTGATGCCACAGCTTTACAATGCATCTCCTATTCTGGCCTATACACTGTCTTTAAATAACGTGTTTTAATCTGCTCTTTGGACGCTTGCTTCTGGAGTTCCCTCCCTCAAGCTCTCCCCTCTCTCCTTCAGGAGGTGACGCGCTCTAAAATCTATACTTTGGGCCAAGTTTGGGATCAGCTGGACTGGGAATTGGGGCTTCCGTGGAAAGTAACATTCCAAAGTACCTAGAATCTTTATATGCTTCTTTACCATTGCAAACCCTCATCATATTAGCTGGGAGTCTACACATCTGGGCAATCATCAGTCGGAATATTCTCTACTTCACCTTTCTATGAATGCATTACAATCTTGTACATTTTTAATATATTTACTGAAATGTTCGTTTTGAGTGGTTATTGTATTGGCAATATTGCAAGCCTGCATTCAGTAAGGGTTAACTATTTGACTTTTTGACTTAGTGCCTTGCCCACGATCAGCAATTCTGATGAAGGCCTTTTTGTTGGTAAACACTGTACAAATGCTGTCTGACCTGCGCTTTCCCAGGATTTACAGTTTTTTAAAAAAATTCACTTCTTTTAATTCATTGTTTATGATTGTCTCATAACTCACTAGTTTGAAGACAATTATTTAACATTTAACATTTCCTTACAATTTGCTCAGGGAGTATGGATTGTGCAGCACATAGCTGCCTTTTATATACAAATTGCAATCAGGAGCTATGGCTAGTAATGGTAGAGTGCCCAACCTTCTTTCCATCACTTGGATATTCAGAAGTTTCTCATGCTCTTACAGCTTGCCGTTGGTTTGAAAGGAAAAGATTTGCAGGCTGATACTCAACCTGTTTGATCATGTTATAAATACACCTTCTGTAGCCGTGAAGACATGGGGTGAGATTTGATTTCAAAGTTTCTCACTTCGAGGACGCGATGCTATGCGCTGTGCCACAAGACACAATTAATTTTACTGGACATCAACTGACGCAAAGTATTGGTGACCCTGAAATTTGAAATTCCCAAATTAATATTTGTGGCTTGAAATTGCATTGTGTAGTGTTAGCAATAATTTGGCAAGCTGTTAGTTCTATGGCAGTGCACGTTCTGGAGCTGTTTTGCTCCTGTTTCCCACTCAGTAATCCGTGGAATTAGTCAGCCCCCATCCTGCCATTGAGTTTGTGTCACCCTCCTTCCCGTGTTTCTGCTCATCAAGATGCATTTATTCATTTGTCCACCCAGATTGTGCAGGCAAACTTTTATTTCCTTCATCCAACTGTACACTGGGGGTGAGAACTCCTGGTCTTGCAAAGCTTTTCCATGCTCATTATGAGTACTGCAGTAGAGGTGGATCTTTAGGAAAGTGGCAAAAAACAGCACCAGGGAATGAACTAAGAAGCACAGTTGATTGCTTCAATCAGGCAGTCTCTATCGGAGATGCCCTGCTCCTTTGGAAGCTGCATAAAAATGGTATCTCACCTGGAGAAACACTATTTAAATACCTTGAATATTGTAAAGCTTCTGAACAGATGTGTGATATTTGCACCAAACTCATCAGAAAATTTAAGGTTGGTCCTTTGCAGTGCAAGGACTGTCTTAACCGTTTGATAAGTCTTACTTCAAAAGATGTTTTCTGGCTTTGAAAATTATTGTCGGGAGACATAACAAAAAAATAACGTTTTTATTTTGTTCATCTTGTCTTGTTTATTTCACTTTCTTAATCCTGCTGTGAGTGTGGAATCATACGTAGACCAGACCAGGTAAGGACCTGGCTTTGTTCCCTAACTGACATTTTTCCTGACAATTGACGACAGTTTCATGGTCATCGTTACACTCTTAATTGAATTCAAATGCCACCATTTGTCATGGCAGGACTTGAACCCAGGTCCCCAGGACATTACCACTAGGCCATTGCCTCTCAGTCACTGATTTCACAAAATCAGCCACAAAAAGCTGTTCTTCCCCTGTTTTAAGTGACCAATGATGAAAAAACATTTCTTTAAGTGCAACTAAAATGTCTTGAGCAATTTCTTCGGAGGATGTAATCAGTACTGAAATCCCTAGCACTGTGGAAAATTGTTTTGTCCTGACTGACAAATTTCAGTTAAGTGTAAACCTTACATGCAATTTTGAGTGTGTTATTTAGTAATGTTCCATTAACAACTATTTTCTCACAGGGTATTAACTGCTGTGTTACTTCTGATGGTGGCGCATTTCATCAGATTGTTGTTCTCCACCTCCAGATTCCATCGTAATAGCATTCTGGGTTGGTCTTGCTGTCTTCATGATATTTCTCTTCATAATTCTCATGTTGATGTCACGCTCAGGCTCTTCACCTGCGCAGTAAGTGGATTTATTAATCTTTCACACAATGAACCATGTTTTATTGAGTTTAATTACAGAGACCGTTTGATTCACAACAAATGTTAATGCACTTTTCATGGGCATAGTCACAGATTTCTACCATTTTCTGATTCAACTCCTATTTTAATGAAGCAATTTTTTTTGCCCTTCAATTGTGAGTGGGAGTTGAATGGGATAAAATGAAATTGAAGATTTTAAATCCTAATGTTACGCTCATACTAGCTTGGTTAGTTAAAGCAATGAGCAACTTAGCTGCAAAGGCTGATGCAAATGTCAAAACAACTACTGGCGTGAGTAATTTTTGGTAGTTTAAGCACAAAACCTATTTTAGTCACTTAGAGTTTCTGATTGCGAAGTTTACAATCACCAAATATTTGAAGGTGGCAAATTGTAAAATTATTAAAAACAAGTGCCCTAAACCATCTTGCTGTCAATTTAATAACTATGTCTAACTCTGTTTTTGTTAAACAGAGGCAGTAAATGTCACCCTAAATAACTTAATTTAGCGCAGCTAACCATTAATAAACCTGGAGAGCATCTTATTTCTCCAGACAGAACTGGATGTTAATTTAGCCTGTATTATATTATTCCTGTGGAGACCTTCATAGTGAATTTAACAAAATGCTCTTAAATAATTAGCCTTACTCCACAAGGATCTTAGACATCTCCCTTTGTTAGAGGGAGATAAGTGGATTTATCGCTTGAATTCTGTATAAGGTATGGGACAAGTTTCCATGAACGGCTGTAGTTGGCATGAGGATTGAAATTCGTGCTGTTGGTATCATTCTGCACCAGACTCTGGCCAATTGAGCTAACTGACCTTCATGAAGTACTGTCAACCATAATGAAGTCAGCTTTAGAGTCACAACTGAAGCAAACTTTTCATGTCCAAAAATGAAACAGCCTACTTGAAAACCAAGTACGCCGTGAAAAGATCTTCAGCCAATGGCTACTCTCTAGAAAATTAGGGTTGAAACTTGTGCTTTTTTTGGTTATGCTAAATTACATGGGTTTTTGGTGGGATTTCTGCTTTGTGGTCTTGCAGATTTTCTTGACCTATCTTACACAATCCTGCCCTTATGCCATCCCTCATGTCTGATTCAAGCCAAATCTTACCATGCACCATTCCTAGAACAACGTGCCACTCAGCCAATGTCCTGGAATTCATTGACATCCCTTGCACTCTCACCATTTTTTTAAAAACCTGTTGTGTACCCAGACAAGCACTGTTAGTCCGGAGCTGTCCTGCACAGTTCCTGATGTTTGCCTGGTTGTGGCGGAAAAGATTGCCATCAGGGATCTGGGGATTCTGCTGGATCAACAGTGGAAGCCTTAACTCCAGTCCATGCCAGTTTGGTGAATGGTTACGTTATTCTCAGCCATTAGGAGGAATGCCCAGTAATGTAGGAAAAACTTCAATTCTCTGCCTTCTTCACCCTACCAATGTAAGTGTCACCATTTTTTTATTCATTTATGGGATGTGGGCATCACTGGCTGCCAGCATTTATTGCCTGTCCCTAGTTAACCCTTGAGAAGGTGATGGTGAGGCGAGCTGCCTTTGTGGTATGCTGCAGTCCACCGGCTGTGGGTTGACCCACAATGCCGTTATGGAGGGATTTCTACGATCTTAACCCAGCGACCATGAAGGAACAGTGATCTTTTTCCAAGTCAGGATGGTGAGTGGCTTGAAGGGGAACTTGCAGATAGTGGCATTCCTACGTACCTGCTGCCCTTTTCCTTCTAGATGGAAGTGGTCATGAGTTTGGAAGGTGCTGTCTGAAAATCTTTGGTGAATTTCTCTACAACACTTAAATCACTCTTTTTCTGCTACTGTTCTCACCTCCTAGCAGGGCTCATACTCTACTACTTCCACTATTGCCTGCAAGATCTTCTTTCGTTACTCTCACCCAGCCCAACCCGGTTACTGCTAACCTTGCATGTCCTTTGTGCTGCCAACTCACTCACTCAAGAGACCTCCCCACCAAATCAACAGTAATAGCTGAACCACCTACTTTCACTCCCCTTAACACCTACATCTCTGTTTTGTCTAGAAGGAAACCAGCTTCCAATAGGGCAAGAAGAGTCAAGACGAGTGGTGAAATGTTGGCTTCTCATTCCTCAGGTGGAGAGCATCATGACTCTGACTGCCTAGAGTGGCTGACTGGCCATGTTCAAGCCACTAGACTAATATTAGAGGCTACCTTTTACTTACTGTGCCAGGACCCTGACCAAAGACTATCCTCCTTGAATTCACTGAGACCTAGTGACAGTCATGACAATCTTCCTGTCCCTATGATGGCGCAAAATGACAAGGCAAGACAAAAAAGGTATAAGCCTTGTCTGTTTTGATGAGGGGACAAAGTGCAAAAAGGCTAGGCAATGCAAGGCAGGGAGTGAGCATCCAGGTTAGGCTCAGAGTGTATAAGCACAATGACCGTGAGCAAAGAGGCTGCAAAAGCAGCTTGGTCCAGTCCATGAGCCAGGTATGGTTAGCTCGTGTATGAAGCTACTAGTTCCAAGAATGAAACATCACGTGTAAACCCAATCTTCTTGATGCTAAACATCCATACATATGTGAGTCATTGTGTAGCACAGGGGATCCTCTTGCTAATTCAGAAATAATAAGGACAAATGTCCAATTCCTGCAATGTTCCTGGTTAAAATCGAGTAACTTAACAGTTTAGAAATTGAACCTGTATTTTTTCTAATCTGCATGACCGAGATGCTCACGGGAATAATCAGTTGAGTGATCAACAGACTTTTAAATTTCAAGCCAGCTTGTACTTCCATATGCCTTAATGTTCGAAAATATCCCAGAGCACTTCACAGAATTATGCAAAAATGAACACTAGATGTAAGAAGGAGATATACATGCATGGCTAAAAGTTGGTCAAAAACTGGGTTTTAAAGAAGGACCAAACAATGAATAACATTGTAGAGAAGTTCAGGCAGCAAAGCTTGGGAGGTAGACAGTTGAAGGCATTGTTGTCAATGGTGGAATGATGAAGTGACCAGAGTGAAACATGGAGATTTGGGAATATTGTAGGGCAAAAGACGGTATCAATGACAGGAAGGGTGAGATTATTGAGAGATTAAACTCAACGATGAGAATTTTAAACTTAATCCATCAGGAGCGGGGTGTAGATCACAAAGTTCATGGGTAATGGATGAACACAGCTTACAGATAAGATATAGCAACAAAATTTATTTTGTTCGTTCACAGGATGTGGTTTCTCTGGTCAAACCAGCATTTATTGTTCCTCCCTAATTGCCTAGAAGGCAGTTAAGAGTCAGCCACGTTGCTGTTTGTCTGGAGTCACTTGTAAACCAGACCAGGTAAGGATGGCAGTTTCCTTCCCTAAAGGATATTAGTGAACCAGATGGGTTTTTCCAGACAATTGACAATGAGTTCATGGTTATCATTGGACTCCTAAATTCCAGATGCTTATTGAATTCAAATTTCACCATCTGCCGTGGCGAGATTCGAACATGAATTCCCAGAACATTGCTTGGGTCTCTGGAGTAATGATCTAGTGATGGTACTACCAGGTATCACGTCCTCCATTTACATGAGCTATAATTAATAAGGTTGGAAGTTGGGAGACTGACCGGAAGAGATTTAGGATATTTAAGTAGAGATATTGTAAAGATGTTTATGTAGGACTCACACAGATGTTAGACATTTCGTCCAATCAGTCTGAGCTGCAGGCTAAATTAAAGGCTATGCAGTGAAGGTTATCTCATAGCAGTGATGTGATAATTGATCACACACTGATAATAACTTCATACTGACTTGATACTATCAATGATATTAATTATATGCTGGGCTTTGTGTCAATGGCTTTTGACCATAACTCAAAATGAGTAATGCTAACCTTGTGTTCATCACTGTTGAGGGTATGCTGAACATAACTTACAGCACTCTATCTTGAAAAAGAAGTTATGTAAAGGGTAGAATTCAAAAAACAGTGATAAGGATAGTTCGAGGATTTATGTCTTTGATTTATAACGGAAAACGCATAAAACTGGAGATGAAAACGTACGAGGAGGAATGATTCAGATTTTTGAAATGCTGACAACGTGGATAATACTGATATGAGAAAATGAACTCTCCATCCAGAGAGAGGCTGTGTTTTTTCTTGGAACTGCCTCCTGGGGCTGAACCTTACATTGTCTTGGCTACGTGCCAGTTGCAGCTTGTCTTTTTTGGAGGATTTTTCACTCGAGGCCTAGCTGGTTTTCTTGCCGTATCTTACCAAAGGTCCCTCATTAACACTTGCCATTCCGTAAAAAGAGAGGAATCACTTGTGCTTGCACCATCTTTAAAATGCCATTGTGGTTACTGTCCCTACCTCTGCTTTCCACTCATTTATTGTTAAGCACTTTACAACTTCACAATGCTTGAATGAAAAATGGCAGATGGAGTTCGATCTGGATAAATGTGGGGTATTGCATTTTGGTAGCAAAAGACAAGGGTAGAACTTATACAATTAATGGTAGGGCTTTGGGTAGTGTTGTAGAAGAGAGGGACCTAGGAGTGCAGGTGCATAATTCTTTGAAGTTTGCATCACGTATCGATAAGGTGGTTAAAAAGGCATTTAGTACGCTTGTCTTCATTGGGAAGTCATGTTGAGATTGTACAGAACATTGGTGAGGCCCCTTCTGGTATATTGCATCCAGTTCTGGTTGTCCAGTTATAGGAAGGATAGCATTAAGCTGGAGAGGGTTCAGAAGGGATTAACCATGATTTTGCTGGTTATGGAAGGTTTGAGTTATAAAGAAAGGCTGGGACATTTTTCACTGGAGCGTAGGAGGTTGAGAGCTGACTTTATAGAAGTTTATAAGATAATGAGAGGTGTAGATAGAGTTAATGGTAGTTGTCTTTTCCCTACGATGGAGAATTTCAAGATTAGAGGGCCCATTTTTAAATCAAGAGGAGAAAGATTTAAATAAGACACTCGGGGGAAATTTTTTACACAGAAGGTAGTTTGAGTGTGGAATGAACGTCCTGAGGAAGTGGTGGATGTGAGTGCAATTACAGTGTTTGAAAGAAGTTTGGATATTTTCATGGATAGAAAAGGTTTGGAGGGATATGGGCCAGCAGCAGGCAGGTGGGACTAGTTTCATTTGGAATTATAGTCAGCTTGGACTGGTTGGATTGAAGGGTCTGTTTCTGTGCTATATGACTCTAAGAGAAAATGCATTAATTAAAAATTGAATGCAATTTTCTACCAATATCTAAATGAAACTGACGTTATGATTGATAATTTACAATAGTCATGATTTTGTGCCTTTTTTAAACTCACATTGGAAGAATGCCCCTTTTGGGAAACACTGGAGGACACGGATGCTTATGTGGATGGTCACTCGACCTTGCGTGAATGAATAATAACAGTATTATTAACAATAATCTTTTGTTTCCAGAAATGCATCAGAAGGATACTTTACTCATGGCTTTCGTTTGCTTTCAGGGTGATTTTACTTGGCAAATTCTTTCAGTGTGACTTAACTAGGAATGTATTTCTAAAATTCACTGTGGTGTTTTGTTTTGTGGAGTCAGCATTGATATATGAATGGTTCTCTACTCATCTGAGAATATTTATGTGATTAATGATTATTTACAGCTTGCTAAACAGGCTGTCAAAAAGGTCTGTCTTTCAAATCGATAAATATTTTCAGAAAACATAGTCTGTGAAATGCATTAGGTTGATAAAATCTTATGCTGCATGAGTAGCTAGGGAATATAATTAGCTGCTCGTTTAACAATCCTATATAACAAGATAAACATGGATGCCAAAGGCCTTCTTACTTAGGAACAAAAACAAGTTGCTGAAAAAGCTCAGCAGGTCTGGCAGCATCTGTGAAGGAGAAAACAGAGTTAACTTTTAGGGTCCAGTAACCCTTCCTTAGACCCTTCTGTTAACTCTGTTTTTTCCTTCACAGATGCTGTCAGACCCGTTGAGCTTTTCCAGCAACTTTGTTTTTGTTCCTGATTTACAGCATCCGCAGTTCTTTTGGCCTCCTTCCTCATCCATCATGTAACATCGAACTCTTTCATAAGTAATTGAGGGATTTTGCTTTCACCACTTCATATGGCAGGCCATTTCCTAAATATTAATTAATCTAAGACAATAATCATGGGTGATTTTAACCTGCACACAGTTGGAATGAATCTGATTGGTGAAGGTAGCCTAAAAAAATGAGTTACTGGAGCATTCGTGGGACAGTTTCCTAAAGCAGCACGTTCCAGAGAGTTGGCTATTTTAGACCTGGTAATATGCAAACAGGCATCATAGTAAAGGGCCCTCCAGTTAGCAGAGACATAATACATTTGAATTTTGCATTCTGTTTGTGGTAGAGAAGAGTAGGCGTAAGACTGGAGTTTTATACTTAATTGAAGGCAAATATAAGGGTACAAACACACAGTTGGTTAATGCGAATTGGAAAATTAGTTTAAGATTATTACATTCCGATTCCCAGCAAGGTTCCCCGAATTGTTAGGGTTCCAGATGGGATAGTCAATATCATTAAACATCTAGGTGAGGAGGAAAGAGTCGGCTCCCTTTCTTTATTCACCCACTGCGTCAGTGTTTGCAACACGGTTAATTTATAAATGTTGTGGAGAAGCCAGAGTGGTGTCAATAGCAGCAGTGGTGATGCCCGGATTGAGGACTCCTGGCCCAGAGCCAGGACTTGGGAACTCGGTGGGCCATTGACTGTTGAGTTCAGTTGCGTTCAGCGAGGTCCTGATATGGACTGAAGGCAAGCTCCAGCATGGTCTGTTTGAAGGACTGTTATACTGAAATTTTTATTTCTTTCTTTTTCTAATCTATTCCTTGGATTCTGTACCTAGGTACCTTTATACCTAAGATGATGCTGTAAATGACAACTTTGTAAACTTTTCACTGCACTCATGTGAATACATGTGACAGTAAACCTAATTCTAATTTGTATCCTTTCATCCCTGGGATTCGTCCGGTGCCAAAACAATTTACCAGGATAACATCTAGGCTGGAGTGATTCAGCTATGCAGAGAGGATAGACATGCTGAGGGTGTTTTCCTTGGAGCAGAGAAGGCTGAGGCATATCTGATCAAAATGTACAAAGTTCTGAGGGGCAGGGACAGGGTGTGTACGAATAAACCTTGCCCCTTAGTAGAGGGGTCAATAACTAAGTGGCACAGTTTTAAGGTAAAGACGATTTGAGGGAATAAAAAGAGGATTGTGGGTATCTGAACTCACTGCCTAAAAGAGGCATAGAGGCAGGAACCCTCGACATTTAAGAACTATTTAGATGAGAGATGCCATAGCATAAATGGCTGTGGGCCAAGAGCTGGAAAATGGGATTTGCATAGATGGATGTTTGGTGACCAGTGAAGTCATAATGAGCCAAAGGGCATCTTTGTGTTGTAAAAACTCTCTGACTCTATGACTGTCTAGTTTTGTCTTGGTGACTAGTGGTTGAGGTGTATCATGGCTATAGCTGTGTGTACTTACAGTATTGATTAGATATTACAGCATCCTATTTGATTTGATGATTGCTGTGCTGCGGTGACTGTGTTAACTATGGAACTCTTCCTGAATGTTAGTGCAGGAAAAGAATTCAAGAAAAATTGGAAGAGAAGGAATAATAAAAACTCTTCAAACTTCAGTAAATAAGA
Source organism: Ginglymostoma cirratum (assembly GCA_024137785.1). NCBI lineage: Eukaryota > Metazoa > Chordata > Chondrichthyes > Orectolobiformes > Ginglymostomatidae > Ginglymostoma > Ginglymostoma cirratum. The sequence continues at coordinate 9,268,746 of JAHRHZ010000061.1, read as the reverse complement.
CCACCAGCTGCTACAAAGTCAATAATAATTCTTCCAAATTAACGTCAAAAAATAGATTTAACACGGTCCAGATGGTAAGGTTTAATTGCAGTTATGTTAGGGGCCAAAATATGAAATTACCTCAGACAGAAAACAGAAACTGTTGGATGTACTCAGCAGTTCTGGCAGAACTGGTGAAGAGAAAAACAGAGTTAAGGACTGAAATTTCACAGAGCAGCAGAAATGGGTTTGCAGTAAGTGTGCTGGTTATTGTACACAGTTGACAGCTTGCTGTCATGTTCCAATCTCCAGCCTTTTTCCATGGCCGTTGTTAGGGACAGGTTGGCAGTCACTCTCCCACCAGAGATTGGCCTTCAATGAGGCCAATTAAGTGCCTATTGAGTCCCCTCCTCAGATGCCAACCCAAGCACTCCAGGATTGTCACACATTAGCCTTATGAATGGAGGTAAGTAATAACAAGGGGAAATTAACATTGGTGTGAGTAAACTGTAGACTCTCTAACATTAACTGTATTGTAGGACAGAGAATAAATCAGGAGATGATGAGGGCATGTGGAAAGGCAGAACATTTATCATGAGTGACTTTAATCTTTATGCAGATAGGAAAAAATCAAATTGTGAGAGATAGCCATGAGGAAGAATTCATAGAATATATTCGGGACAGTTTCCTAAAACAATATGCTGTGGATCCAACCCACGGTAATGAGGCAGGTTTAACAGATGAACACTGAGTAAAAGTTCTCCTGGAAAACAGCAACGATAACATAGTAGAATTTAGCATTCAGTTTGACAGTAAGAACCTTTGGTCTAACACATCTGTGCTAAACTTTGAGAGGAATTACAAAGCAATGAGACTGAGTTGACTAGAATGGACTGGGAAAGGAGTTTAGCAGAAAAGATATTTGAGGAATATTGGTGGTTATTTAATGAAATAATTCATGACTCACGACAAAGACCTATCTCAGTGAGTATGTAAGATACTACGAAGAGGATGAACCAACCATACTTAACCAGGGAAGTATTAAATTGAATGTAAAGCATATACAACGTGACAAAGATTAGCAGTAAGCTAGAGGTTTGGGGAAGTTTTAAAAACCCCCAAAAGTTGACCAAAAAAAAGTAGAGGAAGAAAATCAATCTTGAGGGTAAACTAGAAAAGAATGAGTGGGGAAATAATAATGGGGAAACAAGGAAATGGCAGAGGATTTCAATAAATACTTTGCCTCAGTCTTTGTAGAAACTATTAGAATTCCAAAAATACTAAATAATCTAGGGGCAAAAGGTGGGCAGGGAATAAATACAATAAATATCACTAGAGGAAAAAAAGAGTGAGGGAAGATAATGGGGCTAAAGGCTGTCAAAGTGACAGCATATTAGCATGGGTAGAGGAATGGCTAACTAATAGAAAATGGAGAGTTGAGATAAAGGGGGGCATTTTCGGGATGGCAACCTGTAACTAGTGAAGTGCCACAGGGATTATTGCTTGGGCCATGGGTATTTACAATATATATTAATGACTTTGATGAAGCAACTAAATATACTATGTCAAGTTTGTGAATGATACAAAAATAGGTTGGAAGACAAGTGGTGAGGATAACACAACTTGCAGAGGAATATAGACAGATAAATGAGTGGGCATAAACTTATCAGATTAAATATAATCTGAGAAATTGTGATTTTGTGCACTTTGGCAGGAAAAAGTAGACAAGTTGAATATTCTTTAAATGGAGAAAGACTGCACAAAACTACAGCACAGAGGGATTTCTGGGTACTCTTGCATAAATCGCAAAAAAAAATGCATCCAAGTTTAGCAGGTTTTAGAGAAGGCAACTTGAATGTTGACATTTATTTCAAAGGGAATGGTGCCTGAAAATATGGAAGTCTTGCCAAAATGATACAAGGTACTAGTTAGAACACACCTAGAATGGTATGAATAGTTTTGGTCCCCTTACCCAAGGAAAGATACACTGGCATTAGAGGCAGTCAAGAGAAGGTTCACTACATTGATCTCTGGTGTGGAGGTATTGTCTTATGAGGAGAGGTGGAGATGGTTGGGCCTGTACTCGTTTGAGTTCAAAAGAATGAAAGGCAATCTTATTGAAATTTAAAAGTGTCTTTGGGAGCTTGACAGGGTAGATCTGGAGAGATTGTTTGCCTGAATAAAGAGCCTACTATCAGAGGGCATAATCTTAGAGTTAGGGGTCACCCAGTTAGGACAGAGATGAGGAGGAATTTCTTCACTTAGAAGGTAGTGAATCTATGGAGATCTTTGCTACAGAAGTTTGTAGAAGATGGGCCATTATGTATGGCTGAGATAGACATACTTCTAATCAGTAAGGGAATCAAGGGTTATAGGATAAAGGCAAGAAGTTGAAGTTGGGTATTATCAGATCAGTCATGAAATTATTGAATGGCAGAACATTCTTGAAGGGCCAAATGGCCTACTTTTGTTCTTACATCTTATGGTCTTAATGCCAGAGAGCCAAAGCTGCTGCCACAAACTACCCTGCTGAGCCTCAAAAATGACAGCTTGGCAGCTCTGGCCACATATTTGTTCACATTTCTTAGGGTTGTCTGAGGTCACTTCCATGAGATACGCTCTAGTTCTCCTAATTGTATTGGCGGCATCCAGCTCTTCCAATGTGGAACCTCAGACATTTTGATTGGCTGGCTAATCTGATGGAGTCAACCCATCACCACTAATTGGATGGAGCTCTCGGAGGCAGCCTTTTAATTGGCCACCTCCTCCAGCTCTGCCTGGGATTCTGTAGTTGGCATTTTCAGGTTCCCAAGCTACCTTAGATCTCAATGGCTAATTAAGAAGTTTAAGTTGCTGACCCTTCGTACAACACAGAAGCATAGACAACAGGAGTAATAGTAGGCCATTAAGTCTTTTGAGCCAGCCCTACCATTCAGTATGACCATGGCTAATCATCCAACTGACTGCCCTCTCCCAAATTCACCCCCTACCTTTTGATTCCTTTAGCCCTAAGAACTATACCTAACTCCTTTTTGAAAACAATCAATGTTTTGGCCTCCACCACTTTCTATGTTAGAAAATTCCACAGGCTGACCACTCTCTGGCTGAAGAAATTACTCCTCATCTCAATGTTAGTCGTTGATTCCATATCCTTCGACTCTAACCCCTAGTTCTGAACTCCAAGTCATTGGGAACATACTTCCTGCATTTAACTGTCTTGTCCTGTTAGAATTTTATAGGTTTCTATGAGACTCCCCCCACCCCTTTCTGCTAAACTCTAGTGGATTTAATCCTAACTGATCCAGTCTGTCTATGAATCAGACTTGGGAATGTTTTGTGACTTAACATATCTGAAGTAAGACAGGGAAATGCAGGGAGGGTAGGAAAAAAATGTCAGCAATTGGGAAGATGTATATTAAGGTGGAATAGGGGAGAGATTATATGACAAAGAACATGCAGTGCAAGGCAAGTGACAGAAGGAACGAAAATGTGATGTGTCTAAGACCGATATAACCACCAACAGATCCTGTCAAAATAAAAATGGGGTGGATGTTATGACTGGAATTGTTGAAGTCAGTGTTGCCTGGAAGAATGCAATAAGGCCAGGGTAACCTACTTACAAAACCTACTTGATTCACAAGTATCCTGTGCTTGTTGGGGCAGGTGCTTAGGAAGATGGTGACCATGTTGGGGTGAACTCATTGACTTCCTCAGCTGCCTTGACTGTACTTCTTCACATGCTGTTGCTTGCAAGGAATCTATTCTATTTTTCCAGTCACTCTGTCTTCATTGCATCTGATCTGATGATAGGCTCTCTTATTCTGACAAGTCTTCCTTTCACCTCCCCCAAAGATTCTCCTCACCCATGTTTCATAGGGTCATCAATGATGTATGTTTTGTTTCCCACACATTTGCTCCCCATCCCTTTCAGAGCCATGATTGGTTTCTCCAAGTTTTCATCCTCTACCTCCGTATCCACCACATTCAGTGAATTATCCTCTTAGTCACTCTTAGATAAGCTAAGAGATAGAGGTGCAGCAGAATCAGAGTTAGGGTGGTCCATGTAAGTAGAGCAGCTTTAAGAAAGCAGTACAGACAGCAAAGACCCAAAACCTCATGGTAGGCAGAGTAACAGAGGCTTCAGTCCATGGAAGCAGCACAGTCCCTGGAGATAGCATTATTATTGCAAATGAACCTCCAGTATGCCATCATTACTGAGTGCTTTACCTCTCCCCTTCCCTGCATCCTTCGTGACTTCCTGGTCCACTCATCAACCACATCATTCCTTTCCCAAGGTAAGCACAGATGGTGCAACACCTGTATTTCCCACCCCCATTTCCCACTCTCCAGGTCACCACAGTCCTTCCATGTGGACAGGAATTCCTTGAACTTCCTATACATCATCTTCGCTCAGGATGTGCTCTCATCTAAGCTGGAGAGAGCAAAAGCAGGTTGTGTGATCATTTTGTGGAACAGTTTGGAAAGGTGATGGTGAATTTCTGATTGCTCATCATTTTAATTCTCTGCCTTCCTCCTATCCTGACCTGTCTGTCCTCTGCCTCCTACTCTGCTTCAGTGAAGCTCCACAGAATCTTGAGGAACAGCACCTCACCTTTCAGCCATGCACTTTACAACTGTCCACATCAAATATTCGGTTCCACTATGTCAGATCATAATCACTGAGCCATTTTTTTTGGACAGCAGATGTTGCTGTTTCTGGACTAGTGGTGATGTCACTGGATTAGTAACCCAGAGGCCCACGCTAATATTCTGAGTTCAAATCTCAGCATAGTGGTTGTTGGATTTAAATTTTGAGTTACAAGCTAGTTTCAGTGATAGAAAACGTGGAACAATAGCTGCTTATTGTAAAAAAAACCTACTTTGCTCACAAACATCCTTCAGCGAAGGAAGTCTGCTGTCCTTACCTGGTCTGGCCTACGTGTGATACCTGTTCCATAATAGTGTGGCTAATTCTTAACTTCCTCTGTGGTTGGCGTAACAAGTCAGTCAGTTCAAGGGTAGTTAGGAATGGGCAACAAATGCTGGTCTTCCTAGTAATGTCCACATCCCACTTTTCTTACTTAAATCTCCCCAGATTCAGTTTGTATTTCTTTACCTGTCCCGTTATTATGTCTTTTTACCTTGCACAGTTGTCTTTTTTTGTCACTTAATCTTTGTTGTCTTCCACCCTATCACAGACTTTCCTATTTGTTTTGTCTCCCTTCTGCACTTTCTCTGCTTTGCTTAAAACTTGTTACATCTCTAAGCTGTCTGACCTAGGTCTGTAGAAGCTGATTTTAGATGTTTGTTTCTGTCATCTCCACGGTGCCACCAGATCTGTTGCATATTTCCAACATTTTATGCTTTTATTTCAGATTCTATTGGCCACTTTCTTGTTAAATGAAATGTCATTCATGGTACTCCTAATCATTTAATTTTTAACATAGAATATTGTGCTCCATCAATGACGTCTGAAGGCTAAGTTAATTGGTCCTTTAGAAATGAGCACAGTGAACAAACAGATGGGATAGATGGCTCTTGTGTTTTATATATACCATAAAATTAGGAATTCTCTGTAGTAATAATTGGACAGATGTTCATGTCTGTAACAGCAGAACAATATGATGTTGTATTGGTGATAATTAACATTCTGGGTTACATAGAAACTTCAAAGGAAGTTAATTTTTGATCTGGAAATTGGCCATTTTTCAGGCATGAAACAGACACCTAAGGATCCAAATTAACAACAGAAAATCCTGGAAAAAAGCTTAGGTTGGGCAATGCGTACAAGTAAAGAGAGAAACAAAATTAATGTTTTAAGTCTGTGTTCATTCATACAAAATGGGAAAAGTTTGTGATGTAATTGTTTTTGAGCAAAGGTTGTGTGGGATAAGAACAAAGGACAGGTCTGTGGTAGGGTGGAAGAAAGACAGGAGAGATTGAGTGACAGAATAATTAGTCCTCCAGTGCTAAAGAATGGAGATGGGGCAAGAAAAACAAAGAAGCAACAAACGTACCTAGGCCCGGTTGTGAATTGGAAGAAAACTAAAATGTTAAATGATAATGAAAAATGTTTTAAACTTGAAGAGTAATTACAAGGGCATGAAGACAGAGCTTGCTACAGATTACTGAAAAATTAGGTTAAGGGATGTCGTCAGGGATGTAGTAACAGACATTTAAAGAAATATTTCAGAATACTTAGAATTGATACATTCGGTAATAAAGACTGGAGGAAGAACACACCATCTGTGGCTAGTGAAGTTAAAGACAGTTTCAAATTAAAAGAAACATAGAAACTAGGAAGTGGAGGAAACCAGTTGGCCTACTTCATCATTCAATAGGAACATGGCTGATCCTCTATCTCAATGCCATATTCCTGTTTTCTCCGCATACCCCTTGATAACTTCAAAAGTTTGAGTGAAGGTATTTTTCCTCACCTCAGTCCTAAATGTTTTTACCTTGTATCCTGAGATTGTATTGCTGTTTCTATACTCCCAATGAGGGAAAACATCCCCCCGTATCTGGTTTGTTTAGCCCTGTTAGAATTTTACACGTTTTAATCAAATCCACTGTCATCCTTCTAAATTCTAATGAGTACAGGCCGAGATGAGCCAAAAGAAAAGGTATATTATTCTGCAAAGATGCATTGCAGCTCAGAAAATAGAACAGTGTATAAAGAAGAGCAAATAATGACAAAATTATTAATGAGAATGGAGAACTTAAGAGTACAAGAGAAAATAAGTTAGAAATATAAAAAATACTAAGAATTTCTTCAAGTATTTAAAAGGGAAAAGAGTAAGCGAAGTGAATATTGATCCTCTGGCGAAAGAGTCTAATTTGAGAATGAATAATGCAAAAGGACATGGCAGTTGAATGAGGTATTTTGCATCTATTTTCACTGCAGAGGACACAAATAGCATCTCAGAAATAATTGTGAATCACGAGGTGAAAGGGATGATAGAAATTAAAACAATTAAAACCCCCAGGAAAGTGTACTGAGAAAACTACTTAACCTAACAACTGACACGTCCCCAGATCTTGATAGATTCACCATAAGGTTTTAAAAGAATGTAGCAGATGCATTGGTTTTAATTTTCCCAAATTTCCTCCATTCTGGAAAGATCTGATTGTATTAGAAAATAGTGAATGTGACTCCTGTGAAAGGAGGGAGATAGAAAGCAGGAAAAACATGCCAGTTAGCAAACTATCCATCATAGTTAATATCTGTATCTATTATTAAGCAGGTTACAGCAAGGCATTATAAAAATATCAAAGCAATCAGGCAGAGGCAATGTGGTTTTGTGCAAAGGAAATAATGTTTGAATAATTAGAGTTTATAGATTTCTTTGAGCAAGGAGCAAACAGTGTGGATAAAAGGGAACCTGCATATATGCTGTATATACTACCTGGGCCTTGCTGCTCAGTCAGTCAAGATCAACTTGCAAATTCAGTCCAAGGAATTGACCATAGTCAATCAGGAATGTCCAGCAAACTCTATCTGAGAGATGGGCCATGGTGAGTTAAGGGGTGTTTGTCAATCAGTGGGGTTTCTAGGTTAGACCATGACACCTTTTGAGGTTGTGCACAGCTCAAGTCCAGGGATTGGCCTGGTTAGAGATCCATAGAGACATACAGCATGGATACAGATCCTTCGGTCCAACTTATCCATGTTGACCAGTTTTACAAACTAAACTGCTCCCATTTGTCGGTGTTTGGCTCGTATCCCTCTAAACATTTCCTATTCACGTACTTGTCCAAATGTTCTTGTTTTAAATGTTGTAAGTGTACCTGCACCTGTCACTACCTCTGGCAGTTCATTCCATTTACACAACACCCTCTGTGTGGAAAAAGTTGCCCTGTAATCCTCCCTCAATTTAAACTTATGCCCTCTAGTTTTGAATTCCCCTAGCCTAGGGAAAAGGCCTTTGCTATTCACCTTATCAATGCCTTTCATGATTTTACAAACCTCTGTAAGGTCATCCCTCAACCACCTATGCTCCAGGGAAAAAAGTCCCAGCCTCTCCTTATAATTCAAATTGTCTAGTCCCGGTTACATTCTTGTAAATTTTTAATACACCATTTCCAATTTAATGATATCCTTCCTACATTGTAGTCACTACCTGAGCAAATGGTGGGATCTGGCAGGATAGGAGATGGTAGAGGATGGTCTCTGAGGGGAAGGGGTGGGTGTTCAGGGCAAGTCATGGTCATGGGGGTGTTGAGCTTGGGAGGGTTCACATGCAGCAAGAGCAGTGGCACCTTGATAGTCAGGGGTTCTCTGGTTCAGTGACATCAATCAAAACATGGAAGGATTCATCTGATGGGTGAAGGGTTATCGGGAAAACAGGAATCGTGACAAGTGTAGGAGTTGAAGAATGTGGGGATATTGTGGGTGGAGCCTCCATTGCACTGCTGTGAAGGCAGATTCTAAAGCTCGCTATTTGAAAATAAACTATGCAATGACCTTTCAGTATTGACAAGGCAGCATCAGTACTTCTAATTTCTGAAAAAGGACTGATATTATTGTTGGAATGTGAGGTCAGCTGAGTAATTGGAAGTCTGTTTATTCAATGCTAATCATTTGGTTTCAGTTCTCACTCAAGTAGGAGGTCAACATAGCTGACCTAATCATATTAAGTATTGAGCACGAGTGCATTGTGGCCTGATTAACATCTTGTGATCTCTCATTTGGCAACAGTCAGTGTGCCATATTCTGAAATTGAAATGTCCAATAACACAGGAAACCACTTTAGCAGTGAAACGGTAGGGATGGTCAAGTAAGTGAGGAGTTAGATAAATTATTAAGGGGTGCCAAGTAAGTAGGGCATGAGTTGGGTAAGATACCAGTTGGAGTTCTTTGGGTAAGGGTTGGGGTTGGCATTGGTACTATTGGGTCTGGCAGCAGGGGCTTTGGGTGCCATCGAGGGGCTGCCAGGGAAGTGTCAGTTCCTGGAGTGAATTGTCAGGTCCCGTGAGGTCAGGCCAGTTGACAGGGGATGGCAGTGTCAATGGGGTGTTCAGGCCAGTGACCAATGGGATTGAGGTTGGGTGGGGTGCGGGGTGCGGGGGGGAGGTTGCACGCCAGTGGGTGTCCAGTTGGGAGAGATCAGGGGTTAGGTCCCAGGATGTTGGAATCCTGTTGGGTGGGTGAGACTGTTGGTGTGGAAATCTGTTTAGTGCAGCAGTGAACACATGTCCAGGCAATCTATGGGGTCTGCAGCGGTGTATTTGGAGAGGTGAGTCAATAGTCTGGCATTCAATTTGTTAGTTGTTCAAGAGTTGGCCTGGATTTTTAATCCTCTAACTTTTCCTGGATAACTATGAGCCTACCGGAGGCAGAACCCTCAAGTCTCTGACTTCATTGAACTTTTTGAGGGTTGCAGATTAAGGAGACATGACCATTGGAATCTTCAATTTGACAGTCAATTCTCTCAAAGTCAGCTGTAACTGGGATTCTTTAGGGTCCTAACACACTATATCACTCTAAGCTACAGAAACAAGTCTGGCCACCAGAACATCTGGGTTATTTACTCAAAATTTCACTATCCCCATTAGTGATGGCACACCATCATTTAGGACTAGAAGTCCATTTCAACTCCATATCCTCATGCACAAGATGAAGGGTGTTAGGAGAGGTCTGTGCAGTAGGTAGGGAGGGGTAGGAGATGTTTCGGGGTTATGGAGAAGGATCACAGGACCCGAAATAGTGACTCTGCTTTTTTACCACAGATGCTGCCAGACCCTGCTGAGTTTCTTTCTGTTTTTGTTTCAGGTTTCCAGCGTCCACAGTTCTTTGTTTTTGTATGTTTGTGACACTGGGTTCAATTTTACAAAGTGTGGCTGTAAGTGTAGTCTGGAGCTGCCAAACACTGCTCATTTACAACACCCAATGAGCATGAAGCCTGAAAATTTAGTGCGCAAAGTGTGAACACCTAACCAAAAATAATGAAATCCAGTAAATTTCACTATTTAATGAACAGAAACAAACCAAGGGGCCATGTCATGGAGTCACACATAACAACATTCCAGGAAAGTTCTTGTAACAGTTTTAGTGACCTTGAACATGTCATTTTAAGAAGTTATTAAATGAAAGAATGCAGGCATGGGGTGGACATTGCTGTTGGTGTAAATAAATTGTAGACAGCAGGGAGGGTTGCTAATTGTATGTGGGAGAGTCACAATAACTCAAACTGAAGTAAAAGAGACAAGACTAGCAATCAAACACTGGAAAAACGAATGAGAATGAGAAGAGGGACGGTTAATACAGGACTAAATGCACACAGTATAAGGAATAAGGTAAATGAGCTTGTGGCACAGATCAAAACTGGCAGGTATGACGTGGTACGCATCACAGAGACGTGGCTGCAAGGGGATCAGGATTGGGAACTGAATATCCAAGGATGTACACCCTATCGAAAAGATAGGAGGTGGGCTGAGGAGGTGGAGTTGCCTTATTAGTGAGAAATGAAATTAAATCAATAGGAAGAAATGAAGTAGGGTCAGATGGTGTAGAATCCGTGTGGGTAGAATTGAGGAACCGCAAAGGTTAAAAAAAAACATACTTGGAGTTGTGTACAGGCCTCCAAACAGTAGTCAGGAGCTGGGGCGCAAGATATACCAGGAGACAGAAAAGGTGTGTAAGAAAGGCAAAGTTACGGTGATCGTGGGGGATTTCAATATGCAGGTGGACTGGGAAAAACATGTTGGTAGTGGATTGCAAGAAAAGGAATTTGTGGAATGTCTACGAGATGGCTTTTTGGAGCAGCTTGTGGTGGAGTCCACAAGGCAACAGGCAATAGTGGATTTAGTGTTGTGCAATGAGGCAGACTTGATAAGGGAGCTTAAGTTAAAGGAAGCCTTAGGAGGCAGTGATCATAATATGATTGAATTTACTCTGCAACTTGAGAGGGAGAAGATAGTATCAGAGGTAACGGGATTACAGCTGAATAAAGGCGACTACAGAGGTATGAGGGAGGAGCTGGGCAGAATTGACTGGAAGAGGAGCCTAGCGGGAAAGACAGTGGAATAGCAATGGCAGGAGTTTCTCGGAGTAATTCAGGAGACGCAACAAAAATTCATTCCTAGGAAAAAGAAGCATGGTACAGGGAGGATGAGGCAACCACGGCTGACTAAGGAAGTCGGGGATAGCATAAAAGCAAAAGAGAAAGCATATATTGTGGCGAAGGGCAGTGGGAAACCAGAGGACTGCGAAGCTTACAGAGGGCAACAAAAAAAGAAATGAGGAGGGAGCAGATTAAATATGAGGATAAGCTAGCCAGTGATATAATTGAAGACTGTAAGAGTTTCTTTAGATATATAAAGGGCAAAAGAGAAGCAAAAGTGGACTTTGGACCACTGGAAAATGGCGGTGGAGAGATAGTAGTGGTGAACAAGGAAATGGCTGAGGAATTGAATAATTACTTCGCATCAGTCTTGACGATGGAAGACATGAGTAATCTCCCAAAAATTCAAGAGAGTCGGAGGCAGAGCGGAGTATGGTGGCAAGGGTCAGTGCTGGGACTACAACTTTTCACTTTGTTCACTAATGATCTCGATGAAGGAACTGTGGGTATTCTGGGTAAGTTTGCAGACGATATAAAGATAGGTGGAGGGACAGGTAGAATTGAAGAGGTGGCGAGGCTTCAGAAGGATTTGGACAGTTTAGGAGAGTGGGCAAAGAAGTGGCAGATGGAGTACAATGTGGGAAGGTGTGAGGTCATGCACTTTGGTAAGAAAAATAAAAGCATGGACTATTTTCTAAATGGGGAGCAAGTTCAGAAGTCTGAAGTGCAAAGAGACTTGGGAATTCTAGTCCAGGATTCTGTCAAGGAAAACTTGCATGTTGAATCCATAGTTAGGAAGGCAAATGCAATGTTGGCATTTATTTTGAGAGGACTTGAATATAAAAGCAGGGATGTACTCCTGAAGCTTTATAAGGCTCTGGTCAGGCCACATGTGGAGTATTGTGTGCAGTTTTGGGCCCCATATCTCAGGAAGGATATACTGGCCCTGGAGCGGGTTCAGAGGAGGTTCATGAGAATGGTCCCAGGAATGGAAAGCTTAACATATGAGGAACGTTTGAGGACTCTGGGACTATACTCATTGTAGTTTAGAAGGATGAGGGGGGATCTAATTGAAACTTTCAGAATACTGAATGGCCTGGACAAAATGGAGGATGCTTCCATTGGTAGGAGAGTCTAGGACCTGAAGGCACTGTCTTAGAGTAAAGTGAAGATCTTTTTAGAATGGAGATAAGGAGAAACTTCTTCAGCCAGAGAGTGGTGAATCTATGGAATTCACTGCCACGGAAGGCTCTGGCGGGTAGGTCATTGAATACATTTAAGACTGAGATAGATAGGTTCTTGATTATTGAGGGGATCAAGGGTTACGGGGAGAAAACAGGAGAATGGGGTTGACGAACTTATCAGCCATGATTGAATGGTGGAGCAGACTCAATAGGCTGAATGGCCTAATTTCTGCTCCTATGTCTTATGGTCTTATGGTCTTATGGTCTTAAGACTGCAAAAACAACAGCCTGAGATGCAAGGAGAAGGAATTGGCTGGAGCTTTTTCCCCCTTGAGGGGTTACCTTATTGAGGTTTACAAAATCACAAGGGGTATAGATAAGGTGAATGACCAGGGTCTTTTCCGTAGGGTGGGGGAGTTCAAAACTAGGGGCATATTTTTAAGGTGAGAGGAGAAAGATGTAAAAAGGACATGAGCGGCAATTTGTTATTCACACAGAGATGTTTGTGTGTGGAATGAACTGCCAAAGGAAGTGGTGGATGCAGGTACAGTTACAACATTTAAAAGACACTTGGATAAGTTCAAGAGTAGGAAAGGTTTGGAGGATTATGGGCCAAACGCAGGCAGGTTGGACTACTTAGGTTGGGAACAAGGTTGGTGTGGATTGGTTGGACCAAAGGGTCTGTTTGCATGCTGTATGACTCGATAACTCTAATTGTCAGCACCAAATTTCTTCCAAATATCTGATGGGCCTATATCCTGGCAAGCACATCTATTTAGTGAATGCACAATCCTGATATAAAACTATTTCATAATCTGACCTAAATTGACTTGGTTGTGCAAAATGATCCACTGAACTAATTAAAATATATAAAATTATTTTATATATTTAAATGAATACGCTTTTCAACTATTCTTCAAATTATTTATGTTCAGTTACACTTGATAATTAACAGTCTAAAGCATTGAACATTATAGGAAACACTATGAATATCATCCATACTTGCAAACTTCAACTGACAGCAACGTGACCAACATTGTCAATTTGAGACAAAGAAGGGAGTAATATTTATTTCACAAGCAAAACATCGAGAAACGGATCTCTGGTCTTATGCCTCATTTGCCAGTTTGAGACAGAGAAGGAGGATTGGAATGGATTTTTGCAGGATGAAGAGACAGTGAAGACCCGATTCTGGAATTCCTTGCCTTATTCCTGACACCCTAACTTTTGTCAAGGCAGTCCAAGGGAAGTAGGTTGGTATGGACTGCAAGCGTGCACTGTATGCCCAACACATCCAACCTGGCCAGGTCCATTGCAGAATTAAGCATCTCCTAGTTCCCTACAATTTTCATGGAAATTTTTCAGCTTTTCAGAGTGCTGTGGTTCATAGTCCAGCAAACGTTTCACAAGCCACAGTTTGAATGAGACAGCCTTTTGAGAAGTACTTTTGGAAGGTCGTGCCCATGTGCCCCATCACAATCAATGCCCCTTTACCCATCTCCACGGCTCCCAAATCCCTGCAGACCAATCTATACACTTCCACCCATTCCCAATACTCCTCATACCCTCAATGTCAACTTATGACATTTTTATGGCATGAAAAAGCTTTTAAAAAAAAGTCCATTATTCATAGCTTGCTATACACTATTTTAAAACTACAGACTGTAGAAGTGTCAATCAAACCAATCTTTACAGTATCAACCGCAGAAATCACAAGCTCTTGGTACCTCTTTATCTAGTACAAATGAAAATCAAGCAATTGAGAAATGATTTAAGAGACGAAGCTGTTAATCAAGCAATATGATGCCTTGGTTCAGCTATTTCAATAGACTAATGGATGTTTGAGTACTCGACCAAGAATGTAAAGGAAGCTTAGATATAAGGGACCATGGGGAGTTGGGTGGAGGGGCATAGGTTGCTATAGGGTCCATTAAGGGTAGATGGAGGACCGTAGCTTGGCATGGTGGGTATGAGATGCCATTGGGGTGTACATGGAGGTGCACTGTTTGGAATAGATGGGGCATAGAGACAGTGTGTGGTGTGAAAGGTGAGGAATGTTTTCTATTTTACTGTTTTTACTACAACCAGGACAAAGTCACAGAGCACTGAGGTTGGCCTTCTAAACAACTTGTCTTGGTAAGCAGAAAACTATGTAGCTGCCTCTGATATCTTTCTGGAGACAACAAGTCTAATCCCTGTTGGAACAAAAATTCTGTAATTGCAGACAATTTCTCCCAAGACCTCCTTCTTAAGGGCAACCAAGGATGGGCCATAAATACTGGCCCAGCCAGCGATGCCCACATCCCGTGAATGTATAAAATTGTTTGCTATGGGTTGATACTTCACAGGTATTGTCTTTCAACTGAGGCATTTTTATTTAATTCATTCAGCACAGTTAAGAGTCATCCATATTGCTGTGGGTCTGGAGTCACATGTAGGCCAGATCAGGCAAGGACAACAGTTTCCTTCCCTAAGGGACATTAGTGAACCAGATGGATTCCCCCTGACAATTGGCATTACCTTTATTGCCATCAATAAACCCTTAATTCCAGATTTTTATTGAATGTGGGTTCCTGGGTCTCTTGGATTAATTACCTAGCAATAATACCACTTAGGCTAACACCTCCCCCATAATGGAGGCCCCGTTCAGCCATTCAGTTTGACACACAAGTTCCCATTGGACTCTTCAAGGAAGAGTGAGTGAGTTCTCCTGTTATCCAAGGCAACATTTATTTCAAAACTCGAACCTCCAGGAACAGATCTCTGGTCATATATGTCATTGCAGCTCTTGGGCCTCTGGCATGCAAAAATGCTACATTTCCTTTATCAAAACAATAACTACATTTCAAAACTCAGACAAATTCAGAGCAGAAAGAGAAAAGCTAATGACATAAATGTGAAAGTATTCAGTTTCAGTGATACTGAGTAATATTATCCAGGACACTGCAAGAATTACCTTCCACTTGCATTCACTTCAGTAGGCAAACTTGGTTTAATCTCTACTTCAAAGATAGCACCTCTCTCTTTCCCAGTAATATATTGACATCTCTCTGTAATTTCTTGAAAAAATTGTATGCATTTTTACATAATTATTTATTTAAAAGTATCATTACATTCTTGTAGGTCTGAGTTTTCCTAATCACACTAAAAGGGAATGGGATGGGATTTCTGTTTCCCACTCTGGTGCTGTTGTTACCCTGATCTAATTTTCTTCTTGGGCTAATATGCTTAACATAGGACAGATTCCTGACATGATCTCTGTAAACAGGTAAACTGCTGCTTCTGAGGAAGAAAATGCAGCATTGTTCATAGAATCCCTACGGTGTGAATGCAGGTTATTCAGTCCATCAAGTCCACACTGGCCCTCCAAAGAGCATCCCACCCAGATCACCCCCATCCCTGTAACTCTGCATTTCCCTTGGCTAATGCACCTAGACTGCAAATCCCTGGAAACTTTGGGCAATTTAGCATTGCCAATCCACTTAATCTTCACATCTTTGGACTGTGGGAGGAAACCAGACCCACGCAGACACAGAGAATGTGCAAACTCCACACGGACAATTGCCTGAGAATGGAATCGAACCCAGGTCCCTGACGCTGTGAGGCAGTAGTGATAACCACTGTGCTGCCCAGTGGAAGATGACATTCATTGTCGCGCCAGAAGAGGCAGGCCCCCATTCAAAGTAGACGACACATAAAGAATTCAGTCCCTTTGGTCTTAACCAACACGCCATTTAGAATGAATTTCTGCAGAAATACAACAACAAAGTCCTGGTCTATTGCAGCCATTTTCAGGAGCATTTAACGTTAGTTGCTTAATGGTGTGGAACTGATAAACTCTTAAGTTGAAATGAGTTATTGTGATCCCAGATATGATGCTTTTGTGATAGTTAGTGATTTACAGCAAGCAATAAATCTGCTCAGATGCATTTCGCGAAGTTCAACGTAGATTTTAGTTTTCACTTCATGAGCTATTGCTGCTGTAACTATTCTTTGGTTAAAATGCAGTCAGAATAGAATTATTGTACAAAGATGTTTAGGGATATTTTCAAGTTTTATAAATGATTTTGCTTGAACTCATTCACTGTTTGAGGGTGTCACTAGCTAGGCCATCATTTACTGCAATTAGGGGTCAGCCACATTGCTGTGTGTCTGGATTCACATGGAGGCCAGACCAGGTAAGTTCAGAAGTTTTCTTCCCTAAAGGACATTAGTGAACCAGATGGTTTTTTCCAATAATCGAAAGCAGATTTAAGATTATCATTAGATTCTTGATTCCAGACTTTTATCCAATTCAAATCCTGCCATCTGCCAAGGAGGGATTCAAACTCAAGTCCCCAGAACATGACCTGGGTCTCTGGATTAACAGTCCAGAGATGCAGGTGCGACAGCACTCCATGTCACTTCAGGGCATGAGTTTTGCTACATAAAAATATAATGGCATTTTCTATTCCGTGATCAGTTAAAGGGTGTTCAAAAGGTTGATGCTAAGTGCCCCTGGGTTTAAATGGTCTGCACAATGAATGGTGAATAAATTTGGATTGAATGAAATGTGGGCATTCACTCAATGGTGCCAGATTGTTCAGCTCAAATAATGAATTTATTTATCTGCTGTTGAATGGCGGCTTCTGTATTTGGATTACACTGTTAAATTCTCATGTTTTTGAAAAAAGTTGAGATGAGCTTGTAAGTCTGTAAATGGGAACATCTTCCCATATTTAGGTTTTGCTAATTGTTCCTCACCTGTTTCAAAAACGAGCAACAATAACGCTGACCTCCATTTATATTGCTCCTCTGACCTAACAGGAGGCACTTCACAACACATCCTTTGTAATTTGACATTGAGCCACACATGGAAATATTAGGCGAGCAAAGCAAAAGCTTCACCAAAGTTTGAACTGCTTTGAGGAATACCTTAAAGGAGACAGCAAAGTGGAAAGATTTGGAGAAGTAATTCCAGAGCTTATTTGCTAGGCTGTGAAAGTTACTGTGCGGAGAAGGGAGATGTGTTTAAAAAAAATTCAGAGCCCTGAAACTATCCTGATGGGGAAGGGATATGTAAAGGGATTGGATGTCCATGGTGAAGAGGAAGTGGCTGGAACCCACAACTGCAAATTCTGAAACAGATGTAAAATACCAGAAGAAACCCAGATGGAAGTGGGTAAGAACTAGATAAGGGGAGAAGAAAACGAGTCAAGGTAGGCAGAGATATGTTCCATAGGGCAGGAACAGGCAGAAGCAATTGGTCTTAATTGAACATTTTGTGCAGAAGCCACAAGTGGGCTTTACAGAGTTGGGCATCAATGAGCTTGGAGAAGATCCCCAGGTGAAATGAGATTAGTGGCCATTGTGGATACAATAGCCTGGTGTTCCGGGGGAGATAGGAGGAGTTATCCGAGCAATTGCAAAAGTTTAGTATGCAGAAAGGAAACTAATTAAGAAAGCTAATAAAATGTTATTATTTATTGCAATGTGAAATTTAATACAATACTAGCGAGGTTTTGCTTCAATTTTTAATTTCTTTTTAATGGACTCGAACAGGTGCATCGCTAGCTAGGCCAGCATTTATTGCCCATCCCTACTTGCCCATGAGATGGTGTTAGTGAGCTGCCTTCTTGAACTGCTGCGGTCCATGTGCTGTAGGTAGACCCACAATGCTGTTAGGAGGGGAATTCCAGAATTCTAACCCAGTGATACTGAAAGAATGGTGAAATGTTTTCACACTGGATGGTGAGTGGCTTGGCGGAAAACTTGCAGGTGATGGTGTTCCCATGTATCTCCTACCCTTGTTCTTCTAGATGGTAGTCATCATGGGTTTAGAAGAAGATGTCCAAAAATCATTGGTGAATTTCTGCAGTGCATCTTGTAGACTGCTGCTACTGAGCGTTGGTGGTGGAGGGAGTGGATGTAGTGTCAAACAAGCATGTTGCTTTGTCTGGGATGGTATCAAGCTTCTTGACCATTGTCGGAGCTGCACTCTTCCAGGCAGGGAGGATTATTTCATCACGCTCCTCCCTTGAGCATTGTAGATTGTGGACAAGCTTTGGGGAGTCAGAAGGTGAGTTTACTCACTGCAGCATTCTTAGACTGTGACCTGCTCTTATAGCCACTGTATTTGTATGGGTAGTCGAGTTCAGTTTCTTGTCAATGGTAAGCCCAGGATGTTGATAGTGGGGACTTCAGTGGGTAGTGATAGTAACACCATTGAATGTCAAGGGGTGATAGTTAGATTGTCTCTTATTGGAGGTAGTCATTGCCTGGTATTTGTGTGGTATGAATGTTACTTGTTAGTTGTCAGCCCAAGCCAGGTCTTACAGTTTTTACACATGGATGGCTTCAGTATCTGAGGAGTTGTGAATGGTGCTGAATGCTGTACAATCATTGGTGAACAGTCCAGTCTTCTGATCTAATAATGGAGGGAAGGTCATTGATGAAGCAGCTGAAGATGGTTGCATCTAGGACACTACCCTGGGGATCTCCTGGAGCTGAGATGACTGACCTCCAACAAACACAACCATTTTCCTATGTCCAGGTATGACTGTAGCTAGCAGAGAGTTTTTCCTTTGATTCCCATTGATGCCACACCCCATCAATTTCAGCCTTGATGTCAAGGGTAGTTACTCTCACCTCACCTCACCCCACCTCACCTCTGGAATTCAGCTCTTTTTTTTACCATTTTTGAACAAAGGCTGTAATGAGGTCAGTAGCTAAGTGGCCCTACCAGAATGTAAACTGGGCGTCAGTGAGCAGGTTATTTCTGAGCAAATACGGCTTGTAGGCACTGTTGATGACACCTTCTGTCACTTTTTATACAGGACACTGATGAAACCACACCTGGAGTACTTGTTTAAAGGAAGAGAATTGGAAGTGGATCATGGAGGGTTTACTAGACCAATATTAGGAATGAGCAGGTTGTCTTGTGAAGAAAGATTGGAGAGGCTAGACTTGTATCCAATGGAGTTTAGAAGATTGAAAGGCGACCTGATTGAAATATATAAAAGTCTGAGTGGTCTTGACTGGATGAATGTAGAGAGGATGTTTCCCCTTGGAGGAGAATCTAGAACTAGGAGCCATAGTTTAAAACTAAGCTGCCACCCGTTTGACAGATGCAAAGAATTTTTTTTCTTGTAGAAGATCATGTGTCTTAGGAATATTGAGAAAGAGAATTCCAAAGGCAGGCTTGAGGAGCCTATTCCTGGTCCTAATTCATATGGATACCCTTGCTGATGCTATAGCCTCCCTTATATCGATGCCAGAAAGATGGTGAATATCTCAAACCCCCTTCAAGGGAAGGAAACTGCCATCCTTACCTGGTCTGGCCTACATGTGACTCCAGACCCACAGCAATGTGGTTGACTCTTACCTGCACACTGGGCAATTAGGGATGAGCAATAAATGCTGGCCTAACCAGTGATGCCCTCATCCCATGAAAAAAAAATTTAGTCCTTTCCCAATCCTACCAGATTAAAAGCCATCTGATTCACTACTGTCCTTCAGTAAAGGAAATCTGCCATCCTTACCTGGTCTCCACATGACTCCAGACCTGCAGCAATGTGGTTGACTCTTAACTGCCCTCTGGGCAATTAGGAATGGGAAAAAGGTACTGGCCAGCCTCTCCTGCATCATCCCCTCCTCCCCCATTATCAATTAGGCCCCAACAGCCAGACTGAGCGGCCACCAATCCCTTGATTTGATTTGGAATGACCACCTAACTCAATACGGCCAAGCCCCAAGTCTCTAGACTGACTATGACAGTACTCCTGATTGACACGGGTCCACAATGACCCAGCTAAGTACACTTTTTCCTTCCCTGTTCATACCTTGCCATGCTCTTCATGCACATGCAGTGCGTTTGCTGCATATGCTGCATGTACATGCACTACCTATGATGTTGATGTGGTGTTGTGACCTTGAACCCATGCATACCCCATCCCTTTCACAGTAATGCTTTACTGTTTCCTACAGCCTCACGGTACTGCCTTGCCTTCTACTCTGAAGTGTCCCTTTCTACCACAGTCTGCCTCCTTGCATCTGCGTGAAGTTGTCACCCTTGCCTAAAACCGATACCTGGCGTCCTGTGCAGAAGTGCTCCCTGTGATACAAAAGCTGCTGCCTGACCCTGTGCATTAAGCTGCCATTGTGAAGCAGATGCTGGTGATTACCATTCTCCAGTTGTGTTCCGTGATGGACCAGGGCACATCTTGCCTTGGTCTCCATGGAAAGGCCTATTGCTGCTGTATAAATAACAGCTAAACACAAGGAACACTGAGAAAGTTTTGACTACCACAAGTGCAACCATGTATTCACCTGGACTAGAGGCAGAAGAGCAAAGTTGTTAAATGTAGTTGAGTTTCTGATATGTCAAGTGTCACAATTATTAATTTGGAAGGGGCAAATTAATTCCAGCAAGTTTAACTAATAATGAGATGTGGATGCTTGCAGATAGGTGTAGATGCCCCTACTATTCCCCTCTCACCTTTATCCGACACGCAGGACAAACATCCCATATCTGACAGGGGTTCACCTGTACATCCTCCAACCAGGTCTACTGTAACCATTGCTCCCGCTGTGGCCTCCTCTACATTGGTGAGATCAAATGTAGACTTGGTGACAGATTTGCGGAGAACCTGCACTCCGAACACACTAATCAACAACACCTTCCGGTTGCTAACCATTTTATCTCCCCATCCCACTCCGACGGTGACATGTCCATCCTGGGCCTCCTCCAGTACCACAATGATGCCACACGCAAACTGAAGGAGCAACACCTCATATTCTGCCTTGGAAGCCTACAGCCTGATGGCCTAAGCATAGAATTCACCAGTTTCAAAATCCCCCCACCCCCGGCCTCATCCCATGACCAACCCTCCCTCTCATGACACTACCTGTCCGTCTTCTTCCCCACCTATCTGCCCCACTCTTTTCACTAACCAATCCCGACCACTACCTGCATCCATCTATCACCTTCACACCTACCTTCCTCCAGTCCTGTCCCTCTTCCCTTTATTTACTTCCAAGCTCCCCACCCCCTCCCCAGTGCTGATGAAGGGTCTAGGCCTGAAATGTCGACTCTCCTGGTCTTTCTGATGCTGCCTGACCTACTGACTTCCTCCAGCTCCAAACTGTATTGACTCTGACCCCAGCATCTGCAGTTCTTGCTATTTCCCAGATAGGCTTCTTGCCACCTGATGGTGAGAGTGTAATTTTGTCATCTTTGAAGGAAAGACCTAGTTGCCAAAGTTGATCTGTATGGTGAGAGTGCCATTTTTGGACTCTTGCCTGATAAAGACATAAGACTTGCCTTTATTCTCAGAACCTCGGAGTATAAAATTGCATCCATTAGGTTACTTGTACAAAGCGAATATCAGATGATCTGACAGTGGTAGTGCGTGTCTGAAATAAATCTGCCTGATCTTCCTCCGTTCTAATTAATAGTGAATTTCAGGCATGTGTGTGGTCTAATGGGCCTGATTTTTTTTTTTTTTTAAATGTTCATTGAGCACAGGGGATTTGGTGCAGATCTGGATCTTTTCATGAAGAACCAGAAAAAGATTGTTACCTTTCAGTGTGGAAATTGGTACCTGAGGAGGAGTTGAAGCAAATAGCAGAGATGTATTTAAGGCGAAGCTAGATAAATGTGAGAGGGAGAAAGGAATTGAAACATATGCTAATAGGGTTAGATGTAGAATTGTAGAAAGAGACCGATGTGGAACATAAACATTCAGGGATAAGTCAGGCCAAATGGCCTGTTTCCATACAATCAACACAATTCTATAGAATATGCCTGAGAATATGTCATGTTAGGGGTGGCACGGTGGCTCAGTGGATAGCATTGCTGCCTCACAGCGCCAGGGGCCTGGGTTCGATTCCACCATCGGGTGACTGTCTGTGCGGAGTTTGCACATTCTCCCTGTGTCTGCTTGGGTTTCCTCTAGGTGCTCCGGTTTCTTCCCACAGTCCAAAGATGTGCACGCTAGGTGGATTGGCCATGCTAAATTGTCCATAGTGACCAAGGATGCCTTGACTGGGGGAGATGGGTCTGGGTGGGATTCTCTGAGGGTTAGTGTGTACTTGTTGGGCTGAAGGGCCTGTTTCCACATTGTAGGGATTCTATGTCAGTAAACAGAGAATTATGATAAACTAGATTTTTACCTAATTCTTAAATATCTGCCCTCCTTCTGTAGAGTTGACAACTTACGAAAAAAGTCAGCAAAAAAGGTCAAGAAGAATGATGATCGTCAAGTACGGGGAGAAAATGTGTCCAGCTTTATCGCTGCTTCATTAATGCCTGTAGATGCTGAAGCTGTGGCAAGTGTTAATCTCAACAATGAACAGAACTGCCTTGAATTCTGTAAAGGACCCCAGTCACTGCTGGATAACACCGTCATTTCTGCCAGAGTTATTCCGTGATCAGATGATCTAAAACCTGTAATGAAATTCCAGTTCTCAGGAATGGGGAAAACCTGTTGGTAACAATATTTAGTATTACAGTTTAAAAAAAAAAGTTATAAATCATTCCATAAGTGCTAATGGTTCAAAGGGTTTCTGGAACTCTCAATAGTATGTGTTTGTGGGTGGACATTGTACTGTCTGACATGAGGAACTGATGTGTTTACATCAAATTCTTCTGTCAGACTTTTAGCAAAGTTTTAACTTAATTGTCTTTTAACTTAAATGCCTTTAAAATGTCAGAATGAGGCAAATCATATGAATATGCTGTTGCATTCGTTACTAAAAGTAGAAATAATAATTTCATCGCATTTGTCATGGCACAGCACAGTGGATCTGATTCTAATCCATTTAAAGCTCATTAATGTACATGTAAAGTTGGGCTCACTGTTTCTGCTGTGAAACCTTCAAGTTTAACAGAAAATGTCAGCTTTCAGACAAATCCCGCACTCTCTCATATCCCCATGACTCAGCTCTCAACCCTAACTGAATCTTCTTATTTCACGTGCGATGTCAGAACAAGTTTGAATGAGAACTGCTTTCCACTTGTATTTTATTTGAACAAATATCAAATTGAAAATTTATTCAAATTCACTGTTCACTTTGTTACCAGAACACGTTAACTACCAGCACCAAATTTACATTAAAAGCTATGGTTTTTTTTAAACTTTGGCATCTCATCTCTAAGTCAGAAGTTTGGGGAATTTGTTGTGTGCGCATTAGCTGCTGCATTTTCCTCACTACAGTAGCAATCACAGTTCAAAAAATACTTCATTGATTTCGATGTGCCAGTGAAGTTTCTGAAAATGCCAAATAAGTGCAAGTCCTTTTTTTACTTCTGAGATCCGAGACCCAGATAAGTCAGAAATGTAAGGAGAGTCCAATGCAAATAGAACTAGACAGTTGGTTCATCCTCACTCTGTTATTTACTTGGGTGCTTCTGATTGGCAATTTTATCTTTTGAAAAGCATTTTGGTGATGGGTTCATTGAAAATTGTGTATGACATAGACTAGCAGAAAACATAATAGCAAACAGCTAGTCACTAACTAATAGCTAAAAAGGATTTCAGAAGTCATCAATGGATATGAAAGTAGTGAAATGAGTTAGCAAGAGGAGGGGCGAAAGCAATAAGGGCCTAAAAAGGCTCTGCATGGAGGCAGAGATTGAGAGCCTAAATGATGGCTTTGCATCTGTCTTTATTAAGGAAGCAGATACTGAAAAGTCATGGTGAAAGATGAGGTGGTTGAAATATTAGATAAGGTAAACATTGATAAAGAAGACATGCTGGTTATATGTAAAATTGATATGTCACCAGGACCAGATGGATGCATCCAAGGATTTGGAGGGAAGTAAGGGAGGAAATTTGCAAAGGCATTGTCCAAACTCCTTTCAAGTCACCTTAGATATGGAGGTGGGGCCTTAGAAACGGACCTTTACAAATTAAGGATGACATGTCATTGTTGAGGCTGGAGGTAGTTGTATGTGGAATTGCCCAGGGACAGTGTTAGGACCAGCACTTGATCTATTTTAATGACCTATTTTTGGGTCTATTGGGCACAACTTCAAACTTTGCTATGACACTAAATGTGGGAGTATTGTGAAGTGGCTAGTGAGGTCACTGGCTAGTGGAATGGGCAGATACATGACAGAAAAAATTTGTTGCAGAGAATGTGAAATGACAAGTTATAAATTGTGGTAGAAAGAACAAAGAGAGGCAATGGAACACGAAGAGTGTCGTTCTAATGGGGTTGCAGGAGCACACATCAGGAAGAATATGCGCTGAATTTTTTAAAGGTGGAAAGACTGTTTGGGAAAGCAATTAAAATAACAGTGTTGTGGATTAGGGCATAGAGCACAAAAGCAAATAACATATAATGAATCTTCTGAAAACAATGGGTTGGCCTCAACTAGACTCATCTCAACTGTTGAGTCCAATTCTGGGTCCACATTTTAGGAAGGATGTGAAAACCAGAGATTTGTGGGATTGGTTCTAGAGATTAGAGACTTTAGGTACATTGTCAAAATGGAAAAGCTGAGGCTGTTCTTAAAGAACAAAGGTTGAATGGAGATTTGATAGAGTTGTTCAAAATCATGATGGATCCATACAAAGATAGTTTGAGAAAATGTCCTCATTGGCAGAAGGGTGAAGAAACAGTGGACACTGATAGAAGGCAAATGGCATAAGAACCAATGGTGATACGAGTAATTTTTTTACACAACTAGTGTTCTAATTTGGAATGTATTGTGTGAAAGTAGTGGAGGCAGATTCAGTTGTCGTTTTAAGTACCTGAAAGAGAACAAAAATTGCACTGCAATTGGGAAAGGACAGGGAGTAGAATGAGCCAATATCAGGCCAAATGGCCTCCAACCTTGCTGTAGCCACTGTATGCTTCTGAAAATATCATACTTTGCACTTTGGCAACTTGAGAATTTGTGAAGGATGATGTTTTAAGGCATAATCTTGTGGCGCTTTATAGTAAAATCACCAGTGATATCAATGGAGACAATTTGAAAACAGCAATTACAAATGGGCAATAAATGCCTCCCAGCCAGTGAACATTCAATGATTGAGAGAAATTCTTTTGGACTTCAGTCTAGTATTCCAATCCCATACTTCAGTTTCCACGATCTTGAAGAGGGGGAGGGGGTATATTTAAGCCCAATGCTTCTGACTCAGAGATAAGAAAATCATCTCTGATCTAATAACCAGTCTTTTTGCAAGTAACTTACTACGTGCCAGTCTATTATTGGGATATCACATTATAATCTGCACCTGCCTGGACTGTTTGAAGTGGAGCTAGAAGCCTCCACCTTATAACTCAGAGGCAGGAACGGTACATCTAATGGAGAAAATACAGAAATACTTCAATGGAACTGTTCACGTGTATGCTGCAACATACAAATTACGAGCAGAGCATTTAGCCTCTTGAGCCAGTTTCACCAATCAAAAAGGTCATGGTTGATCTGTTTGTGTATTGAATTCCACACTCCCATCTGTCCCTGATAACTTGTGATTTCCTTGCCAAACAAGATTATATCTCCCTCCACCCTAAAAATATCCAAAGACCCCACCTCCGTCTCCTTAAGTGACCAGTTCAGAAGTTGCACAACCCTGAGAGAAAGAATATCTCCTCAGCTCTGCCCTAAAAGGAGGACCTCTAGTTTTTAAAGTGCCCCTAGTCACAAAAGAGGAAACATCCTTCCCATGTCCACACTGTCAATACCACTCAGGATCCTATGAACTTCAACCAAGTCACCCCTAAGTCTTATAACGCAGGAGTTTAGGAGTACGTTCTATATGATTTCTTCAACTTTAAGCTTTTTCAGGGCAATACTTGCTTGTACTCCAAAAGTATTAGTTGAACATGATTACTCTTGGTTTAATTCAGTGAACTGGTCTTGCTTACTGTTACTTCTTGATGTTATACATGTGTTTGTCTTCACTGTTTCTGTTCTCTTGTAGATTGCCTAAAATGACGCATCATACCACTCTTTAATAGGTTAATATTTCACAGCTGCTCCAACACATAATTGATTGAAGTGGAATTACTGAAACATACTTAGACAGAGTTACTTTGGTGAGGATTTTCTTAATTTTTCCTTCTATGATATCAACGCAAACCTGAAGCAATTGACCTTGGATCACAAGTCAGAATTCATTGGAGGGAACATTCCCCATTAATCAGATATTTTCCCTCATGCTAAAGCATTACATTGCTGGAAAAGATTAGCTGGTATTGGCAGGATGAAAGCATGGGCTATCTAGGACTTGGATGCATGACAGGACTAAGAGAATGAGGTTTCAGATCCCACTCTCTGCTGAGACAGCTATCCAGGATCAGGCTTGCCCAACGCAAACCCAAAGTGAATTGTCTTGCTGAAACTGAAAGAGACCAAGTAATAAATATAGATCTCAAAGAGAGAATGGGAGAAAACTGGAATAGAAGAAGTTATAAAATAGCAATTAAAGTGCTGCTAGTGATCCCCTCAAGACAGAATTCCTGGTACTATGATTATGGTCTGTCAGTGGACATTTGCTTTTAAAATCATGGTCGTAATTTAATCAGTAGCCTGGACTCTATATATATATTAACTAACTAATTAACAGTAGGGCCTCATATGTGATTTGATCGAGCCAAAGGTCTGCCTTTACTTTAACAAAAGATATAAATTATGTAGTTTCCAGATGAAAGGCAACAGAAAACAGCTTTGCCAACATGGGGCTGCTTTGAGAAACCAAGGGGTCTGGAGAAAGGGCCATAAAACTCCATTAGCCGTATAAATAATTCATATGGGTTACAGAATCACAGAGTTGCCTTGATGGTAAAATAAGTTATTCACATTTCTTTTCAGAACATCCCAAAGAGATGGGTTGTGGAGGTGGCAGGTTCTTTTCATTCCATTATCTGGATGTTTGCTAAAGAAGCAAAGAGTTCATTTTGGAACCGAGGCAATGGGAGCTTTGCTTTGGTGTAGCCTGCACCACGTTAGATTGGGAAAGCCAATCCGAGATGATGGTTAGGTGTGCATTTCAGGCAGAAAAAATACTAACTTGATCAATCACCACATCTCAGTTTGGATTTTAGGAGCATATAATAGCAGGAAGAATTGCTGTAGCTTGCAGTTAGTGAGAGAAATCTACAGTGGTTCTTATCGAGCTTTATAGTAAAAAGCAGTCAACAAAGTTAGCTTGGAAGGTGGTAGGAAGGCATTTGGCGATATATTGGAAACCCAAACAAGTAACTGAGGCATCCACAGTCAGGAGATCTGTGAATAAAAGGATGAATAAAGGGGGAGAGATTTCAAAGTCAAAAAAGCCAATAGAATTCCATTGAAACTTGGACCATAGTTGGAACACTTGAGAAGTAACATGAATTCCATAGGTCCGAGGTGCACATTGGGGTTGTTGTACTGTATAAGTGAATTGTTGTGGGGAAGGGAGTAAATGGAGTTCATAATATATGTAGTTGTAAAATACAGTGTTGGTAGCGCTTACTTTCTTGAGTTATTTTTCATATGCAATAAAATTTGTTTTATTTAAATGTTGTGGTGTAGTTCTCTTTATCAATTCTTAGGTATTTGGATTACTTCTTTGAACATTAATTGCTCCTGGCAAAATAACAGGAATAAAGCAATTTCAATTCTACAAAATAAATTACTTTGAAGTTGAATGTTGGGACTTGGCCCTTAATATTAAATGTCTGGTACATACTTAATTACATACAAATCACAAATTGTGGTTATTTGGAGCTTCTGCTTGTCCATGAGAATACTAGGCTCATAAAGTACATTTTTCTGCAATGCTAATTAAGAGTGAAAATTTCACCAAAACTTTAGAGATTGGATTGATTTCCTTTTTTCATCAGTTAATTTCTCTTACTCTGTGCCCATGTTTGATTCTTTTAATGTCCTTAGTGGTTCCTCACTGGTAACTGTTCTGCTTGTTTCCCCTGAATTTGATTCTATGATGCCTATCCCTGGAGTTACGGTGTATTGTTATTTTAGAATATTGTGGTTCCCCAGAGGCAGGTCTAATCCACGATTTGAGAATAAATAAGTATGCCTGCCGTTGCAAGACGTGAAGAATGATGGATAAAAGCAGCTCTGCACCAAAGTGTTTTCTATTTTTGTATGAAGCATACTGAACCTATGAATAAAAGGTAATATCTCTCTCTCTCTAAATCTTTGTTGAGTCTGTTTCAGCCACCATGGTCATTTATAATAGTTATACGTATCACTTTCTGGTGCCAGTATGCCAAGGCAAAAAAACCTTGAAACTGAATTCCGATAGTTTTCCTGTAGTTTTCTCTGTCACTTTATCTTGTCATCTATTGCTTTTTGTTGTATTCTATCCCATAAGCTTTAGGTATTTTAATCATTGTTGTACCTCTCTAATTGCAAAGTTTGTTTTTTTTTCTTCATTCTTTGTATAAGGTTTTCTCATGTTGTATATTCCCAATTTTTCTATATGACCCATATCACAAAATAGCTAAAGGGTGAGGAAAGTCATTTGGTCCACTTCAGCTCAACTATTCAGAAAGTCTGTACAGTTCTGGAACAGCATTAAAATGCCTCTTAAATAAATAATGGTCTGCCCACAGCTCCATGACTTCCATCATGGGTTGGGCAAGCAGGCAGATCCAGCTGCATTAAGGGTTGAACCTGTACTGTTAGTAGTGATCTGATTCCCACTAGCTGTGAAACAACTCAGCCAGCTGTCCTGCCATCACACTACCATGGAATCTAGGTTGATGCAGCAATACACATTTTTACAAACATGTTGTCCCCTTTGAGCTATGGATAGTAATGGTAGAAGCTTCAATTTCTTTCTATCTCATACTGACCTGGCAAACCTCCCTCTCTTTCACATCCAGGAAGGAGTCACAAGTTGGTGCCTGACCTGTTTAGCTACATTATGTACACACATTCCTCAGCCATCACGTCCTGAAGTGGGATTTGAACCCCAAGCTTCTGGTTCAGAGGTAGTGACACTAACAACTAAGCAGAAACCTATGAAGAATTACTTTACATTAAAAAAATGGCTTTTAGTTGTATGAACCAGTTGTCCCCTTATTCTACTCTAGCTTGAAACACAGGAGATGGGAGCACAAGTAAGCCATTTAATGCACATTTCTGAATCTGTTAAGATGAATAGAGCATCTTTTAGTTATTGCCTTTCAAGGTTGAAAAAGACACATTGTTCAGTTTCTCTAAATAGTTCAGTCCATTGTTGCTGGAGATGAATCTCAAATGTTCTCTGAACTGGATCTTCCACATTTTTACCCATCAAATTTCTTTCAATCTCCAGATATATCTCATCAATGGGACACACGTGTTGTTCGTTTTACCGTCTTCAAAGTCCACTCCTAACCACTGAATTCGAGTTCTTGATTCCTTGCTAGCATCAGCAATCGTTAGTTTTCTTTTTATCGTGATAGTGGATGGACAAGTTGTTTCCAAAATGGTTTAACGGTAGGCGACCAAAAAAAACTCACCAGCCTTACAAGGATGCAAAACTATAGTATGAGGAGACAGAGATTCAGAGACTACTTCTACTGGTGCACAACTGGCTATGAGAAAATGGAATAAAAGTTTAAAACATTTTTATAATTTTATAAAGTGGTGAGGAAAATACTGATATTTCTAATTAAGCTTATCACAAGGAGAACTTTCTTTTCACAGCATTTGCCAATAATTGAGGCAGTGACTACTGTATCATTTAAGGGAATAGTAGACAGAGATATAATACTGAGGAGAGGATGGAGCCCTGTGAATGCTTTTGAATTCACTGCTCACAGAAATGATTGATTGCATTTCTTGTTTTGGGCATTGCAAATCTTCATTGATTTTTAAGTCTCTGCCCAAATGTTTCAGACTGGTTATCTTACATCAAATCTTCTGCCAGCTCAATATTGGGAAAACTGAAATCATTGTCTCGAGTCTTTCCACGAAGTCTGCTCCTTTGCCACTGACTGCATTGCCACCGCAGGCATGCTACAGCTGAATTAATCTATCAATTAACGTCCTGATGTTCAGTGTCATGGAGAAGAGGAAAGTCGAATCCCTCTGCTAGATAAACTAATATCACAAGCCCCAATCTTTATGGTGGGGAATAGAGGTTCCCTTCCAAATATTAAACCCAAAACACCCAAAGAAGCTCACGTCACCATCTGTTAAGAGTGGTTAAATGAAAGAAAATCCCTGATATCCACTTTATACTTAACAAGTAACAATTTATTTGTTTAACCCTAACAGTGAATAAATTAACAGACTTGCTAACAAACCGAACAATTTCCCCCTAGACTACTTACTACTCCTTAACTAGTCTAAATTCTACTGGAATGCTGTTCAAATAAAGACAAGTCCCATTTATATAAAACAATTAAAAAGACAATAATAAGTTAAAACTTAATCTCTCTATAGTCACACAGACTGTGTCTTCTGGAATGTTCTGCCTTCTCTGTTACACCACAAACACCTTTCTTCCACTGATTCTGCTGTCAGGGATGTTTTTCTCTGTAATTT
This sequence comes from Ginglymostoma cirratum, assembly GCA_024137785.1. Lineage (NCBI taxonomy): Eukaryota > Metazoa > Chordata > Chondrichthyes > Orectolobiformes > Ginglymostomatidae > Ginglymostoma > Ginglymostoma cirratum. The sequence continues at coordinate 9,238,045 of JAHRHZ010000061.1, read as the reverse complement.
CTTTGGTGACGACTTTGAGCTAAAATGCTGTGATATCTTTGTCAGATACATGGTGCTTTCTTGGCGAGCTTAGTGAGATTTCTTGAGCGCGCTCGGGGCTTATTTCTCAGATAGTGGGCTTGCTTTCCCCTCAGATGACACTTGGCTCTCACCCCAATTTTCAAAAACCCTTGTCTCATATACACTCCCAATGACACATCAATTTCTTATGCTATCATTAGTTTCAGGTTGTCAAAGCCATCAGTTTTAAATTCAATTGGTTTTCTGTATCTAGTTGCTTGGTTTAAATTAATTGGCTAAATTCAAACCTGTTGTCTCGATACCAAAACAAAACTGCTGTTTTGTTTGCCAATTGTAAGGCCTTTTGATATACTTGTTTCAATCTTGGGGCTCGCTGTACAGTACTTGTTAACTTCAAATAAAGACAAAGCACAATCTCTTAAAAGGACTACGCACTACTTTTCCCCACTATCATTTTTACCAACAAATTCTAACTTCCTGCCTTCCAAATCATGGATACTCTATTACAACTTTGTAAAATCAGTTAAATTCTGAATTGACTGGTAAATGTCACACGCTATCCAATAGTATTCTGCATATTTACATATTCACAAAAGTGCCCATCCATATCTCTACCTCAGCCCCTCTTGTGAAACTTTCACGCTATCTTTATCACTGTTAATCTTAATTTAAGACAACCAGCAGTATTTAAAATCCTCGAATTTCTAAGCCTATATCTCATGTTTTCTAGCATTTTTTTTGCTCATTTCCACTTCCACCACCTCCTCTCCTTATTGACATACACTGGCTTGCCATCCTTCCCTGGATTAAATGCAATATTCCAGCTCTAATTATTTCCAATCTTTCTCATCGTTCACTTCTTGGAATAACACTGTTTGCTCCAAACTTGAGCATGTAATCTATGCTGCTATAGCAGTACCGAGATAGAGCTATAATATTAGAGGTGCCATTTTCAGCTTAGACGGGCAGATACTAAATATCCCACAGCACGATTATGAAAAACAGGAAAGTCATGGTATTCTGGTTAATATTTATCCCTCAATAAAAATGTAAAAAAATACATTACCTGGTTGTTACATCATTATTGTTTGTGGAGGCATGTTGCATAAAAAATGGCTGCCACATTTTCTACATTGCAGCAATCACAACATTGCAAAAATACTTCATGCCTGTAAAGAGCTGTGGAACTGACTGGTTGTGAATGGTGTCACGTAAATTCCAGTGTTTTCCTTTAAGAATTAAGTTGCATTCACCTCAGAAATTGTTACTTTAATCTAAGATACATTGGTTCCGTATCTTACTATGTCCAGAAATAAGGAGTTTCAAAGCTTGGTTTAAAAAAAATCAATTGTTTGTTTAAGTCAAAAACCAAAGACATAAATAACACTCAAAAAACATTTAACTCGTATACATGTTCAATGTTATTGAAATGAAAATATTGCTCAAACCTGTCTCTACTTTTCACTGCACAAAATCGCATAACCACTTTGTTGAGGTAAGTTTGTAAGGCTCAACTAACTATAGTCTATTACAGTCTGACAATATTGTGACGATCTTTTGATCAGATAGCTGATAAATATACAAGTAAGAAACTGAAATTCTGTGCTAACTCTTCAAAATGCAACAAAATCTAAACATTACCATGCCCACTGGACTTTTAGGTCATTGATTTATGTCAGTTAAAGGGATGGAAGGAAGGAAAGCGGTACGGAGGTTAAAAAAAAGGCAATATTTTGTTTAGAATTAACTACACTGTGGTATCGGAAGTAATCGAGTTAATGAAAACTAATTTGCAATCAGTTTGAATAGGTTCTGGTTACTGCAATGCTCAGAAATGGCTTCAGTTGGCACTATTGCCACCTGAGTTCACTTGTGAGTTCAAGTCCCACTCCAGAAACTTGAGCAATAGATCTAGATCAGTGCTCCAGTGCATGGAGACTGGACACCTGGAATTGACGTCTTTCCAGACAAGACTTGAAACTAAAATCTCACCATGTCTCTCAGATGCACATCACTTTTTTTTGATGTCCTGACCAATACTTATCCTTCAATTAACTGTTCGAGAAAACAGATTATCTGGTCAGTGCTGTTTTTGGGAGTATGCAGTGCATTTGTCTAATTGGCTACATTAATTGTAATGTAACATTACATCTTCACGTTGCAACAATGACAAAGTTTAAAACTATCTGTAGAGCGCCCAGGGATGTCCAAGGAAAGTGAAAGGGACAAGTGAAATCTAAGTCTTTGTACTTGTTACCATTTGTTACAACAGTGACTGGAAGTCAAAAGTATTTCATTAGCTGTAAAATGTTTTGTGAGGTCCTGAGGTTGTAAATGCAAGAAAAAGGGCAAAATATGGCAGATCCTGGAAATCTGAAACAAACCCAGGGAGGCTGGAGAAACTCGGCAGATCTGACAGCATCTGTAGAGAAACAGAGTTAATGTTTCGAGTTTGATATCATTCTTGTTCAGATGTCATCAGACCTGCTGAGTTTCTCCAGCATTCTTTGTTATATAATACAAATCTTTCTTTTAGCAGGGGCTGTGTGCAAGATGCTGTGCCTGTAAAGCGATGAACACCTGTATTTTCCCATTTTTTGAATAATTATTGTGCATTTATACAGATTTGTGATCATACAAAGAGTTGAAACACCAACTCATTGAATCATAGAGTAATACAGCATGGAAACAGGCGCTTGGGCCCAAACTAGTCCACTGCTGACCATGGTGCCCATTCAGCTAGTTCCAATTGCCCACATTTAGTCCATATCCCTCTAAACCCTTCCCATCTATGAATCTATCCAAATGTTTTTTTAAATGTTGTTACTGTACCTGCCTCACCCACTTTCTTTGGCAGTCCATTCCACATATACACCACTCTCTGCATGAAGAACTCGCCTCTCAGGTCCTCCTTAAATTTTTCCCCTCTCACCTTAAACCTAAGTAATTTTTGATAACCTTCCTCACTATCAACGATACCTTCTAATTTTGTATCATCCGCAAAATTACTAATCATGCCTTGTACATTCACATCAGATCATTTATGACCCCTGTGGCATACCACTAGTCACAGGCCTCCAATCCAAGAAACAACTTTCAACCATCACCCTCTGCTTCCTACCATCAAGCCAATTCTGAATCCAATTGGCTAGCTCTCCCTGGATCCCATGCTACCTAACTTCCATGACTAGCCTGCCATGCAGGACCTTGTCAAAGGCCTTACTAACTCCAAAACGTTTGGGATATGTAACAGATTCAATACACTGAATTTCTTTTTTTAAACCTTTTTTTTAAATCCCAATTTCATTTTCTTTTTGATGGAGTGATGGATGGTGTCATGACGGACTGTGAATAATTGTTGGCTAGAAATAAATATGCTAGAAAGGATGCCAGGATATATGGCTTGAAACACGGAAGCATCAGTGAAATAAATATATTTACAAACTTCTTACAGTTAGGAAATTGACTTCCTCAATATATTATTCTTAAAAAGATACTATTGTTTATTGCAAGCACCTAACAAAGTTTACCTCTTGATAAAGGAAAACCACTGCATCTGAAAATTAAGAATATTATTCATTTACACTCTACTGTGTATTTACAGATAAGTAATGATTTATTACAAGTTTTTGGCATAGATTTTCAATAACAGGCTTAATACTTTAAAAAGTGTACTGCTTGACAGTACCAAAAGCATAACATACACCACAATCAACAAAAGAACTATCAATTGCCTGATCACCAGTAAACTTATAGCAAAATAAATCAGTCTTTGATAGCGTAACTAAAAAGGCAGTTTTTCAACTACTGTCTTTCAACAAGGGAACGGATGTCTTTACAGAGAGATACAATGGCATCAAGTGTCTTCTTTTGTTTTGCTTTCGGGCTCTTTCCAAACCTTGGCGTATCTTCAGAGGCCTCTGAGATCAACTTTACATGAGCCAGAAAGATCTGAGGTTCCTGCGCTCCAAGCCACATGTCCCACACGTAATCAGAGAGCAGAAACAAAGTTGCTGCTGTGAGAAGACAGAACCACACATCTTAAAAATGTTATAACCACTGGTACCAAAAACCGTAAGATACACTTTACAGGGGATAACCTTTGAATGCCTTATCTAATTTTGCTGAGTGTGTGCTATCATGTAAAGGCACGAGACTGGCCCTCTTCCATCAAAGATTCTACATCCTCAAACGATGAAGTACTGTAGCTGAGAGGGGAACACGCGCATTCTGCACTGTCAGCTACGATGCTGGTCATGCTCATATCTCTAATGACCTTGCCCATTCTTTCTTCTATTACATCCCCAGCCCTAAAATTCTGCACCAACTCTTCATCTCATGTGCTACATTGTTCACTCGACTATTGGCATCCGAGCCTCAAGAGTCCGGGTCATAACATTTGGATTTCGCTGAACCTCTCCATCATTCTAATTTTAACATGTTCCTTAAAATTTATCACTTTGACCCAGCTTCTGGTTACTTGAAGGGCTGTCTTCTCCTTTTATTCAATGTCAGTAGTGTTTCTGAATTTGTTCTAGTGAAGTTACTTGCCATTTTAATATGTTAATGGACTATTTAAACATTAGTCATATTACTATAAATGCCTGTCAGAAGATGCATGACAGCGGCTCACATGATGTATTGCACAGAGCCACTCTGCTTCAAACTTCATTATAGTCTTGGTTCAAACACTGACTGTCCTTGACTTTAAGCCAATATCTGATAAGAGTATGGCATCAAGGCGCCCTAGCAAAATATGATTCTTGGCAACATTGAGAGTCAATTAATTTTGGGGAAAAACTCTTGACTATAGTTCCCCCAAGAGTAGCTGTTCTGTATGACAGAATAAATCATGAAATAATGAGGCCATCTAAAAAATTCTGTACATTAATCATACATTACTTTAACCTTCGTGTAGAGTAAGAAAATCAAATTGGCAATGGTAGCCCTGGGGGAGAATTCATAAGATGCATTTGGGACATTTTCTGGGATTAATAATGTTTTGTATCCAACCAGGGACTGGGCTATTGTGGTTCTGGTGATGTGTATGACATAGGTTTAACAAATGATCTCAGAGTAAGAGATCCCCAAGAAACAATACCATTTAACATTCAGTTTGAGTGAGAAACTTGGGTGGGAAACAACTATGCCAAACCTAAATATGGGTAATTACATTGGAACGTCAGCTGAGTTGGCTGGAGTGGACCAGGGAGGGAGGGTTGCATAAAAGATATTGAGCAATGCTGTTTAAGAAAATAGTTCATGACTCAGCAAAAATATATCCCAGTGAGGAAGAACCACCCCAGGAAGGGAATAAACTGACCATGGTTATCCTGAGAAGTTAAGAATGATATCAGATTGAAAGATAAGGTAGACAATATGTCTAAGATTAGCAGTAAACCAGAAAATTGGGAAAGTTTAAAAAGCCAACAAGTATAAAAAGATAACCAAAAGGGACAGATAAACTCTGGGGGCAAACTAACCAAGTAAAACTAGATAGCGGAGAGTCTTTAAACTTTTAAAAAAGGAAAAGAGAGGCCAAGTGCACATTAGCCCCTTAAAGAACAAGGCTGGGAAACAGTAATCGGGCATCAACAAACAGCAGAGGAGTTGAATAAATACTTTGCGTCAGTCTTTAAAGTAGAGGACATGAACAGCACTTCAAAAATACTAATTAATTAAGGGGTAGGAGGTGGGGTAGGAAAGACAGAGAGGCAGAGAGAACACCTTCCATGTAACATACTTTATCAAAAAAGGGAAGGAGACAGAACGCAGGCATTCATAGGCCATTTAGCTTAATGTCTGACATTGTGAAAATCAGTCTCTTATAAAGGGTGTAATAGGACGGCATTTAGAAATACATAATATGATCAAGCAGAGTCAGCATGGCTACATAAAAGGGGAAATCATGCCTGACAAAATCTACTAGAATTAATTCTTTGCTGGCAGTGGGGGAAAAAACAAGCAGGAGAGAAGATCCCATGGGATTCAGGACAGTATATTAGCATGGATAGAGAATTGATTAACTAAAAGAAGACAAAGAGTTGAGATAATGGGAACATTTTCAGGATGGCCAGCAGTAACCAGTGGCGTGCCATAGGTATCAGTGCAGGGGCCACAATTATTGACAATATGTTATTTATCCCTTGGAACGCAGATATGAACACACAATAGTCAAGTTGGCAAATGAAACAAAAATAGGTTGATAGGCAAGTGGTGAGGGTAACACAAAGAGACTGCAGAGGGATACAGACAGGTTAAGTGAATGTGCCAATATGTGGCAATGGCATATAGCACAGAAGAATGTGAGGTTATGCACTTTTGAATAAAGAATAGAAGAGTTAATATTATTTAAATGGAGAAAGATTGCAGAGGGCTGCAGCAAAAAGGGATTTGGAAGTTCTCATTCATGAATCATAAAAAAAAGCAGGTAATAGGGAAGGCAAATGGACAGCTGGCCTTTATTTCAAAGGGAATGGAGTGCAAAAGTAAAATAAATTTTAAAAATTTCTGAAACTATACAAGATATTAGCTGGAACCACATATAGAATACGTGAACAGTTTTACTCCCCATATCAAAGGAAATATAAACTGGTAGTGGATGCAGAGCAGAGAAGGTCCACTAGGTTGATGCTGGGTATGGCATCTTCTTACTGAAGATGTTCAGCAGGTTGGGTTTGTACGCATTGGGAGTATAGAGGATTGAGAGATCTTATTTAACCATATATTATTATTTGGGGTTTGACTGGGTAGGTGCAGGGAGGCGTTCCCCCTTGTGGCAGAGTATAGGACTAGAGGGCATAATCTCAAACTAAGGGGTTACCCATTTAAGACGGGGAAAAATTTCTTCTCTGATTGTAATTAATGGGTGGAATTCTCTACCACCAAAGGCTAACAAGGCTGAATTGTTACATGTATTAAAGGCTGAGATTGATTTATAATTAATAAGGGAATCAAGGGTTACAGGGATAAAGGCAGTGAAGTGGAGTTGAGGATTATTAGATCAACCATAATTTCATCAATGGGAGATTTTATTTATTCACATGTGGGATGTTGGTGTGGTTGGCTGGCCAGCATTTATTGTCTAACCCTAGGTGCCCTTGAGAAACTGGTGATGAGCGGATTTATAATGCTGTTAGGGAAGGAATTCCAGGATTTCAACCCAGCGACAGAGAAGGAACACCAACATATTTCCAAGCCCGGAATGTGGCTTGGAGAGGATCTTGCAGGTGGTAGTGATCCCATGTATCTGCTGCTATTGTCCTTGTTTTTCTAGATAGTAGTGGTTGTGGGTTTAGAAGGGGCTGTCTAAGGATCTTTGGTGAATTTCTGCAGTGCATCTTGCAGATAATACACACTGCTGCAACTGAGCAACAGTGGTGAAGGGAGTGAATGCTTGTGGATATGGTGCCAATCAAGTGGGATGCTCTGTCCTGGATGGTGTCAAGCTTTTTGAGTGTTGTTGGAACTGCACTCATCCAGGTAAGTGGGGAGTATTCCATCATACTTCCGACTTGTGCTGTGTAGATGATGGACCGGCACTGGGGAGTCAGGAGGCGAGTTACTTGCTGCAGTATTCCTAGCCTCTGACCTGCTCTTGTAGCTACTGTGTTTATGTGACGAGACCAAGGGTATTGGGGGATACCTGATGAGCCTAGTGGTGTAGGTCTACTGCTACTTTTTAATGATCATAATTATCCTCTCTCAATAGTTGTCAAAGTGGCTGTGCTAATAGACATTTAAACTTCAGAAAATTGCATTGTTACTACTGCAAAAAAGGAGCATGTTTCTGATGATGATTCTCTCCTCTGCTGGCTATGATGTTTCCTGGATAGATCTCCATTGTCTTGTAACAGAATGTCTAGTGCAGCACTGACCTAAAGTGGGTTATTTTTAAGTCCGACTGGGGTTGGAAATAGGGTTTCCAACCCCGATCAGAATTTCTCGACTTCACTCGCCACTATTGTGTACCTCAGCAGCAGCATGCATTATCTATAAGATGTATTATGGCAACTTATAGTGCCTTCCAAACATGTGATCTCTACCATCAAGATTAACAGAAGGGTAGCAGATGCCTGGGAATACTTCCACTTGCAACTGTCCCTCCAAACCACACACCATCTAGTCTTGGAATTACTTTGCCATTCCTTTACTTTGATCAAAATCCTGAACTCCCTCCCTCTATAACATGAACTGCAGCGGTTCAAGATGGTGGCTCATCATTACCCTTCTCGAGGGAAATCAAGGATGCTGCAAGGATAAATGCTGGCCTTGGCAATAAATGGTTATATACGAAGAACAAATAAAAATAAGTTCCCTTTATGTAAGGAAAGGCTCCACTTCAAAAGAAATTTAAAAATCTGACAAACAAGATAGTAAAATGATAGCCAAACTTACTTCTGAAGAAACAGCAACGCCCAATTAGTGAAGGACATTAAATGCTCTCTATAATTCTGATCTCAAAAGCCACAATTCTTGTGAATTGTTATGGGAATCACACTGAAGTTAAAGTGACTAATTGAGGATGCATGCCAGCTTAAAGGCACAGCAGATGAGAGGGAACTAGTGAACTCCAAAATAGAAGTGATAATTAGACACAGTTAGGATGATATGGAAACATGTCTAAGGCATACAGTAATCAGTGCTCGTGCAACTTAAGGCATCATGTTTATTCAATTAAATTATTTTAATTTCCTCTGGTTAGGCTGACATGCAAATTTCCTTTGCAAATTATTTTAATACAGTTATTAATTAACAAGTATATAGTAGAGGAAATTAAATCCTTAAATAGCTGAGTGATTTAAAATACACGAAAATAAAGCATATGTTATGGTCTTTAGATCTCATTAAACATTGCAATATTATTTGATAGGATGAAAGGTTTATTGAAGATTTGGTCTTTCATGCTAAATAGGATGAAGGCAAACCAAAAAAAATGAAACTGTGGAAATCAGAATACAGAGAATAAAAAAGAACACTAAAGATAAAATCAGTGAATCAAAAAAAGATTTTCCACAGAAAATCAGACAGGCTGGATCTGTGAACCACTGTACATATATCTCTAGAATAATGACTGAAGTTAAAAGGCTAATATCATTGAATCAAACTTATTCAATTTGAGAGTCACCAGTTTCAGCATCGCTACTGGTGACAGATACATAATATTGCAACAAAGCGGAGCTCATATTAGCCCAGTGAATCAAATATTACTTTCCATGACAGGTGTCAAGACAAATGCCACAATTAGATAAGTTTAATGGAATTGGCTTTTAGTGTGAAGCCAAAACAAGTTCTTTTTTCCGTAACCTTTCAAGGAATTGGGTAATAGCAGTATTACTTATGTTAGACTGCGACATGAATTTAAACTTTAACTGAGGAAAATGCAATTATATTAGAGTACTCCATTAACACTCACCATGAATTCATTAGCTTTTTACATTGATTTCATGTGGCTCCAACTGTGTTTAAATAATTTACAATAATGAACTATCCTGTGGCTAATATGGCACAAATTAAAGTGAATAAGAAATTCAATCGTTTCTGGATTTTTCTTCCAATGTATCAGGGTCTTACAAATAGGGCACAAAAGACAATTAGAAAACAAAAACAAAAACAAAAACAGGAGATAAGAAAATATAATCACCTTTCCATTCATGATCCTGGTTTTTTAGTGCAGGAAGACAGGTTGGTTTGATTACATTCTCGTACATGTTCTGATCGAGTAGGCCTTGAACCTCCAGCAGCTGTAGCATGATACTGGTGAAGAGGTATGAAAGGTCGCCTGTCAAACCATTTCCATCTATTTCACTGGTGACTCTACTATAAAATCGAAGAAGATGATGTCGTAAAGCACTGTCCTTTAGAAGTTCTTGAGCTATTGCACTACAGGACAGGCTATTTCTCTGAAGCCATCTTAGTACAGAGAAACACTCAGACTCACTCATTGGATTTTCAATTCCTGACTCGATAACCCATTTCACTATCAGACATGTGGTTGCTTTAACAGCACTGCCTACTTTATCCTGGCTCTCCTGGGAACCTAAGGTTTCACTTTGGAAGACTGCAGCCCAGTGTGTGAATATAGACCTCAATGATACTTTACAGTCCTCTAGACAGGACTCTTCCACCTCGTTCTCCGTATCATCCTGTGTGTCACCCCTCTTCCTTCTACTGTGCTGAGATCCTCTCCAACCATGTCCTTTAGGTTTGTTCTTCTCTTTGTTAATTTCTGAAAAAGATTAATACATAGTGAAATCAATAGGAGGATATGAGGGCACTCATTTTTACAGTTAAGAAAAACTTTTCATTCAGAGGAATTAATTACTGATTTTATATTAGTATAATCTATAGTCATTCAAACCAAGTTAATGGCTTTTACCTCTTGTCAACAGTTTAAATTATAGAATGCTTGAAAAAGTCACAAACTTCTCTTCCTGCAAAATATTCCATTAATATCAAGTAGATAGTATTTTTTTTATTTACTTGTGGGGTATGGGCATCACTGGTTGGCCAGGATTTATTGCCCATTCCTAGCTGTCCTTGAGAAGGTGGTGGTGACATTTTTCTTAACTATGAAATCTGCATGCTGTGTGTTGACCCACAATGCCCTAAGGGAGGGAATTCCAGGCTTTTGACCCAACGACAAGTCAGGACGGTGGGTGGCTTGGAGGGGAACTTGCAGGTGGTGGTGGTGGTGTTCCCATGTATCTGCTGCCCCTATCCTTCTCGATGGAAGTGGTTGTGGGTTTGGAAGGATCTTTGGTGAATTTCTGCAGTGCACCTTGTAGATAGTATACACTGCTGCTACTGACCATTAGTGGTGGAGGGTGTGGATGTGGTGCCAATCAAGTCGGTTGGTTTGTCCTGGATGGCATCAAGCTTCTTGAGTGTTGTTGGAACCGCACCCATCCAGACAACTAGGGAGTATTCCATCACACTCCTGACTTGTGACTTGTAGATGCTGGAGAGGATCTGGGAGGTGAGTTACTCGCCGCAGTATTCCTAGCCTCTGACCTGCTCTTGCAGTCGTTGTGTTCATGTGGCGCGTCCAGTTCAGTTTCAGGTCAACAGTAACCCCGGGATGCTGATAATGGGTGATTGTCAAAGGCGGTGATTACGTTGTCTCTTATTGGAAATGGTCATTGCCTGGCATTTGTGTGGCATGAATGTTACTTGTCACTTGTCAGCCCAAGACAGGTCATGTAGCCTTTGGGCCGGGATGACTACAGTATCTGAGGAGTTGAGAATGATACTGAACATTGTGAAATCATTGGCAATCATCCTCACTTCTGACCTTATGATGGAGGGAAGGTCATTGATTAAGCAGCTGAAGATGGTTGGGCCTGGGGACACTACCCTGAGGAACTCCTGCAGTGATGTCCTAGAGCTGAGATGACCGACCTCCAACAACCACGACCATCTTCCTATGTGCCAGGTATGACGCCAACCAGGAGAGAGTTTGCCCCCAATACCCATTGATTCTAGTTTTGCTCAGGCTCCTTGATGCCACACTCAGTTGAAAGTGGCCTTAATGCTAAGGGTTGTCACTCTTACCTCACCTTTGGAATTCAGCTCATTTCTCCTTATTCAAATCAAGGCTGTAATGAGGTCAGGAACTGAGTGGCCTTAGCGGAACCTAAACTAGTGTCAGTGAGCTGCTTGATAGCACTGTTGATGACACCTTCCATCACTTTACTAATGATCAAGAGTAGACTAAGGGGGGGTGGTAATTGGCTGAGTTGGATTTGTCCTGCTATTTGTGTACAGGACATACCTGGGCAATTTTTCACATTGTCGGGTAGATGCCAGTGTTGTAGCTGTATTGAAAGAGCTTTGCTATGGGAGCAGTAAGTTTTGGAGTAGTACTATTAGTACTATTGCCAGCATGTTGTCAGGGCCCATGGTCTTTATAGTATCCAGTACCTTCAACTGCTTCATGATATCACCTGGAGTGAACTGAATTGGATGAAGGCTGGACTCTGTAATGCCGGGGGAACACTGGAGGAGGCAGAGCTGGATCACAACTTGGCACTTCCATTGAAGGTTGCTGCGAATGCTTCAGCCTTATCTTTTGCACGGATATGTTGGGCTCTTCCATCATTGAGGACTGGGATATTTGTGGAGACTCCTCCTCTGGTGAATTGTTTAATTGTCCACCACCATTCATGACAAGGTGTAGCAGGACCACAGGGCTTAGATCTGATCTGTTGGTTGTGGGATCGCTTAGCTCCATCACTTGCTGTCTATACTGTTTGGCACACAAGTAGTCCTGTTTGCCAGTTTCACCAGGTTGATGCCTCATTTTTTTAGGTATGCCTGGTGCTTTTCTGGCATGTCCTCCTGCACTCATCATTAAACCTTGGTTGATCTCGTCACTCTTACTGATGCTGTCATGGCCAGATACATCTGTAGCCAGCGATCTGGTAAAGATGAGATCAAGTATGTTTTTCCTTCTTGTTGGCTCCCTCACCGCCTGCCATAGACCCAGTCTAGCAGCTATGTCCTTTAGGACCTGACCAGCTCGATCAGTAGTGCTGCTGCTGAGCCACATAGTCGGGTCTCCAGAAAATTAGCTGAATTTCCTGATTAATAGTTTAGTGATTATTCCACTTGGCCATCACCTCCCAATGAGGCCAATTATGGCCAATAACTAATTGTCTGTGATAATAACACAAAATAAGTAACGTTGGTACTATTTGTTTGATGTTTGTTATAGTTAGCTGGTGCTTAGTGTGTGTTCAAGTTATACCATAGTTAGAAAAATAGTCACTGGTAGATTAGTGACAAACCATATATTCTCCTATGAGAGCCAACCCCAGGGATCAAACCCAAAAATTTCAGAACAAAGGAGTAAGTGGGGTTGAATTACAATTAGGAGGGAACAGTAAAACCAAACAAATATTTCACTGTGTAAGGAATGAGAGTAAGAAATAAATTCTAGTTATCATCAAAGTTTCAAAGCGGTAATGACAATGATGGGTTAATAACTGTGATTTTAAATGTTGATCTATTTTCTTCTAAAATGGGTGACAGCGTTGTCTAGCACTTTGCAGAGTACAACAGTAGAAGCTGAACTCAGTCATATACGATTCAAAACTATTGCAAATGATGGCTATTTTTACAAAATGCAAGTACAGGCTAGGTTTTTCTTAAGCAGAGAAATGACAGTGAAAAGTTTTAAACGATTTAAATGATTTTGCAAGTCCTCAACTTCCTAGCCACTGGAGTTCACTTTATTTATTCTGTATGGCTAAAGTAAGCATGCGTGTCATCCCCTCAAAACCACTACCCTGTGTAAAGTTTGACCCCATGACGTTTGATGTAAAAAGTTGCTCTCATAAAACTTGCTTTTGTGTTTATATGTGGCATGTTATGGCTGATTATGTAAACCATTTACATAAAAATACTCACTGCGACCACACATGAAGCTGTAATAAAACAAAAGTCAGAAAAGTACTGAAAGTGAATAATAATAAAGTATGAGAAGAAATTTCTTTTAGCAATATATCATTTAGCAATAAATTGACCCCAGGTGTCTTATTTGCAACATGGTCTCCATCGTTTGTGTGCAATAGAAAAGTTGCCATCCCATTATAACCTTTGAAATGATAAAATCGTGCAGAACTTAAAGAAGACAAGATAAACTTTATAGTTTGTTCGTTCATCAGGAACAAAAGATTTTTGTGACCTCTCCTGGTCTATTTCTTTAAATGTAAGCAGCTGTGTCAACAGATGAGCCGTCAGTAGATCAATCCACAAATCTATGCTTCACAAACAACGTAAGTAACCCATTTAAATTAACTCATTCCAGTTAATTTAGGAACACAGTTTTTTTTATTGCATTTGTTTCTTGCACTAATTGGAGCAGAGCAAGGAAATATATGCATTGAACATCACGTAGATAGGTCAAATTTGTGGAGGAAACGACTAAACATTAGGATTCAATGACTTGTCATCAGAACTAATGAAGAATCATTGAACTCATAAATGGGGAATAAATTCCTTAGACCAAAGGAAGCAGCTTTAGATGTTTGGAGCGGGCAGTGGGATTGGCTAAAATAACACTGGGCCAGCATCTGACAATCTCTGACCTTTTCTGTGTGATTTTGCCAGAGACGGACACATAGTGGGGACAGCAATTGTTCTGGCAGCAGTGGGAATCCAATCAAGGTCATTAAGGAGCTAATCGGTGTCTGTTACTGCAGCAATTTTGCAGGCAGTGCACTGGCCCCTAATCTGTTGTGTCTGTATCCCGTCAACTAAGAGATGGCTGTTCTGTGGAAGGCTAAAGCCGCTTTGCAGCTCAAAGAGTTCTGTGGATGATTGGTTCTGATCGTTATGAACTGGACAAGATCACAGTATTCCCCTCTTCAGTACAGATGGCAGCTCCATTGCTTCCTTGTCACTTTGCCCTCAGTAATACTCCCGCTGATCCCATAATGAGGGCTGCCAGGTCCCTGTGCTGTGGCCACACTGTCTGTAACTCCCTATTCAGGTACAGGCCTGGTAACTGTGCTGCTGCAATGAGCAGATTTGACACGTGGCAATTGCCCCGTCTTGCAGTTATTCACGACTTTGGTAAAATTCAGCTGGTTAACAGTGTTTTACTCTCCCTAAATACTGCCTGGCCATCGGAATGTTTTCAGTATCACATGTACACCTTCCCTAATCAGAAAACTATAACATATGGAGCATTTTACATCCAAGATCTAACAAATTTTAACTCAAGCAGAATGCTTGCCCTTTTGATAAGCAGCAGACTTTATTTGTTTGAAGCTGATAGTTTAGTGACTATTTTTATTAGAATAAATTCTAAAATATACTATTTCAATATTAAAATGGATTGGTTGAAAACAAAGTAAAAACGTAAGACTTACGTAATAATTCCTTAACTTCATATTTATGGGCCAAAGTTTGCAACTCCTCCTGTATATGGGACTCCTTTCCCACAATACTCCACTTATATAACAGTAGCAAGGCCTCTGTATGAGACAGAACTCTTTCATTTATGGTAATCCAGCCCACTTCCTTGTAGTTATCAAAAGCACCAGAACGATGATGTAAAACTGAACTTAATATCTGTAAAAATTCTGCAAATGTGTTGGTGTCAACCTTTATCCTGTCAAGATAAAACAAATCATTTAAGGAAATTATTTTAAGCATAACGTTGTCTCAATTTAAAAGTAATATCTATTAAGTGGAGTAGAAAGAATTCCCTTCGGATTTTCCAACCTTTTTGTGAGGTTCATATGGTGCCTGATCATGACATCACCTGTTAAATTAGCTAGAATACAGCACCATGGACATGAACCAGTGTTCTAAATAAACACGGCCCACTACGTTATCCTTTAACATATAATTCGTGTATCAGCTTGGCTCAACTGGGTCTATTCCGCACTATTGACGGGAACCACAGCAGAGCTTCAGCACATAACTTACACTTACATGTAGTACTGAAAGGATTCAACATTGTTGAATATTACGTACTTCTAATGTGAGGTTAGACCAAGTTCCCACTCTGATGATCCTATGACATTATTCGAAGGAAAGGGAAATTCCCCTATGTGCTGAATTAAATCCAACTGTCATTCAATATCACCTTAAATGGATTAACTGTTCATTCAGTACTTGCTTGATTGTGTAAAAGAAATGCTTTGAAGAGGTTAAACGTGCAAGATGCTAAGCAAATGCACATATTACATCAGTAAAAATAAACTCCCTACAGAATTTCATTAATATAAATTTCTTACCAAATGTGTTGTATTAGAACAGTCAGAACATATAGAAATTCATGTATGAGCAGAAGAGGCAAAAACTTCTGAGTCTTTTCTTTGTTTCCTAGGTTAGTGAACCACAAAGTGTGTAGAAGTGAAATCAAATCAGACATCAGTCTGTTCTCTATAACCCTGGAAAAAAATACAAATCAATTCCAATTACATGCAACAGATAATGTAATCTTGATAAATTTAGATAATTCTCCCTAAACTGTATAAAAAGCAACACATAATGATGAACATGCAAGATATCACAGGATATATGTATGCTTTCTTTCAAATTTCCAAAACACTTTAAAAAGGCCCAAAAGTATATTGCAGAAATATTTTGTGCCCTTGTATTTGCTCTGTAGTGCATCATAACTATGTTTGACATATGCTGGAGTAATAGGTTCATTTTCCCTTATAAATAATAACAGTATAAAATTGGAACAAACATCACAGAGCAAGCTTGTACAAATTATACAAAGGTTTAAGAAAAAAACATGTTATAACTTGGCGATAAATGACTTCATTTAAATAGAAGGTAAATTAATAAATTGAAATAGATGCATATCTCTTCAAAAATAACTTGAAGGAAAGCCAATTGTTGAAACTATACAGGTGTGAACATACCGTCTCTGTAAGATATGCAATATCCATGTCAGTAAATTGTGGTCTCTGATCAGCTGATATGCGGCTTTTGTGATGCGGGCAGCGTGTAACAGTATCTGGATTATCTGTTTCTTTAAATGAAACAGAAAATATTAAAATGCTTTGAAAACTTAAAAACATTTAAAACCAAAATAACATTCAATGGCCTACCCTGTTGCTAAGGTTTTACCCTTTCTGCAGAGTTGATTTTATTGCTACTTTAGCCTGGTTTCAGAATAGAAACTGCAGCCTACCTCTGCTGTCTCATCACACAATGGGCTGTTAAAAAAGGCAAGGAGAACATGGATGATTTTCTGACGGTCACAAAGCTCATAGCAGTGTTTGTCCTTTAAACCATTTATAAGGAGTTCAAAAATCCATTCACGTTCAGTCTTGTGCTGAAAAATAAAATGAAAGATCACGTATTTTTAAAAAAAGGACAGAATCGGGACGTTCTTTTCACCACGGTATACAAGATGAAATTCAGCTTATTTTACCTGGCACTGCGCTAACTGCCTTCAGTGGCTTCCCATACTGAAACTGGAATCATCTATAATAAAGTTTTGGCTGATATTTAATCATTTAAATAAAATTAAATCCTCCCCCCTCATCGGTCCAGTTTCTTTTATGGAGGAGTCTGTCACAGCAGGTTTCTTCGGAAATAATACATTCAAGATATTTATGTGAAAGCCTAGATGATAAATTTTACCAGATGAATTGTATCACTGTTGAACTCAATCCTCATCACATCCGAAAGGCCATACCTACTGTGTATTTCCAGGTGCATTGTGAGCAGCAATTAGAACACTGTCCAAGATATTCCTTTTCTTAAACCAGGGCTTGCTCTTTTTCACACTCACCATTAAGACAAGCTAACTCAACACATGAGGAATTGAATTAGATTTTCTTGATCTGTTTAGTTTAGTACCAAAGCACACAATGCCTTAAATCACTATAGAAAATTATTTTTTATGACTATTGTTATATATCTATGAAAACTTTTTATCAATGACTGAGCAGCATACCATAAAAAAAAGGGAAACAATTTTACCTCCATGTCAAAACTGTAGAAAAGCTTGAAAAACCCAGGCACTTTTTTCAAGTCCAAATATTGATGTGTCAATAGGAAATTATTAATCTTCATGTACATGTGTTCCTCTACAGGTATGTGGGAAAAACAAATTTTACAAATTTATTTCAACAAAAAATGCAAGTTTGATTTTTCAAGATTAGCTTTTAAATATAACTCTGAGCATATACATTAGATTTGAACACAGGTTTAATTTTTGCTTTTCAATTACAATAACCCACCCCATTCCCTTGGCTGGAAAAACTGTACTTTATTTTCTCGATGTTAAAAATCTAATTTTTCCATTCTTGCCGTATTTTTCCAGCTGACCCACCATTGCCCACATTGTTCAAGGCCTGGGAAAACTCTTCCTAGTTATTTACTGGGTATACTTTAAAGTGACAGGATCTTGCTATAACTATAAATGTATGTCAAAATACATATTTGCTCAAATGACTGATGTTTATTATATGATGTTCATTGTATCATATAAATCATTTTTAATTTCATCTAGTTAGAAATTTATGTTTCAAATATGGATTTTTAAAATAAAAGCAATGTGCAGCAGATGCTGACAATCTGAAATCGAAACGGAAAATCAGCAGTTTTACCAGCATCTGTGGAGAGAGAAACAGAGTTAACTGATCAAGTCTGATAGAGTCATAGAGATGTACATCATGGAAACAGGCCTGTTGGGTCCAACTCGTCCATGCCAGCCAGATATCCTAAATAAATCTAGTCCAGTTTGCCAGCATTTGGCCCATATTCATCTAAACCATTCCTACTGATATAGCAATCCAGATGCCTTTAAAATGTTGTATCACCTCCACCACGTCCTCTGGCAGTTCATTCCATACACCCACCACCCTCTGCATGAATAAGTTACCCCTTAGATTGCTTTTAAATCTTTCCCCTCTCCCCTTAAACCTATGCCCTCTAGTTTTGGATACCCTTACCCTGGGGAAAAGACCTATCACCCTATCAATGCCCTTCATGAGGATCAAACCTCAGCCTACGATGCTCCAGGGAAAACAGCCTCAGCCTACTCAGCCTCTCCCTATAGCCCAAACCCTCTAACACTGGCAGCATCTTCGTAAATCTTGTCTGAACCTTTTCAAGTTTAACAACATCTTTCCTATAGCAGAGAGACCAGAATTGAACAGTATCCCAAAAGTGGCCTAACCAATGTCCTATACAGCTGCAGCATGATCTCCCAAATCATGTACTCAACGTACTGACCAATAAAGGCAAGTGTACCAAATGCCTTCTTCATTACCCTGTCTACCTGCGATTCCACTTTCAAGGAACTATGAACCTGCACTCTAAGGTCTCTTTGTTCAGCAACACTCCCCAGGACCTTATACACATAATGGTAAGTCCTGCCACGATTTGCCCAACTGAAATGTAGCATCTCACATTTATCTAGATTAAACTCCATCTGCCACTCCTTGGCCCATCTGATCAAGGTCCCGTTGTACTCTGAGGTAACATTCTTCGCTGTCCACTAGAACCACCCATATGATAAATCTGTTTGAGAACACAGAACTTTTAAAAGTGGTTTAATCCGCTGCTATATAAAGACCCAAAGATTGTCTAAATTCAGATAATCAGAGTGGAAAAAAGGGAAGATTTGACTTGACTTTCCTTTTGCTGTATAATATTTAGCAACAGAAGTGTGACGTATTATCATTGCTGTGGTTAGTTCCAGTTCTGACATGGTCTGTTGGCCTTTTAACTGGAGCCATAAGTCTTGGCTCACTTCACCAAACATATTTCAATCTTTAATTGTTGATGCTTCCACCCATCCTGATTGCCATAATATATTCCACTTCAACAAATGACTTCAGTAAACAAATAATAATGTTATTTCTCTGTCTGGAACTTAATGGATTTTCGAATATCAGGATCAGAAAATCAATTCTCTCAATTATCATTGGTACATGGTAGCCACCACACCAATGTGTCAAAAATTGAAATTTAATTGAATTGTCCACAAGCCAATTCATATAAAATGGCATCTGGTAACAGACAAATAAAACAGAATCATAGGTGACTGGAAGTCACAGATAATTTACAGATACTATTTATTAAAATGACATCAGGGATGAGGCACATCATTTAGATGGAGAGATTAGAGAAGCTCTGATTTTCCTTACAAGCAGAGGGGGTTAAGGTAACATTTAATACTGCTGTGCAAAATTTCGCCGGGTTTTGATCGGGTGCAGAGTTAGAAATTGGTTCAATGTTAGGAAGGCTAGTAATCAGAGAACATAGAATTAAGGTAATTAGCAAAAGAAGTGGGTGGATAGGAGAGCTTTTATTTTTCCAAGCAGTAAGTTATCAGGATCTGGAACACATTGTTTGATAAGAATTGTGAAAGCAGATTTCATAGTAATTTTGAAAAGGGAGTTGGTAAGTACTTGTAAGGGGAGTCTATAGGGAATGATCAGGGACAGGGACTAAATTGAACAAGTCTTTCAAAGGTACAAAGATTTGATGGTGCGAGTGACCTCCTTCTGTGCTGTATGGTTCTATGACACCTGCAATTCCTTAAACTTACATTGCCACCGCAGAATTAGTTGACACAGGATTGAAATGGAAAGGTTCAAATAAACATATTGACTAGAAGTACCCCCATCTATAGTGGAAGAAATTGGGGATAATATGTTTACTGATAGATTTACTGGGTATACTGTCTGGTGATAGGACCTTGCTATAACTATAAATGCTTGTCGCTATAACTATAAATGCTTGTCAAAGTGGATATTTGCTCAAATGACTGATGTTTACTACATGATGTTCATCGAATGGAAGGAGGTGGCTTGAATATAGATACAGTTGAGATGAAATGTGCATACTGACATCAAGGAAAATGACATGTCACCGAAAACATAGCAAGATCACATGAGAATTCATAATGTTCGAACAATGTTGATGTTTGATTATTTACCTACATTATTATTTCATTATCTTCAAGGCCAGGAAATTAACAGGTATCTGTAGGTATTTATTTCCAGTAGGAAGTTAAAAAAGAGCCTTCTGACAGTATAAATGATCTGTTGATGGATGGGATTTGGTCTGTATTTTATTTTTCCATGATCTTCTAAAATCTTTAATCAGTAAACAATGGAACAATAAATATTGCCACAGACTTTATTTGAAAATTAATTGTGTTTAATGGTGTGTAGGCCAAGGGCATTAACAGTACTCACTTAAGCTCCTATAAATAAACACGTACTAAAAATTGTGGCTGTTGATTTAGGAAGTACATGTTTGCAGTGTGTAACATCAAATAAATATAAAATTGTGCAAAGATTAGCTCTAGTTGTATTGTTCACTAACTAGCTTTCTGCAGTGGAGAGATGTATGTCATACAACACGTGGTGACCTCACCAGAGACTGACCTGAGTGAAGAGTCTTATGTTCTACTGAATTTAATCATTGTAGACAACAAAGTAAATACACTATTGAATGTGCTGTTACACTGTGGATGAAAACAAATCGGTTTCCTTCAGGCTTTGTTCCAACATCTGCCAACCACATTTCAGAAAAAAACAATTTTCAAATCACGTTACAGGTTTTTCAGCCACTGATAATGAGCTTTCTGAGTCTGTTTCTATAAATCAGATTGTCACTGTGATCCTAATTGTTCATAAGAATGAAAACAAACTTAGTATTTTCTGATCTTTTATAATTCCTATTATGTAGCATGTTACCTAACTGCAGGAAAGCCTACAAAAGCCTCACCTAGTCTGAATGTAAGGGCTCTGACAGTGCCAGCACAGAACCTGGGATCCTACACAACACAATTCATTCCAACAGTCAGCAATCCGACTGTCAGTCGGACCCTTTCCTCCTCATCAAACCTCACCATACCATTTACCTAAAGGACACTGGCCTAAATGGAACATGCAACAAAGTAGAGGTCAAGGCATCAAGGAGATCAAATTAAGTGTTTCACTTGTCGAAACAAACATTAGCATAATTCCACATAGATGGCTACGCACACCCAAGTGAATCCTGTTGTACAGCCAAAGTCTTTTCCATATGTTTCCTATTACTCTCACAATCTCTGCTCAGCTGGAACCATGTTGATCATCTCCCTGCTTTGACAGATGAGATTTATGTGCTGGACATTTTCAGAGGTGGAATCTGTGGTAAAAAGATAAAGTCACCAGAGTCATTAGAGAGACACTGCCGGTGGTTTAACCTGAGGGACATCACCCCTCAGGCAAGGAGAAAGGTTCAGAAGGAAATTCACTCATGGAACTTCAGCTGGTGTGGGAATTAAGCTACTCCACTTTGCAAACCAGTCATCCAGCCAACTGAGCTAACCATTTAACCTATTTGTCTTGCACTCATCAGGACAGACACAAGAATATAGAATTTCAAAGTGAACACCAATTACACTGCATGAGAAAAAGGAAGTTGCTTTGATTGACAAGTGGACCTTGATTGGCTGGGGCACTGCCATGAAGAATTCACCAGGAAACAGTGATTCCAAAGCTTCCATATAAATTCCAAAAATGCAAGTCGATTGATCGGTCAAAGCATGCTACTGGAATGCACTAGAAGACAAAGTGCCCAAGCTTTCGTTGAACCGAAAAGCTGTAAAGCCTGGACAAACACTCTTTGCCTACAGAGGACCAAGGCCTGCATATGAAAATATATAGCTTCCAGCAAGAGAGTGTGAGCCCCTTGCAAGCCCTACTGATGATCCTAAATTGGTAGCTAATGTAATTCTTGACACAATTAGGATCGTTGAATCATGGAATCATATCTAAATGTTGGACTCTGTGCCCTGAGTTTTGCAAACACAGTCTGGCAGAGTATGATTAGCACTCCATATGTTCCTAACAGCCTAAGAGACATATTGGTTACTACCATCCTCCAATTGTGGTTATGTGCAAAATGAAAGGCTTTAACATCATGTTTCTTTATTTCAGCGATACTGAAGTTCTGTGCTACCAAATATCTAGTTAGAGTTGAGTCAGAGAAAAGGTTTAAACTTGACAATACCCAAATCATGGCATTTTAGTTAGCGGTAACATCAAATCAACATGAATCATATGACCTTTAAATGCTAGGTGGCAATATCTAATGGTATCATCAGGATTCTGGGTCACATCCACCTTTCTGTTGCCAATCATATCATCTCGTGCCAGCCTATTGATCTCCAGGGCGTACTCGTCGAAAATTGTCTAGATCGGTTAACAGGTGTTGGTCCATCCTCCGATTTTCTGCCTTCACCTGGAGTAGTGTACTCTTTTCTCTTGCAGTAAGATCAAGCAGGGTTATGACTATGAGAAGTGGATTGAATATTGAAGATATATGACAATTTTTAGGTAAGAATGAATGAGAGATGGCAATGGGTTGAGGAAGAGTATGAATATTGGAAATTGAGGTGGAGATTTGAGGTGGTAGCGGAGAGAAGTGGATGCGTGGAACTGCAAGGTATTGGTCAGGAGAGTGCTATTCAGTAAGTCACACAGTGATGGATGACATCTAAAAGTAGGATGGCACTCATCTTTTCTAAGCTCACTAAGTTATTGAATATTCCTAATACTCTGTGTAGGTCCGGGGCACCATATTTCTGCTGTAGAGAGCCCCACAAACTCCAGCCATGCCTGTTTTCTCTTCTAACTGTCCTTAGAAAACAGCATGTACTTTCATATCATCACCACCATTTGCAAAATCTCAAAGGGAGAATCAAGAGAAATAGGTAGCAGCACTCCCACCCCTTCCCTTTGGTTTATTTGCCATTATTAGTTTTCAAGATCAAGGTTTTCTGCAGCAATTCATTTCCCTATTGGGTTCCCTTTAAAGAGAGAGCCTTCATTGCCAGAGCATGGGTTGTCATCATGCTTGCCCGCTGTGGTTGGTGGAGAAACCATGATGTGTACATGTTGATGCTGTGCCTGAGTTGTAGAGCCACGGTAAAGTCTGCTGATTATACAAAGACAAGTTTCTGTGGCTTCTCTGCCTGCATATAATTCTGGTTGCAGACTCAAAGCACTAATACAGATATTTTGAAGCTAAATTAAAATTTTAAATTGTAAATTGTTCAGTATTTTTACAGTAAAAATACATGGTTAGTTTAACTTATTCTTTCTTACCTATACTTGTGATCCAATCATAAAGTAACCATGCTCAACTTCTTCCCATTCTTTACTCACCTATCAATTGTGCTAAATATCATTCTGAAACTCTTCCACAATTTCAAAGCAGAACGTGCTTTCACTTTGAAAGAACATGGATCAGTCATTTTACAATTCTCCGCCTTTAAATGGATACAATATCAAAAATTGTAATGTACACTAGGAAGTTGAAAGTGCCTTTCTCACAAACCTGGTTTTAGCATTTGTTGAGCAACTTTAGCAACATAAAGTGCCAAGCAGAAGGTGAATCTGGCATTAGGTTGTCGGATCCCATTCTTCACCACATCCAGTAGGTACAGCAGCTACAGAGCAGAAAGAAAAATGAAGTCACACGTTACAATTTTGAACAATAAAACTTCCAGCATTTGGTACAGGTCCTTAGTTGAATGCTTGAAAGTGAATCTAATTACTTAACTCAAAAGAAAATAACTTGCATGGAAAATGAAAGCGATGTGGGCTGAAACATAGAGGTAATTCTGCCACTATAAATCACCAGTGCAGCCATACTTGGAACAATGTGTACAGTTCTGATCACTGTAGCACAAATGGGCCATTGTACTTATTGAAAACAGACAGAAGAGAGTAACCAGAAAGACTGAAGGTCTGGAGGGATTGGATTCTGAGCAGTAGGCATCATAATTGGATATGTTCTCACTGGGAGGCAATGGTTGAGAGGTTAAATCATTGCTATTATCAGAAAATAAGCTAACGAGTCCAGGGGAGCAGAATAGAAGTCAAAAGCCCATACCTAATGACAGTAAATTCAAAAACATGGAAGCAAAATTTCAGTGAGTGGGTATTAATGGAACAGACTCGTTGAGGAAAGCACAAAAGTAGTCAACATTAATTAACATAAATGCAAATCGGATATCTTCCAGAAAATTTTTGGTTAGAGTATACGTGTAATTAGAGACATGACGGAAAGTAGGGAGATTTTAGACTCTGATTTTCCAAAGCTATTCACCTCTGCAGTTTGCTCTTGTCAAGTTTGATTCTGCTGTAGACTAATTAACAATGATGAGTTGCAATGAAAGTCAACAATTGGAACTCACTCTTCAATGTCACCGTTGGTTTACCTAAACTAAATGGACTGCAGCAGTGCACCAACACCGTAAAGGTAACTAATGATGGGAAATGAATGCTGGCCCAGCCAGTGACACCCATATGCCATGGACGTATAATAAAATAAAAATCAGTAATTGTTACACTGTGCAACTTTCAGGATGGTAGAAGTTAACAAGATGGATCTTGATCTTTTCTCATTTACTAATCCATATGTTGCTATCTTTAAAGTAATTTCCACCTTTAAGTATGAAACCAAAACACAGTTTCCTGGAAATTTGAAAGCAAAACAGAAATGCTGAAAATTCTCAGTAGATTAGGCAGCACCACTGGAAAAACAGTTAACATTCCAGACTGATGACCTTTTGTTAGAAATTTCCCATCAAATTCTGAAGTATTAACTCTGCTTCTCCCTCTACAGATGTTAACCAATCCTCTATTCCTCTTTTTATAGAATATCCCTCGAATTCCATAAGCCCTTATCTTGCCCATCAGCTTTTGAATGGTACCTTACTGGATGTCTTTGAAAGTCAAGGTATACTGCATCTACAGGTTTCCCTTTCTCTATCCAATAGTTATATTTGCCAAAAAAAAGTACTATTTTGTCAATAAAGATTTCTCTTTCATTATATCATGGTAACTCATGTCTGATCATTCTATGAATACGTGCATTGTTAAACATTCTGATTCTACCATTTTCCCAACAACTAATGTCAGCCCAATTGTCCTTTAGATGCCTGCTTTCTCCTTCGATCTTTTCACTAATGTTACAGTTGATAACTTTCAATCCACTGGGACAATTCTAGATTCCATGAAATTCTGGAAAATCATAACCATTTCATTCATCATTCCTGAAGTTCTTTTAGAACCCTAAGATATAGGCCATCGGAAATAAAACAAAGTGCTGGAAAAAAAAACAGATCTGGCAGTGACAGAACCAGAGTTAACATTTTGAGTCCAATATGATTTCTTCTGACTTGCTCAGGATTTTCAGCCCCTTCTACATTAATTCAGGTTTCCAGCATCTGTAGCATTTTGCTTTTATTTATTTGGCCTATCAGGTCTTGGAGATCTATTGTCTTTTAGTCTGTTTTGTTTCTCTAATACCTTTCTACCCTGATAATGGTCAAGCTCAAGTTCCTCATTCTCATTTGCCCCCCGGTTACTCTTTATTTTTGATATGTAATTTATAACTTCTCCTGTGAAGACAGACATAAAAAAATTACTTTGTTTATTTTATGAAAAGGTGAGTGAAAGAAAATAAAACTATAATATCAGCATGCATTCAGGTCCCGATGTTCCACGCTAGGTCAATCTATCATAAAATATCACTGATAAGACTGACAAGCTGTTTTGAGAACTTATTGAAACCGCAGACAGCAATGAAGCTTGGAAACAGGCTAACTGGCACAATCTGTGCATGTGCCCGTGTGCCCTTGAGTGACAATAAAGGTTCATAACTCTGACAGCATGCTAGTCTGTGCTACTGACAGTCAATGCCACATTAAGATGCTTTTCCAATATCTGATTTCTTCCTGTGCAGAAGGTCTGTACTATCCATGATATCTACATGGCATGGGAAGCATGTAAGACACAGCGGATTTGAAAGATGTATTTTGAAAGATTCCACAAAGCTCTAAAAGATTTCATTAGTCCAAGACCGATGCAAATTATATACCATGCATTTCACTCACCTGCTGCTTTTCCTTAAAGCGAGCAGCCTCCAGATGCATGTAGTAATTACCCAGAATGTGATAGGCCGCAGCTCTTACATTCTGATCATAACTGCTAAGAGCTGCTACAGTTAATCCTAAAGCATTAACATCAACAAACCTGTAGCAGTCTACCACAGATTCTGCAAAAAAAAAAAAACAAAAATCATAAAGATTTCAATTTATTTGACATTTCAGAGCAGGTTTGGGATGATTGGTATTGCTTCAAGTATAAAACTGATTTTAAATAGCAGCCACTGTGCTGTAGTTAGGTGTGGCAGTTATTTTGTATTAGCAATATGCCATAAGTAGCAGTGAAATGAAATGTGAAATGACCAATTACTTGGTATTAGACAAGGGAATAGTGTTGGCAGATCATTGAAAAACATCCTCCTTTCCTCTTAATACTGAAAGATCAGGGGTTGGAACAGCTTACTTGAAAGCAGATATGGTAACATGTGCTTGTGGACCTAGGACTTATTGCCAATCGAGGAATTCCAGAGTTAAGCAAAATCTACCAAGACTGTCGCTACTATTGAATGGGTTCCTCACTGTGATCAGGAATGTGGTAAGAAGCTATTTTATTTGCTATAACTCAAGGTGCTCTTTGGTAACATTTGTTTATCCAGCAAGACTTCCATCAGACCCTTAACCACTGTCTATTGACAACACAGACTATCCTCCAGAGGAGAGGGCAGAAGATGAGCAGGTTCTCTCTACTATTCCAGTAGCTTCAAGGTGTCAATCTTGACAATGGCAGCTTGGAGCAAAGTCAACCCTTTGTGTTAGAGTTAGGAATTTGATTGTCCTATCATTACAAAGGCACAGAGAGGTAAACCCATCGCTTTGAGCAACTGTTTTCCACACGTCAAGCTCCAGTAATATCGGAAGCTAATTTCTCATTAGGGTGAATGGAATTGGTGGATGAGTAGGGGAAATGGATTTAAAAGTCATCTACACTTGTAAGGTTCCGGTTTAGCTGGTTAAAGTCTAGCAGTGCCTTGCGTATAACTGGGTTTCCCTGAGCCTTGAATGTTGTCAACCTACGCAAAGTTTTTTTCATCTTAGGTGACTGGGATGTGCATCTACGCAAAGACTTGGTGCAGTCCGTAATCAGACTAATAGAAACTCATAACTGTGTTAATTTCTTGGCAGATTGATGTGGAGACTATTAATCTTGGTGATGAACTTTCTACACATCACATACTCGTGTTAAGAACCATTGAAAAAAATCTACCTTTGCTGACAAATGAATTCAGGGAACCCAAGAATAATGAAGGAAAGAAATATAAGAAAGGTAAATAGCATATTGGCAGTGATGAGGAGTGCATTCTGTTCCGAGTGTTAGGTCAAAGCAGGTTTTGAACAGAACACAGCAAGTTTATTCTGCAATTAATCTATACTATTCTTGTTCTGGGCGTATCCGATGCAGAAACATTCTGTTCTATACTCCTAGCATCTCTTACGTTAACAACTGCAAAGCAAAGCAAAGGATCATTAAACATTTCTTATATTATTAAATAATCGAAATTAAGTTTATGCCTACAGCTCTTTCATAATGGAAATTACATGGTCAGTATACACAGTCTCATTTTGCAAACAGAGACTTAAAATAAAGCAGAAAAGACTGATTTTTGAACTACAGAAGGGAAAATTGACAATTTCTTGCATGTGACCATGTTCTGTTTTGATCCTAATTTCATGCAGTTCA
This sequence comes from Ginglymostoma cirratum, assembly GCA_024137785.1. Lineage (NCBI taxonomy): Eukaryota > Metazoa > Chordata > Chondrichthyes > Orectolobiformes > Ginglymostomatidae > Ginglymostoma > Ginglymostoma cirratum. The sequence goes on along the minus strand of JAHRHZ010000061.1, from coordinate 9,209,906 downwards.
ATGAACCAGCACATCTGTGACATTATGTCACTGAGCAAAAGGACACAAATACTTATTTCGGATTTCTAGAAATCTAGAGTCAGTTAACCCTAACAATTCCTTTGTGTTGGCTTCACAGCAATTTTGGTAAAGCTTGAACTAATGAATACAAAAATTTAAAACAAAGCACTGAAATGATTTTAACCAACGGATTGCTTTAGAAACTGTACAAGTCATTTTGATGCAGTTAAGCAGACAAGCAGCAATGACATTGACACCTACCAAACTGTCTCAATTGTATCTCTACAAACGTTCCCACAGACATTGTGGTTTTCAAATCTGATTTTCAATTTTGAACCCATAAATGTGGTTTTCTATAAATTTAACGCAATTGACAGGGATAAAAGACCTTGCTGTAAATAGGTCCTATGATTGTAATTTATTAGAATAATCGCACAGCTCAAAGTAGAAAATTTATTTTCCAAGCAGCTATAAAAAGTTCTGAGGAAGGGTCACTGGACCTGAAACGTTAACTCTGATTTTTTTCTTCACAGATGCTGCCAGACCTGCTGGGCTTTTCCAGTAACTTCTGTTTTTGTTCAAGCTTATATTGGATGATTTTGCAAACTCTGTCCCTGGGAGCATTATCATGTAGGATTACTCCTTTCAATGTGAACACAATAAGTTACTCAAGATCTATTATTTAAAATGGTGTGATAAAAATTATAAATGATATGTACATATAAATAGGGCCCATACTATTTTTTATTCACTTGTGGGATGTGGGCATCGCTGGCTTGGCTGCATTTACTGCCTGTCTGTAGTTGCCTTTGAGAAGGTGGTGGTGAGCTTCCTGCTTCAATTGCTACAATCCACTATGCCCTGGGGAGGGAATTCCAGGATTTTGACCCAACAACAGTGAAGGATTTATTTCCAGGTCAGGATGGTGAGTGGCTTAGAGGAGAACCTGCACACGGTAATGTTCCCATGTATCTGCTGCCATTGTCGTTGGCTTTCTAGATGGATGTGCTTGTGGGTTTGGAAGTTGTTGTGTAAGGATCTTTGGTAAATTCTGCAGTGTATGTTGCAGATTGTACATATTACTACTATTGAGCGTTGGTGGTGGAGGTAATGGATGCTTGTGGATATGGTGCCAATCAAGTGGGCTGCTTTGTCTTGGACGGTGTCAAGATCCTTGAGTGTTGCTGGAGCTGTACCCATCTAGGCAAGTGGTGAGTATTCCATCATACTGCTGACTTGTACCTTGTCCGGTGTGGGGAGTCAGGAGTGAGTTACTCGCTACAGCGTTCCTAATCTCTGGCCTGCTCTTGTAGCCACTGTGGTGAATCCAGTTGATTTCTGGTCAAAGGTAATGCCCAGGATGTTGTTAGTGGGGAATTCAGTGATGGTAATACCACTGAATGTCATGGGTTAGTTTGTCTCATACTGGAAATGGTTATTGCTTGGCATTTGCATCATGTGAATGTTACCTGTCACTTGTCAGCCCAAGCCTGGATATTCTCCAGGTCTTGCTGCATTTGAACATGGACCGCTTGAATATCTGAGGAATTGCAAAAGGTGCTGAACACTGTGTAAGCATCAGCAAACATCCCTATTTCTGACCTTAAGATGGTGGGAAGGTCACTGATGGAGCACCTGAAGATGGTTGAGACATAAGGAGATCTCAAGACAACTTATTAGCTATGGAATAGTAGATGGTTTTGAGAGTTATCCTCTGGTAAAAGGATTCAACATCAGTTGATGAAGACAAAGTTATCTCTTTGCTGGAATCAAGCAACTCACCCAATTTCACTATCAGAAAATTTGCTGCAGAAAGTCTCATCCATGTCTTTACAACTTGCATACTCAACAATTGCATCCAAAGCTCTTAATGCCAGCCTTTCATCTTCTACCCTCTGGAAATTCCAGTTCATTTAAATCCCTGCGGTTGTATTATATCCATCATCAAGCCTCCCACATTTATCCCTTCTTTCCTCAACAGCACATTGGTACCTGTTCTTTCCATGCCTCAAATAGTGAAGGTTTTATCCTTCAGAATCTCAATATTTTTTAATATTTATTTATATCAAACTATTATTTCATTTTTCTCTACCTGTGGCGTTTATTTCCCTGCTCCTCACTTGACTTTTGACTTTCAGCAACCACGGAATTCCCTTCCTAAATACTCCACTTCTCTCTTCTCCTTAACAGCATTCCATAAAACCCATTTTTTTGGCCATGGTTTTATTTAGTCCTCCAACATAAAGAACTTGCATTTACATTGTACTGCTGAATGTCACAAAAAGTGTTCCACAACGAATGAAGAACCACTGAAGTGCAGTCATTGTTGTAAACAGCCTGGCAGCCAATTCACATACAGACAGGTCTCACAAACTGCAGTGAGAAAATAACCAGATAATCTGCTTCAGAGATAGCAGGAACTGCAGATGCTGGAGAATCTGAGATAACAAGGTGTAGAGCTGGATGAACACAGCAGGCCAAGCAGCATCGGAGGAGCAAGAAGGCTGACGTTTCAGGCCTAGACCCTTCTTCTGGACCCTTCTTCAAAAACGTCAGCCTTCCTGCTCCTCTGATGCTGCTTGGCCTGCTGTGTTCATCCAGCTCTACACCTTGTAAACTTGAATTATGCAACTGGTTTATAAAAAAGCAAAATATTTGAAACAGTTCAATAACAACTAATCCATCTTGGTTCATGAAGAAAAGTATGTCAGGTAGAAAGAAGAGAAATTTTTTTGCTTTTACCCAGTTGTGCATGGATTTTCTTTTACATCTATGGAAAACCACTGGTACAAGCTTGACTGAATGTCTTTTTGAAAAGATGATATCTTGACAATGTGGTACTCCCTTAGCTAATGAAAATTCAAACATCTGCGCCAAGATGACATAGAAAGGCTGATTTTAATAAATCACGCTTCCATGATGGAGTCTTGCCTGAGGGCCTGTGACACAACAGGTGTCCATGGCCTCTTGCATTGTGCTCCTAAAGACTTGGATCTAAGCTGACAGTATGCAATCTTAGATGACTGCCTTTCGAGATACTAAAAGTAGAAAAAAAAATTACAGAAGAGAATTAACCTTCAGGTTGACATCAAACTCTTCAGAATTAAAAAAAAACGTGCCTTCTAAAATGAGAGAAATTACACCCTTGAACAGGACAAATTCACTCTTAACTAGTCGTAAAACCACCATTACATTTAACAACCTTGAAAATTGAAATGCATCTAAAATGATAAAGAAACTTTCATTGACAGATTTATGTCAGGCAAATGTCGTCTCTTTCATTTTTCAAGGTCACTACTTTTTACAAAGCAGCTATATATATCACAACTAATGGAGAGAGCATGACATTTTTATTTAAAATCCAGCACAGACAGAGAAATAGTCAGATAGGGTTAGCTGAAGAATGGCTTTACTTTGTTAAATCTCATCAGACTACTTTGACTGCAACTATGGAAAGCTAAAATTTTAAAAACTCAGTTGGCTCACTACTGGCTGTCTCATAATCAGCATGTACCCTCAACTTCTTATTATGATCTTTTTATGGTATGTCTTTGCGATAGAATGGTATTTCATATGACATTTATTCAAATTCAGAAACTTAACTGGCACAGGTTTAAGGGAACAGTAAGACAGAGCTCAAAAGAAAATATTAACAGACCTACAGGAAAAAAGTTCAAATTACACCATCAATGGGCAAGGCACAAATGTTTAGTGCTATTCTTTTTTAAAAATACCAGAACTGTAGAAAGTGCTACTGTTGTGAGGAAATACATTTCAAATACAATCTGTGTATGTGATGAATTGGATGGCACATGATCAGAGCTTTGTATAAAATTAGACTTGGCAGCCATGACTCACTTGTTACAGAAAATGAGGTAATGGGCTCAATTTTAACTCAGTCAAAACTCATCGACTCGTACGTAGTCAAAAATTCATCCCATGTTTCTCATTTAGCAAATGCAACTATGCTCGATCTTTTTCCATAATCATTTCCCCATAAGAAATAGGAAAAGGAGTAGACTGTTTGACCCCTTGAGCCTGCTCTACCATTTAATTAGATAATCATGGATCCAACATTCTGCACATCCCTCTCCCTGTCACCCTGATCAACAATCTATCATAGACTTAAATATGCACAAAGACTGCACCACCCCGCCGACAGATCTCTGTGGCAAGGAGTTCCAAAGACCTACAACTCTCGCTAAGAGAAGAAATTTCTCCTCATCTCAGTCTTAAATTGTCCCTTAATTCTGAGACTATGCCATCTGGTCCTAGACCCTCTCATGAGAGGAAATATCCTCAGAATTTACGCTGTCAAGCCCCTTAAGAATTCTATATATTCATGAGATGACTTCTCATTTTTCTAAATTACAACCAGTGGAGTCCCAATCTGTTTGGCCTTTGCTCATTAGACAATCCCTCCTTACCAGGGGTCATTTTAGTAAAGCTTCTCTGAATGAACTCCAATGAAATGATAACTTCCCTTAAATAAGGGGACTAAAGCTGCTCACTGACCACGTCAGATGTGGTCTCATCAACACCTTGCACATTTGCAGTAAGATTTCCTTACTTGTACACTCCAAACTCCTTGAAATAATGGCCAACGTTCCATTCGCCTTCCCAATTACCTGCTGCACCTGCCTGCTTGCTTTATGTCAGAGATAAAAGGTACTGCAGATGCTGGAGAATCCGAGATAACAAGCATGGGGCTGGATGAACACAGCAGGTCAAGCAACATCATAGGAGCAGGAAAACCTGACATTTCGGGCCTAAACCCGATGATGAAGGGTTTCTGAAGAAGGGTTTAGGCCCGAAACGTCAAGTTTTCCTGCTCCTATGATGCTGCTTGACCTGCTGTGTTCATCCAGCCCCATGCTTGTTATCTTGCTTGCTTTATGTGTTTTGTGCACAAGTATCCCGAAATATCTTTGTGTTGCAAATGTTGTGTATCAAGCTTAGCTGTCAGCTCCCTCCTGATTTTCACATATCCTTGGCTATGTGCTGTTCACCTTTGTCTTTATTGTTCCCAGACTCTCTGTTGGACTCCTCAAATTCTCTTAACTATTTGGCTCGATGAATCTTCATCTTCGTGAAAATACCTTTTAATCAAACTTCAATATTCTGTCCCCACATAACTCCTGAATTTCACTCAGTCGTCACTGTCTCCAAAGGTGAACAACTGCTTGCTGATACTTAATGCTGGTTTCATCCTACCTATCTTAAGATTTCTGAATCTGATCCACTCCCACTCCGAACTCCTGGACTTTCTCCTACAGTCTCTTATCTATTTTCCATTCACTGCCAGAATTTTGTGTTTCCTCATTAACTCACTGACAAAGCTGTACAGTTTAATGCTGCACATTCCCATAATTTTGTTTTTTTTTTGGAGTCCACTATGTTTCTGTTCTATGGTAAAGGAGGCTCCTTGAACCAAAAACTGAGCAAGGACAGAAGAAAAGTGTTCATACATTCTCTTGGGAGATTGAAGCAAAAGTATATTGTTTGGTTAAGGCAAAGTAAGCGGCATTCTGTACTTGTCTGCACTATATTTGACATCGGAATGCTCCATTTCCCAGCCCTAATATTTCCCGAATTGACAAGCTCAAGAATGATGGTTAGTACAAGAGCAGGAATCAGTTAGAAAATAGATTTCACCAAATACAAATATAGACAATTCCGGAGCTGTGGGGACAACAAAAAATATCAAGCAATCAGGATTGATTACAAGTATCTAGGTTAGGTTCAGCAGATTTCCAGTGTTGGACTGATATCGGAGAGCGCTCATTCATCTGGCCATAGAATTCCCTTCAGTGTAGAAGCAGGCTATTCGGGCCATCCAATCCACACCAAGCCTCTGAAGGTCATCCTACCCAGGCCCACCTCTCCACCCTATCCCTGTAACTCTGAATTTCCCATGGCTAATGCATCTAATGTTGACATTCCTAAATATTTTGGGCAATGTTTTAAGCATGGCCAATCCACCTAAGTTGCATATCTTTGGACTGTGGGAGGGTACTGGAGCACCCAGAGGAAATCCTTGCAGACAGGGGGAGAATGTGCAAACTCCACACAGACAGTCACCTGAGGCAGGAATCGAATCTGGGTCCCTGGCGCTGGGAGGCAGCAGAGCTAACCACTGAGCCACCATGCCGCCTGTTCAGAGAGTTTTTGTGGACTGGCCTGTTTCCACACTGTAGGGGTTCAACGGTCTGGTGTTACTCATTTTCTCATTTCAGAAATATCAATGCCCTTAAAGAAAATACAAATCTAAAACAACAATAATCACACATGGAGAGGCTTTAGTTTGGCTGAATGGTCTCTTAGTGCTCTGATTAGGTGAACTCTCAAGTCAAATTATCAAGCAATTTTACACCTTGAAATGTTTTAAATTCGTTATTATGTTTAAAAATGTTGACTCTTTCTAATCAGTCAGCTTAATCCTGTCTCTTCGATTAATCTTTTTGTTACTGGTATGACTAGTTTGATAATGCTGATTTGGAGTCACTTTGTAAAATTAGTATTTTTAAACCGCTATATAAAACGATAAATATCATTATTCAGGCTGTCTGTGGAACCTCGTGAATACTCGACTCAGTGTGGGAGAAGGTTAGTGCAATGACAACAACAGCTCTGCCCAAGAATGACAGACAGTTTAAGATTAGTTGTGAATTATTCAACAAACGCTGCATTCAATTCAAAGGTGTAATTGGTTAGTTCATAACTGTTTAAAGGGTTTAGCTCTGTTGGCTGGATAACCGGTTTGCAATGTAGAGTAACCCTGACAGCATGGGTTCAATTCCTGCACTAGCCGAGGTTATCGTGAAGGATTCTCCTTCTCAACCTCTCCCCTCCCCCGAGATGGGGGTGACTCTCAAGTTAAACCACCACCAGTTGTCTCTGTCTCTCATGAGAGAGTAGCTCTAAGACTATAGATAACAAGCATGGGGCTGGATGAACACAGCAGGTCAAGCAGCATCATAGGAGCAGGAAAACTTGACGTTTCGGGCCTAAACCCTTCATCAGCTCTAAGACTATGGTGACTTTGTTTAAAGTTTAAGTTCAATGATGTATAACCTCAGAAAAAAATATCACAGTCTCCCTTTACGAATTCCCTTGAATTTCTCAAAAGATTTTCTGCACTTTTGTCTAAGTCTTTCCGTCTTATTAAACAAAGCTCTTACTCGATGAAAAATCTGGTTACTCTACGTGACAGGTGCTCTGGCTAAGCCAAAGCTTCTCAGTAAAAAACAGGCACCCACCCTAGAGTCACGGATATTGTAGTCAGTTCGTGGCCCCAGGAAGTCCTCAATAAATTGGAAATTAGTCAATCAATGCTGGAGGAGTGGAGTTTACAGAGATTACTTCAGTGAAAGAGGCTCTGCTTAGATCATGCTTGTTTGCTTTGTATTTGTAGGGACTGGAACCAGGTTGACCTTGTTGACTATGAGATTGTTGATTGGGGTTGTTAACCTGGGCCAATCATGAAAGCCCTGGCTGACCAATTTAGCCAGGAGATTAGAATCTCCTCAGTTCAGGCAACTGACCGGAGCTGGCTGGCCACAGCCAGTGTACTGTGCACAAGTAAAATAAAGGGTGACTTGGTGTTGGGATACCAGCCTCTGTGCAGTTATTTTGGAATTTACGATTTGTTTAAACAACCGGTAACGTTTGTCATTCTGTTTCAGCTAATCCCTTCTGAACGGCTGCAGTCCATTTGAGTACCTGGCCTCTGAACACAGGTTTCTCAAAGGGAGTACCATGTTGTGTATGGTATGCCATCTAGTGGCCATGTCACTAAACTGATGTAACTACAAATCAACTTGTTAAAACCGAAAGAACTGCGGATGCTGTAAATCAGGAACAAAAACAAAGTTGCTGGAAAAGCCCAGCAGGTCTGGCAGCATCTGTGAAGGAAAAAACAGAGTTAATGTTTCAGGTCTGGTGACCCTTCCTCAGATCAATTTATTATTTTGGCAAATAATATATTATATAATAATGTTATAATATATCATAACATTAATATATTGAGATATATATAACAATAAAAGTATGTCTGGACCCAAGGTCAGGAGGTGACAGCACTGGGGTGGGGAGGACAGAAGTTTACGAGGGCACTGTTCACAGAACAGATGATGGTACTTTATAGATGGCCACCAGCTGTAGAATACAAAAGATAAAAGCAATGGGCATCATTCATATTTTCATGATTTCATGATCTGTTACTGCATCAATCTAACCCTCTCACTTCATCATCATGGTAGCCTGCAAGCAGTCCTGCACAGACTTACTGGTCATATTCCCCCATGGTGAGCCCACAGCCTGCTGGGTTAAAACCTGTGGTGATGGGATGAAGCCATTAAACGGGCATTGAATGGCTACTTGAAGATCTCATCTGACAGCAGAGGAAGAAGGCCATCTGTGGGTCTTTCCATCATGGAATTAATCAAGGTAGAGTGGAATAGTGGCAGCATCCCCTCAGCCAATAGGGTTTACTATTAAATGTCCCCCTTTGCATAATCAAACTCACCAGATTTGGGAGGGCACACTTGTCTGGCCAATATCTTTTGTCACTAAAATTAAGATATTCCCAAACAATTTGCAACATTTGAAAGGTATACTTACAACTACTGCATATTAATTCAAATCATGCATTGTGAAAGTTTGAAAAAATTATAAAAACCGTCATTCATTGAGGTTTAGCATATGGCAATACAGCAATACAATCAGAATACTTCAACTGAATAAAGCTCACACATAGCTCTACATCTTGCTAAAAACACTGAGGCTGACTTCATTCAAGCTTTGGTCTTAAGTTATGTTTTTACAAGGAAAAGATTGGATTTCAAACATTCCATCATTTCAGGTAGGCTCAACAAGTTACAGTTGGAAGCATTATCTTTTTAAAAAGTCATTTTTACATACCTGATGTAATTAATGCACTGAAGAGAGGCAACAAGAAACAAGGATCATAGAGATTGTGGGACTCCTCAATACTAGACTCTTTGGATACTAACTGCTTTCCATCCTGAAACATATAAAATGTTAGTAATATGAATTTGGAACTGACTACGCCATAACATACAGCTGTCATAAAATCAGATCTGCTAATTATCTGGACTTTACATAAGCCTACATTAATATCCTCAGATATATGAAGAGTTTAAAAAAAAACACAAATAATTGGTAGTAATACAACTAAATGCACCTGTGGCAGCAGATAGCGACGCTGAGGGAAGTTAACAATCGTTTGGAACATTTTCTCTTTGTCCAGAAGTGACAGGATTTCCTCCAAGCCTGGTTGTTGCCACAAGGATGGCCCAAGGCTCTTGCAAGTCTTGTGGTGCTCAACAGCAGCTGGACCCCAAAGCAGCAGCCTGAGAAACAGACATTTAACACCATTTACCTGATTTACAAATGTGCAATTAGGTTTAAAAGGCAGCACTACAATACTCTGTGGAAACTTGGTTGGTTTCCTGAAGTGTACAAGTAAAATACTGCATTGTGAAAAATGTATTAATGAAGCAGAACACATTATTTGGTGAATAAAAAACCTCATTATGTTCCATTTGAATTTCTTCATAAGGGAATATTGGCAATATTATTGTACCAAAGGAATTTGGATTTTCAGTTTTCTACAACTACCTTTCACAATTTTTCCTTTTTATTTAGTTTATTTTCAGAAGTGTTGAGTCTTATTGGAAAATAAGAGATCAGAAATATCTTCCACTTATCGGAATTTAGGGGCAATGCAGGAGTAGGGGTTTTGTTACTGAACTATAAATCCAGAGGCCCAGGGTAATTTTCTGGGGACACAGATTCAATCCTGCTATAATCAGTTGAGTGTTCAGTTCAGGGGCAATTAGGAATGGGCAACAAATGCTGGCATTGCCTACATCCTGTGGAAGAAAAAGGTTAAAAATAGCTAATATTTTATGACTTACAATTACGTTTCACTCAAGTACAGGTTTCTGGATGATTGGATCAATTTCCAGGAGCACCGTTTATTGTTGTTTAAAAGGTAGTTGCACATTTCATAAAGTTCAAGAAGTTACTCAGTGTTGCTGCATGATGGGACTGATGCTTGTGGGATCTGAGTGTGCAATGATTAGCTGCTACAACTTAAAAAGCAGTTCCCTGGCTGCAAAATACTGCTCAGCATAATTCAGATCATGAAAGGCGCTATGCAAATACAGTTCCTTCTTCTTTAATGGTCTCTGGTAATGAAATGCTTTGAAATAGAAGCCTACAGTTTTCACATTCTGCTGCTCACAACTTAATTAGGACATTTTCATGATTTTTTGTAATAAATGTAACTTGAACATGGAGGATTACTCACCTGTATTCAGCAAGACTTATGTTGTTTTTCTCATAAGACTGCAGGATCATCAGCAGCTTCTGATCTTTGCAAAGGAAAGGGGTAGATAAGCAAATTGGAATAATCACGTCTGCATTTCAGTTGTGTGAAACTTAAATTCAGAACTAAGAGATTTACCTGTGTGACTAAGCGTTGCTCCATAAGCCCCCAACAAAATACCAAAATGATTGCTGTTACACACAGTTGGACATCGTCTGACCAAAACCAGTAACACATCAACCAGAGCATCTATAAGGAAAACCAAATCAAAATCTGAAATGAGAAGTCTCCAGGAACAGTGCAACTTCATCTTTTGTGCAACACCTCGAACAGTCAGTGGCCACTTGTCAACCAATCAACCTTCTCCTCCCATTCAGTGCAAGTGCTGTTTACCCTATATTTTGCTTATCTGAGAATTGATCTGATGAGCGCAAGACAAAAACTGCTATTTTTCAGCAATACTCAAGATTCATCCTATCAAACTAGAAATGTAATACTGTTATCTGTGCTAAGCTGGTCAGAATCAAATCCACTCTTCCTTTGTAAGGCATGTTATAACTGCATGACTCCCTTGTTTAAGAAAGTATGTCGATTCTTTCTTAGTAACTACAGGTACATTTGTTTAACATCAGGTGGTGGATAAAGTTTTAGAAACAATAATCAGTGAAAATTAATCAACACACACTTTGAGAGGTTTGAGTTAATTAAGGATGACCAGCACAAATTTGTAAAGGTAGATTATGCATGACAAATCCAATTAAGTTTTATTTTATGAAGTAATAGGGATGTTTGATGAAGGGAATGCAAGGGATGTGGTCTATTCAGATCTTAGAAGTCATTTTATAAGGTATCAGATGAACAGTTCAAAATGAATGTAGGCTTAATGAATAGGGACACGGAATACAAGAGCAAGGAGGTTATGTTGAACTTTTACAGAACACTAATTTGGCTTCAGCTAAAGCACTGGGTCTGGTTCTGAATATCTCACTTTAGGAAGGATGAAGGTATTGAAGATTTGTGCAAATATTTATCTTGAAAAAATAAAGCCTGAGAGAAAATTTAAAAGAGGCATTCAAAAAAATGCGGGGGCTGGACAGAGCAGGTAGGGAAAAAATATTTGTATCAACTTGTAAAATATTGAAAACAAGAGGGCACACTTCTATAGTAATTGGCAAAAGTAGTGAAATCGAAATGAGAAATTCTTTTTCTCGCAGCACGTGGTTAACATCTTGGTGCCTTCCTGAGTGTGTACTGGAAGCAGATCATGTGATGCATTCAAAAGCTAAATCAGACTGTCATTTGAAAAGGAAAAATGTGCAAAGTTGCATGGGTACACAGCAGAATAGTGCTTAGTAAAATGCGAGCTAATGCAGACAGAAAGGCCAAATGGTTTCCCTCTGCACTGTAACAATTGTGATTGTGAATGCTGTAGACTAGATTCTGGGAAGTGCAGGTGAAGTATTGCTTCACCTGGAAGGTATGTTTGGGCCCTTGGGTACTGGGGAGGGAGGAGGTAAATGGGCAGGTGTTGCACCTTCGCTGGTTACAGGGAAAGGTGCTGTGGGGTGGAGTTTGGGTTAAGGGAGTATGGACCAGGGCGTCCCGGAGGGAACGGTCCTTGCGGAAGGCGGACAAGGGAGGGGAGGGGAGTCAGAGATTTGACTTGTCCCTTCCCTTCCTCGACATTTCTATTTCCATGTCTGGGGTATAGACTGGCCACTAATATCCACTACAAACCCACTGATTCCCACAGCTGCCTGGACTATACATCCTCACACCCCAGTTCCTGTAGAGACTCCATCCCATTCTCTCAGTTCCTCCGTCTTTGTCGCATATGCTCAGATGAGGCCAACTTCGACAAGGGAGCCTCCGAAATGTCCACCTTCTTCCTCAACTGAGGATTCCCCAGCTCCGTTGTTGACCTGGCTGTCAACTGGGTCCGACCCATCTCCCACATTTCTGCCCTCACCCTTTCTCTTCCTTCCTGCAACAGCTGTAGGGTTTCCCCTTGACCTTACCTACCATTCCACCAGCATCCACATCCAGAAGATCATCAGATGCCATTTCCACCACCTCCAGGAGATGCCACCACATATTTCCCTCCCCTCCCTTGTCCACCTTCCGCAGGAACCGTTCCCTCCGGGACACCCTGGTCCACACTTCCTTCATCCCCAACACCTCCCCACAGCCCTACGGTACCTTCCCCTGTAACTGGCGAATGTGCAACACTTGCCCATTTACCTCCTCCTTGCCAAGAATTCAAGGGCCCAAACACATCTTCCAGGTGAAGCAACACTTCACCTGCACTTCCCAGAATCCAGTCTGCTGCATTCACTGCTCACAATGTGGTCTCCTCTACATTGGGGAAACGAAGCATAGGCTGGGTGACTGCTTCGCAGAACATCTACGTTCTGCTCGCAAGAAAGACCCTGAACTACCTGTTGCCTGCCACTTTAACACACTTCCCTGTTCGCTGGCCAACATCTCTATCTCTGGCTTGCTGCAGTGTTCCAGCGAAGCTCAACGCAAGCTGGAAGAACAACACCTCATTTTCCATTTGGGAACCCTACAGCCCTCCGGACTCAACATTACGTTCAATAATTTTAGGGCCTAAACTCTCCTAAGTCCCAACCCCCTACCTCACACACCAGGACTTGTTATCACAGAGCCTGCTATTACACACCCCCTGTTGTTAGTCACTAATAGTCCCCATTAACAACTATTCATCCTCCCAGCCTGATCATTATCAACTCCTTTGTCTGTCCAACTGTTCTTCTCTCTCTGTAGGCTCTATCCTATCGTTTACTCCCTACCCCACCAACCTCCCCATTTTCTGCATATAAACTAACGTTTTCTCAGCCACCATCAGTTCTGAGGAAGGGTCACCAGACCCGAAAGGTTAATGCTGTTTTTTCCCTTCACAGATGCTGCCCAAAATCTTAAATCCTTGTACCATTGACCAATGAGAAGAGAGGTTTTCCCTGTTTACTGGAACTAAAACTGTCGTGACCTTGTACACCTTTATCAAATCTCTCATCTACTTCTTTGTTCCAAGGAGGACAACCCCAGCTTTCCAGCCAAACTCAGTAACTGAAATCCCCGAGCCTGGACAAAGACTGGTAAATGCCCTCTGCATCCTCTCAAGGGCCTTGACAATATGTCTTGGCAAAGTAAGGCTATTAAGGTAATGGAGAATGGATGGGGCAATGTAAAAAGGAAGACTGAATGCTTCCCATGATTGGCAATATGTTATTCACATCTGATAGACTGAATTCTCTACTCTAAATTACTCACATCACACCATTATATAGAAAATGAGCATAGGCTACGTTGAACAGAAAATGGTATAACATTATCCATGACATCAAAGTTCAGAAGACTTGGCCTTTCAAGCCTTGAACACTTTACAGGAATCTCTTTCAGCTTTTAATGGGATAAGGAGTGCACATTTATCTTTACAATTACAAGCCATTAACGAAAAAGCTAAATGAATGGCTTTGAGTTTCCAATTTTTAAGGATATGATTTTGTTACCAAATGGTTGATAGCCAAGATAAAACAGGAATTTTTCCACTGTTCAAATGAATGAGAAATCTAACTTTGCATGACTTCTTAAAATTATACAAAGCATTCTCCATATTTTTATTAACCTTGCTCTGACTTTTCTGTTCTGGTGGAGCTGCTTTCTCAGCTATGGAGTCTTGTCATTCAGTTTGATGTTACATGATAAAATTAGGACAGTAGGTCAGGTTTAAAATGGATCAGCTGGCAGGAACTAATCACTTACTAAGCAGCAGTCAGATTACAAAATCTCACGTGTATTATCTTGTTTCCAAAATAGAACTTTGCACTTTGCTGAACAGTGTATGAAATTATCATGAAGAATGCTTTTGACATATCAGTTCTTTATAATAAAATTTAAAAGAAACCTTTAACCAACCAAGTGCTGGAAATCTGCTACTGTAAACAATTTGGCCTTAGACAGCAAATTATTTATTTTCATTTTTTTATAATGATCAAATGAAATCTTCACAAAATGCTATAATTCTAACATTATACACCCCTTTCCAAAAATATAAAGAATTTTTCTTTTCCTTTATTCATTCATGGGACACAGGTGTTGCTAGCTGGGCCGGCATTTAATGCCCAGCCCTAATTGCCTAAAAGATACTTAAGAGTCAACCACATTGCTGCAACTTTGGAGTCACAAAAAGGCTAGACCAGATAAGAACAACACAATTCTAACCCTCAGTGAACTTGACGGGTTTTTACAACTTTAGACACATGGTCACCATTAGGTCAGTTCTTTTTAATTCCAGGCTTTTGCTGAATTCAAAGCTGACATAGTGGGATTCAAACCCATGTTGCCAGAACAGTAGCCTTGCATTTCGGACGACCAGCCCATTGACATTACCACTATGCTATCACTTCTCTACAAGCACATACTTCAAAATGACATCTCTAGAGGGAAAACCAAGAAGATTCTTCCAATGCCTAGACACTCTTTATCTGGCCTTACCTCTTGCTTTTCCACATTCATCCAGATCCTCTCTGGCCCTCAACATGGTTGGCAGAAACAGAGAGTGATTTGTTATCATCATGTGAATCATGGGAAGTGGGATCAAACTTTGAGCCAGGTCTTCGTTCTCATACAATATTTGTATCAGTTTATGAAGGGCTTCCATAAATGCCCAATCTCTATAGCGGTACCTGCCATTATAAGAGTGGAATCATTCAAAGGAGAAGTATAATCACAAATGTTTTCAGAGACACTGATTTATGCAGTGAAGTTTTCGATATAATTCTGTGGTTGTTCCTGTTGTGAAGCTGCCACTTTTAAGCTCCGAATACAATATGCCTACATTCATTTGTTTCCTTGCATCTGCACTGTGTTAAAATAAAAACTCACCATATCAACATATGTTCCGACTTATACTTTTACAGAATTCCAAACCTCAAAACTCAACTTCCTCAGCCTTTTCTTCTTCTTCTAATATACAGGTCTTATAAAAACTAATTTGGCACAGGTCTTGCCAGTTGTCTGAACTATTAAATAAAATAGCTTCTATTTAAATGCAGTAAGCTGGAAAGAAATTTGTCCAAACCTGTAGGTGGTACACATAACATTAGTCTCTTGGTTCCTTCAGTACCTTTCCTGCATTTGAAATTTTCACCCAATGCCTATTTGTTCAACATTCCATGTATTTATTGCACGTCCTCTTCTTCCTTTCACTCTTACTATTTCTTTGGCAATTTACAATCTTCATTTGAAGTCACCTTCCATTGCCTTGCCAATTTCTTTGCTTGATCTCTTTCTTGACCTTTGTTTCCAGATCTATGGTCTACAGTTTGGCTGTGCCATCACACGTAATTCTCAATATGGACTACGACATTAGCTTCTTTTCCAAGCTGGTAGCTGGGTACAAGGAGTGACTGGCTGGCAGATACAAAAGGAACACCCTAGTAGCAGCAAGCCAAAGCCATAAACTCTTGGGTACAGCTACAATCCACTGGGAAGTTGAAGAGGCCCATGATTTGGAGGGCATGGGGACAAGAGGTCACCTTTCTATAGGCAGGATATTGTTAAACTTGAGAGGATGTAGAAAAGATTTACAAGTATGTTTCCAGGCCTGGAAGGTTTGAGTGACTTGGACAGGCTGAATAAGCTGGGGCTATTTCCCCTGGAGCATTGGAGGCTGAGGGGTGACCGTATAGAGGTTTATAAACTCATGAGGGGCATGGATAGGATGAATAGCCAAGGTCTTTTTCCTAGGGTGGAGGAGTTCAAAGCTGGAGGGCATAGGTTTAAGGTGAGAGGGGAAAGATTTAAAAAGGATCTGAGGGATAACTTTTTCATGCAGGGGGTGGTGCGTGTGTGGAATGGGCTGCCAGAGGAAATGGTAGAAATGGGTACAATCACAACATTTCAAAGGCATTTAGATGGGTACATGAATAGGAAGGGTTTAGAGGGATATGGGCCAAATGTTGGCAAATGGGGCTAGGTCAGATTGGGTTATCTGGTTCACGTGAACGAGTTGGACTGAACGGTCGGTTTCCATGCTGTATAACTCTGATTCTAAGACAATCTGGGGAGATAACTGCTCCCTCAAGTGGCCAGGAAAAGGAACAGCAAGGACAAATAATTTTAAAATTATCATCAGCATTCTGTGTTCTCTTCTCATTCTCCTTGCACGGAAATGAGAGAGACAGCCAGCCCACAAAATGTGCTGAAACTACCACTTACCATGTTATGGTTGGTATCTCCCTCTTCCATTTCACTGCTGAGTCCCCAGACTCCTGGCAAACTGTTGCAGCAGTAGCCCATTTTAAATCAGGTCACCCGGTGCAGCAGTTGATATTGAGTCCACAATCTCAATTACTGAGAATACATCAGTCAATCACTTCCATATCTGTATTCACTTCCACGTCTTCCTGACTGCGACTTCTCTATCATTCCTTTACTGTTCTTTCTTCTTCTTGACTTTTCCCACTTTTGACCTTACTATAGCCACATTGCCATCTCTTGTCAAACCTTTCAAAACTGTCTCATTTCCACATTCAACTCCTTTTGATTTAACATATCAAACAGTCCCTACCATGCCACCTACCACCCGACATCTGAACGGATGAAGACAGCAAGAAGCATTAATGATAAAGAATGCTAATAATCCTTTCCATTTTAAGTCTGGCAGCACCATTACTTCATCTGAACAAGTGGGCAGACCATGTATTGTCAGCTATTTACTGATACATGCTTATAATTAGATATTGTCAGATATGCCAAGCACCTAATATCCAATTATAGTTTTTACATATACACACAAATATGCAACATATACATAAATATACACATATCCACCCAGCATTCCTTCAAAAGACAGCTAGACTCTGGGAGCTAACAACATGTTGTATCACAAGTGTACTGTTTCATTGTGAAAAGGACTTCATTTTCAAGGCACTCCCCTGTGTAGATATTATTAAAAATAATTTATACTTTAACTTACTTTAGTCCTTTCTTTAAAAAGTTGTTCCATTCATCTGAGTCAACCTCACCGATTAAAACCTGCAAACGGAACAGAATAAAATCGAAACATCTTTGCTTCTAGCAGTGGAATATGATTGAATTTGAATGAAGCTATAACTGTGACACTTACCACCAGCTCCTGTACCCTGCTCAGCATTGCTATTTCAGTTTCCTGCATGCTCTCCTCCTGATCCTTGCTGTTGCTATAGGTGGCAACTACCCACCGGAGACAGGCCTTTAACATGGATTTTCGCCAGGATCGCTGGTCTTCAGGATTGTGCCCCAATGCAGTGCAGACTGCATCTGCCAAAATCCATCTGCAATTAAGTGACTCAATTTTACAGAATCTGTTACTTTATTAAAAATATAAGCTAGAAGAAAATTGAAACCGGAACACTCGCTAGAGGATGTTAAAAAAAAAAGTTATGGTCTAATATTAAAGCCTTTGCATTTCACAAAAATGCATTGCACACAAATGCAAAATATTGTATGATTAACAATCTTATAAATTTATGAGGGTTATGCAACAGAGTTGGAGAAAAACCAAAACATTTATTGATGTTGTCTTGGAATAAAGACATCTTAGCTCTCATTCAGCAGTTGGCTCAATGGACAGTGCTTTTATTTCTGAGTTGAAAGTTTGTGCTTGACTTCCATGCCATGGATTTGTGAGCTTATTTATTGCTGGCAATAAATAAATAAAGGAATATTGCACTGCAGAGGGTATTGTCTTTCAGCTGAAATATTACACTGTGGGCCTTTGCAGGGGATACAACAGATCCCATGGCACTATATTGAAGATGACGAAGGGAGTTGTTACAGCGCCCTGACCAACAGCTTTCCCTCAACTGACACCGAAAATAAATTAACTACCATTTTCTTCCATCCAAGCAAACTTGCCATGTTCAAAGCTTCTGCAGTTTATTGCCCACATCACAACAGAAACTAGGCTTCAAAAACACTTGATTGGCTGCAAAGTGCTTTGAGACAGCAGAAAGTAATAAAAGGTGCTACCTAAATGTAGTTATCATTCTTCCTTTTGAGATTTCATGGGATGAAAACCACAGCTGCTTAGAATCCATTATTTGGTTGGAATCATTTACAGATTGATACAAAATTATATTAAAAATACCAACTTCTCGAACTGATGGCCCTTATTGTCTGTGTGTATCAAGACAAGTGAATATTAGTCATGTCTTTTTACTGCCAGCTGGTGTTCGTGTATCCTGGTCGTCAGTTTCCTCCCCGTGTGGCTAATGTAATGCTTATTGCACTCGCTGCATGGGATTCTGTGTATCATATTAGTCCTGTTTACTTTTGATATGGAATCTTTAGTCTTTGATTACATTTGATGTGGTGTTCATGTAGGTTTGTGTGCAATCACAATTCTGTGCAGTCTAAGGAATCTGGCTGTCATTTCTGATATATTTTTGATGTAGGGTAGAGTTACTAGTGTCTTCTGTTCTACCGTGTCCTCTGACTGTCGGTTGTTTTGTAGGCATCGGCAGATAAAACTTCTTGGGTATCCGTTGTTGGTAAATACTTTGTGCAGGTGTTCCTCTTCCATACTCTGGAGTTCTGGGGTTTACTGACAATGGATACCCAAGAAGTTTCATCCATAGATGCCTACAAAACAACCAACAGTCAGAGGACACAGTACAACAGAAGACACCAGCAACGCTACCCTACATCAAAAATATATCAGAAATGACAACCAGGCTCCTTTGACTGCACAGAATCATGATTGCACACAAAGCTACATCAACATGGTGTCAAATACTATCAAAGACTAAAGACCCCACACTGACAGTAAACAAGACTAACGTGATACACAGAATCTCATGCAGAGTGTACAATAAACACTACATTGGACAAATGGAGAGGAAACCCATCCTGACGACCAGGATACACGAACACCAGCTGGCAGTAAAAAGACCCAATTAATATTCACTTGTCCTGATGCACACCGACAATGAGGGCTATCAGTTCGACTGGGACGAAGTGACTACACTGGGACAAGCCAACACCAGACATGCAAGGGAATTTCTGGAAGCCTGCTTCTCAACACAGGACTCCATTAACAAAAACATAGAAATAGACTGCTGCTAAAAAACAGAACAGTACGTGTCAAGACACATCACACCAAGGGATCATATAAATTTGGAACGGAGCAGAACACCGATGCTTCGATTAGAAATCACACTGATGGTGTTGCCAAGAATGGTAACAAAATGTCTGCACACCATGGAACAACCAGCTCGGCGAGCAAATAAACAACTGCATCCACAACGCGAGCTACAAATTTTCACTAATACTAACTTTTCTCACAATTCATCAAAATAGCAGAAAATTCAGTCACATTGGGAAACATAAGAATATTTGAATCTGTGCAGCTAAGTCACTGGATTTCCATGTTCAAAATACCTTATATACACACCCCTCCCCTTGCTTAAATAGCCTCAACATTTTTCTACTCAAGATTTTGGACACCCTTTCCACTAACTCCTCCTTTGATTCAGTGATTTTTTTTCTTACATTGGTGTGTGACACCTTGAAACACTTAACACCATTACAGATACTATGGAAATGACATTCAAAGCAAATGATGGAATCTACCTTGAAGAACAGGCTGTTTTCTCCAGCACTGGAGGTAGCTGTTCCATAATACATGACACATCGGTGTGAGACGACAATAACTTCACTAATCTGGAGAGTACTTGCATTTGCAAATCAACTTCATTGGATGGATCGTCTGATGTAATGGAGCTTACAAGTCTCTTCCACATGGTTGCTTTGATAAACATCAGGACATCTGCAAAGACTGAATTAGGACAAAATACCATCTTTAGATGTTGCAAAAACGCTAAATGAATCACTTGGTCCTACTAGGCATGTCACAATGATGGCAATTCAATCGCGGTCCCAGAGGGATTGTTCATAGAGGGCTATAGCACTGAAAAAGGCCCTTCAATCTATCAAGTCTGCTCAGGTCAAAAACAACTACCAAACTAATCTAATCCCCTTTTCCAGCATTCGTTCTGTTCCACTGTTTCACTTTATTACTTTTGTATAAGAAAGACATCCTCTAACAACTGAGTTACAACAAAAGTTCATCTATTGATGTTATTTCCTCTTTTAGGTGAACATTTTAGACAGATTTATCACTAAAGGTTCACTTTCTCTCTGCCAAGAATAACATTAATTATAACATTAAAACAGAGATGTCTTTGGAATTCCCTTCCTCAAAAGGCAGTCGATGCAGAATCTTTAAATATTTTAAAGACAGAGTCTTGATGAACAAGGGGTCGAATGATTTTTGGGGCTATGCAGGAATGTAGTGTTGAGATTAAAACCAGATCAGCCACAATCAGCAGGTGTGAAGGACTGAGAAGCTTATTCTTGTTTGTATATTTGTAACTATAGCTTTAGATAATCCAATGGATCATCCACATCCAGAAGCCTCACTGACAAGAAACCATGGCAATTGTTGCAGAATCTTCAGGATAATGTATGTCCTATTCACCCCAAATTACAGCCTTTGACAGCAACTATGGGGCCTTAAAAGTTAATCCATCAAAATCCCTAGTCACTACAGCAATAATTTACTGTCATTAACAAATAAAACATTCAAATTGTGACATATTCATGATAGCAATTAATATATTTTAACGTGTTTCCCCAAAATAAGAGAATGTAATTGAAGGGATTAGATGAGTACAAGCAGAGTACATATTAAAATGTTAATTACCTTTCTTTGGTCGGGCATAGTCACTCTTTCCTTGGTGCTGTAGATACATGTTAAACAGTGAAAGGTAAACAGCCATATTGCTCTGCAGGTATTTCATTCTCCCTGCAACTAAGCACCAAAGTTCGAATTGTAAAAGGTAAGTGCTGCTCTGTTGAATGAGTATCTCACAAATCGAGACGGAAGTTTCAGTCATGCGATTCAAGCAATGAAGAAAAACATCTGATTTCACGAGTTGTGCAAAGAGCGGCTCTTCCTTCAGGATTCCAAGAAGAACCTTCTCCAACTCTTCACTGTGTGAAGACTGTAAAAGTGTACCTAAAGCATTGAAATGGTAACATGATAGCACCAGATCACCTCTGCCTGGAGACTCCTGGTTATTTTTTATAAGGATTTGGACCAAAGTCTTCCCATACATGGTCAATTGTTTCTTTCCATCACCTCCATTCTCAGGTTTAGTCTGGATGGCTAAACATTTTTCTGGGAGTTCCAACATGGATGTCACAAGTTCTTTGAGCTGAGCTGTATCCAGATAGCCATGCAAAATCTCCAGACCTTTTAAAGGTAAGGACTTCTTATTGCTCATGGTTGATTTCTCTTCAGTCATTTTTCTCATTTCAAGTTCTTTCAATGCAGCTTCAGCGATAGCTTTAAAATAAGTCATCACTACATCCATGCGACCTAGTCGATGCAATGATGGAGTACTCTGTTGGAGGAGGCTCAGGATTTCAGAAGCGAGGTGGGCTGACAGCATTTTGAAACTGACAGGGTTTAAGCTATGTGGTATTGCAGTCTGTAATTCCAAAGCCAAGAACCACTGTTCCAGCGTTGGGTGTTTAAAAATGGCCAATAACATGCTTTCCAGGACCTGAAAGTAACAGTGGATCAACAGTAGAACACACAACGTAAACAGTGAAAATTACAGCAGGGATAAAGCTGCTGCAAATACATGCAATTGAGTTCGCCCTTAGAAGGAAAAGTTAAGTTAAAATTTGAAATGGGATTATTTATAAGAATCAATATTTTCAAGTACAAAACTGGGTTCTGACCATGTCTCATCAGAAATATCAGCCGTTTCTAAAACGTCTTTCAGACAACTAAACTGGCTTGCTGAGTTTATTTACAAAATTAGCAATAATGTTAAATATTGAATTCCCCACGATGTTATCCAGCACTGTACAAATCAAAGAAAATCTCCTCCATCTGAATGTCTCCGCAGCACACAACAACACTCAATGCATAGATCATGTTCTCTAGCTTTTATGCAGACACAATCATTTCAACCAAAAAAAAGGACTCAGAATCCATTTCACCCCTTATCTTACAGCAATAAAAGGTCCTAGCTTTGATTGTCAAGTCTGTGCAATTAATCTACCTTAGTCAGGGAAACAAAAATAGAAGCATGAGCCCAGGATCCCTGAATTGGATAATGGGGAAAAGAAATTAATCATGGTTTCCAGCTGATCAACCAGTATGCCCTATGTATTTATGAATACCAGATGAGTACAAGATCGGAACCAATTGAAATCAACTACAGCTGAATTTTCATTCTGGGTGTGCGAAACACAGGGAGGCTAGGAATGTGTTCTGATTCCATACAGCATACTCCTGTGGTACCCAGAACTAGAAGAGTGACCAATTAAAGGCCAGGGTACTGAATCACTGCGTTGCAAGGTCCTAAAGCTGGAGAGTCAAGTGGAGGTTCTGCATCACTCATACAATGGCAGACCCACCATCTGTCAAGGTGATGGTGAAGGGAAAATAGGAGAAGGAGTGAAATGGGAAGGGTAAGAGGAAAACATAGAAAGAGCGACAGAAAAGGGTACGAGCGTGAGAGAGAGGAAAGAGCGCGAACACGAGTAAAGGAAATGCACGAGATAAGAGAGCGAGAGAGAAAAGAGAGAGAAGAGAAAGGTCGAGAGAAAGAGAAAGGTAGAGAGAAATACAGATGAGTCTTCCTTATTTTTGTATTAACCATTGTTATTTTGCTGTGTTCTTGAAGCTGCAGCTGTTACCTGATGGATATGAGGAGGGGGTTGGGTCTCTTGTGGTTTCAGGTCCAGTCACTCCAACTGAGTGTACCATGTTGGCCTAGATGTGCTTTAGGCCATGTGGACTGCCCAGATGCCAACTGGAAATCCGACTTGGCAAGGGAAGAAAGCCTCGACTGGAAATGCACCACTTGACAGGTGCGACCTGAGCCAGCAGCTCACAGTCGGGATCGTGGTGTTACACCATTGCGAGGGCTGATAGCACAAAAATCGCAGGCCTGGTCACCTGTCACTGTTCTTTGAGAATTCAGCCCATGCTGTGTAAGTTCCTATGTGGGTAACGGCCATTCTGGTGACATACTGAAGTGTAACCAGCCTTTCTGAAACTACATTTCAATAAAGCATCAACATATTCAGCAGGGGACTGGATAGGAGGCGGTTAGCAAGAAAAACAGTATGAATGAAGAAACCCTTTTGACTTCAGTTGTAGAAATGCAGAAACAAACATTCTCAAAAGGCTGACAGAAATAATCAGTGCATCAGCCTCATAGACAGCACACACTGAGATGCTAATTTGTGCCTCTTCAACATGTATACAACTAAACTCTAACGAGCAGTGACCCACAGGTGCTGTGACTGAACACCAAACCTTTTAAGTACAAAGAGTACACAGGGGTCTGAGGGGGTTACCTGGTCCTTCTTCATCTCTCCATCCATGATAAGATCAAGGTCTAAGAAAAGCTTGGGTTCACTTTCTTTCATGACCTTCATGTTAGTGGAATCATCAATCTGTTCACATCTCCAGAACAAGAGTTTCAAAAGATCCATAAATAGTCCAATCAGCTCTAAGCCAGTGCCTCTTTTCATCTGAAACAATAAAGAAAGATGTAGGATAGCACCAGAATAAGTTATCTCCTTAGAGGAATTACAAATCGGCAAGCAATTAATCTTTATCTCCTACCCATTCATCAGTGCAATCACCAAATAAAAACCGAAAGAACTGTGGATGCTGTAAATCAGAAACAAGGAAAGGAACTTGCTGGAAAAGATCAGCAGGGCTCTACAGGCCTACAAGGTAGCCAGGAAGGAACTCAAGAATGGACTTAGGAGAGCTAGAAGTGGGTATGAGAAAACCTTGGCGGGTAGGATCAAGAAAAACCCCAAAGCATTCTATGCTTATGTGAGGAACAAAAGGATGGCCAGAGTGAGGGTAGGGCCAATCAGGGATATTAGAGGGAACTTGTGTGCGGAGTCAGAGGAGGTAGGGGAGGTCCTTAATGAATACATTGCTTCAGTATTCACCTGTGAGGACATCATGAAACAGGCAGATATGCTCGAACAGGTTGATGTTAGGAGGGAAGATGTGCTAGAAATTTTGAACAACATGAGGATAGCTAAGTCCCCTGGGCCAGACGGGATATATCCAAGGTTGCTACGGAAAGCAAGGGAAGAGATTGCTGCCTCTTTGGCAATGATCTTTGTGTCCTCACTGTCCACTGGAGTAGTGCCAGAAGATTGGAGGGTGACAAATGTCATTCCCTTATTCAAGGAAGGGAATAAGGATAATCCTGGAAGTTACAGACCAGTCAGTCTTACTCCTGTGGTGGGCAAATTATTGGAGAGGATTCTGAGACATAATATTTATGATTACTTGGAAAAGCACAGTTTGATTAGAAATATTCACATGCCTTTGAGGGGGGCAGGTCATGCCTCACAAGCCTTACTGAATTCTTTGAGGATGTGACAAAATACATCAATGAAGGTAGAGCAGTGGATGTGGTGTATATGGATTTTAGCAAGGCATTCGATAAGGTTCCACATGGTAGGCTTATTCAGAAAGTAAGGAGGCATGGGATTCAGGGAAATTTGGCTGTCTGGATAGAAAACTGGCTGTCCAATAGAAGACAGAGGGGGTAGTAGATATAAAGTATTCAGCCTGGAGCTTGGTGACCAGTGGTGTTCTGGGACCTCTGCTCTTTGTGATCTTTGTAAATGACTTAGATGAGGAAGTGGAAGGGTGGTGGAGTTGTGGATAGCATGGAGGGCTGTTGTAGGTTGCAACGGGACGTTGACAGGATGTACAGACGGGCAAAGAAGTGGCAGATGGAATTCAACCCGGAAAAGTGTGAAGTGATTCATTTTGGAAGGTCAAATTTAAATGCAGAATACAGGGTTAATGGCAGGATTCTCCGCAGTGTGGAGGAACAGAGCAATCTAGGGGTCCGCGTCCATAGATTCCTCAAAGTTGCAACCCAAGACGATAGGGTTGTAAAGAAGGCGTATGGTGTGTTGGCTTTCATTGGCAGAGGAATTGAATTTAAGAGCTGTGAGGTTATGCTGCAGCTCTATAAAACTCTGGTTTGACCACACTAGGAATATTGTGTTCAGTTCTGGTCGCCTTAGTATAGGAAAGATGTGGAAGCTTTAGAGAGGGTGCAAAGGAGATTTACCAGGAGGCTGCCTGGACTGGAGGGCAGGTCCTATGAGGAAAGGTTGAGGGAGCTAGGGCTTTTTTCATTTGAGTGAAGAAAGATGAGAGGTAACTTGATAGAGGTGTACAAGATGATGAGAGGCATAGACAGAGTGGATAGTCAGAGACGTTTTCCCAGGGCAGAAATGACTATTACGAAGGGGTATAATTTTGAGGTGATTGGAGGAAGGTATGGGGAGATGTCAGAGGTAGGTTCTTCACACAGAGAGTGGTGGGCGTGTGGAATGTGCTGCCGGCAGTGGCGGTGGAGTCAGATACTTTAGAGACTTTTAAGCGGCTCTTGGATAGGCACATAGAGGATAGTTAAATGTAGGGTATGCAGGGTAAATTCATCTTAGTAGGATAACAGGTCGGCACAACATTGTGGGCCGAAGGGCCTGTGCTGTGTTATACTGTTCTATGTTCTAGGTTTGGCAGCATCTGTGAAGAGAAATCAGAGTTTACATTTCACGTCTGGTGACCCTTCCTCAGAACTGATGGTAGCAGGGAAAATGTCGATTTTTATGCGGAAGGTAAA
The DNA here is from genome assembly GCA_024137785.1 of Ginglymostoma cirratum. Classification (NCBI taxonomy): domain Eukaryota; kingdom Metazoa; phylum Chordata; class Chondrichthyes; order Orectolobiformes; family Ginglymostomatidae; genus Ginglymostoma; species Ginglymostoma cirratum. The sequence continues at coordinate 9,183,785 of JAHRHZ010000061.1, read as the reverse complement.
GTGGGGGTGAGGGGACGAGGAGTAAACGGTACCCATTATTAGCCACTAACAGTCTCCGTTAACAGCTATTCACCCTTCCAGCCAGAGTGTTATCCACTTCTTTGTCTGCCCAATGGCTTTTCTCTCTCTTTGGGCTCTATCCCCACCTATTATTTAATCCTCAACCGCTTGCCCCAACTTGTCTTCTGCATTAAAAAATGACATTTTCCTAGCTACCATCAGTTCTGAGGAAGGGTCACCACACTAGGGCGGCACGGTGGCTCAGTAGTTAGCAGTGCTGCCTCACAGCACCAAGGACCTGGGATTGATTCCACCCTCGGGTCACTGTCTGTGTGGAGTTTGCACATTCTCCTCGTGTCTGCGTGGATTTCCTCCGGGTGCTCCGGTTTCCGCCCGCAGTCCAAATATGTGCAGGCTAGGTGGATTGGCCATGCTAAATTGCCCCTAGTGTTAGGGATGTGTAGAGTAGGTGGGTTATAGGGGGATGGGTTTGGGTGAGATGCTCTGAGTGTCGGTGTGGACTTGTTGGACCGAAGGGCCTGTTTCCACACTGTAGGGATTCTATGAAATATTAACTCTGATTTCTCCTCACAGATACTGCCAGAACTGCTGAGTTTTTTCAGCAACTTCTGCTTTAGTGAGTGCAATCACCAAAATTGTTAAGCAGGAAACACTTTCAGGAGTGTTGCTGTTTTGAGATAATTGATCTAAAGTAACTGATGCATTCCCAAAGTTTTAAAACAACACATTGAAACACTATGAGACCAGCTGCCTACTGACAAGACATACTGATTTTGGTGTTTTTAACACTTGAAAAGCAAACTCAAATCAGCAGAAAACAATAGGAACAACTAAAACTATAACTCTCCAAAACCACTAAACACCTTGCCCAAGGCTTAGGCAGTTAACAGACACATGAATTGAGTGATGTAATGCGTAAGATATGTTTTAATGCGAGTGAATCTAACTAAGACTGTTGCTGCTATTTGTTTCACATACAAACACACAGAAAATGATGGAATGGATGACTCTGTCTGCCCTAAAATATTCTGATGTCGTGAATGGACATTTTTAATCACACAGAGCGAGAAAGAACCAAATTCCTTAGTAAAATTAAAAGTGCCAAATGTCACAGCATGGGATTTGCGGCAGGATTGGGTCTAAAAGGGGCTGAAAAATATACTTTTCCCTCTCTTATAATGGCAGGTACTGCTATAGAGATTGGGCATTTACGGAAGCCCTGCATAAACTGATACAAATATAGCATGAGAACGAAGACCTGGCTCAAAGTTTGATCCCATTGCCCATGATTCACATGATGGTAACAAATCACTGTTTCTGCCAACCATGCTGAGGGCCAGGAAGGACCTGGATGAACGTAAAAAAGCAAGAGGTAAGGCCAAATAAAAGTACCATCTGGGGCAGGGATTGGAAGAATAATTCTTGGTTTTCTATCAAGAAATGCTATCTGGACGCATGTGCTTGTGAAGACGTGATGGCGTGATGGCGTGGTGGTAATGTCACTGGGCTTGTCGTCCAAAATGCAAGGCTAGTGTTCTGGCAACACAGGTTTGAATCCCACTTCCGCAGGTTTGAATTCAATAAAACTCTGGAATTAAAAACAGCTAACCTAATGGTGACCACGTGTCTAAAGTTGTAAAAACCCATCTAATTCGCTGAGTGTTTGAACTGCGTTGTCCTTACCTGGTTGAGCCTACTTGTGACTCTAGAGTTGCAGCAATGTGGTTGACTTTTAAATTGTTGGGCAATTAGGGCTGAACGTTAAATACTGGCCAGGCCAACAATGCCCATGTCCCATGAACAAATAAAGCAAAAAAAAAAAAAAAATCACGGAAGCAGGGTGCAATTGGGTTGGGTTTTGGGGTGGCAGCAGGATAAGGGGGTGGGGTAGGTGTCGTTGGTTTGGCGATCTGGGTTCGGTGGAGTTGGGGGGAATGTTGCAAATAGCTGTTCACGTTAATAGTTACCTAGGATTTTAATCCTCAGATTCTTTTCTGGGTAATGATTAAGTTAAACCGAGTCAGGACTCTTCTTGAGGGATCCAGACTGGGGAGGAATTGCCAACCAGAATCTTCAGTTTCACAGGTAATTCACATTGAATCTGCTACGAAGGGGTTCCTGGATGATCCTTATGCACAAGTTCAACCTGCACTGTTCCAATTACTCACTGGCCATCAGAATTCCTGGGCAGTGTTTGAGTTGGCTCCAAATAAAACAGATGTTGTGTGGTGCGTGCACTGGCCTTGTGGGGGCAGCAGTGCATTGATTTTATCTTGCATTGAGGAACGTGTTTGAGAAATGTCAACCTGAATCCCATGTTCCAGTGAGTAATTGGAGCAGTGCAGGTTGAACTTGTGCATAAGGATCATCCAGGAACCCCTTCGTAGCAGATTCAATGTGAATTACCTGTGAAACTGAAGATTCTGGTTGGCAATTCCTCCCCAGTCTGGATCCCTCAAGAAGAGTCCTGACTCAGTTTAACTTAATCATTACCCAGAAAAGAATCTGAGGATTAAAATCCTAGGTAACTATTAACGTGAACAGCTATTTGCAACATTCCCCCCAACTCCACCGAACCCAGATCGCCAAACCAACGACACCTACCCCACCCCCTTATCCTGCTGCCACCCCAAAACCCAACCCAATTGCACCCTGCTTCCGACCCCAACCAAATCTATTGGTCTGACACCCTGCACTCCATCCCTGTCCAACCCTAGACTTTATAACCACTCTCAACTACAGAACCTGACATGCTGAGAAGACTTCAGCCTGACCCAACGTTCTTTCCGACTGGTGAACCAGATAATCCCCTGACGTGAACTGACACTCCCCAACACCTTGTCTGCACCCCACCCCAGATACAATTGCTCCCCTCCACTCAGGCCCAGTAATACCCCCACCACACCCATCAGGCTGAATGCACGACCTCAACTCCTCTTGCCCAAACTGATACATCTTCAACCTACTCAAAGCACTCATCTGGTTAACTGACACCGTACCTAACGGGAGTCTCACCTGGCACACTGACACTCTAAACCAACTGGCTCCTTAACTTCACAATTACCTTCCATGCTACCTGGGCTTGATTCAGCCTTTGGTGACTGTCTGTATGGAGTCTGCATGTTCTCCCAGAGTCTGTGTGGGTTTCTGCTAGGTGAGCTGGTTTCCTCCCACAGTTGAAAGATATGCAGGTTAGGTGGAATGGCTATGCTAAATTGTCCGTAGTGTCCAGGGATGTGTTAGGTAGGTGGATTAGCCATGGTTAATGTGGGGTTGCGGGGATGGGGCAGGGGATCTGGGTGGGATGCTCTTCGGAGACTCAGTGGGCCCAACTGGCCTCTTTCCACATAGGGATTCTATGATGAAACAAGATCATCCTTGTTGTTAAATTCCTGAACAAGTGTGTGGGTGGGGGCTGTTGAAGAATCTCCAGTGCAGCAGGCACATAAACACAGGTTAAAAAAAAAAATTACACTTTATGCTGTGCCCTTCATGCTCCAGGGACATTTCAGTTTCTCAACTGAAGAAGTATAATAAATACTCCAACAACAAATTGATGGCTAAGGTGCAATAAATAAGATGCAGTGTGGCACTTAAATTTCAGATATCTCTCTTAAGCGAATAGGCCTTATTAAATAAAAGCAAAATTTACAATAAAAACAGAATATGCTGGAGAAACTCAGCAACTCTGGTAACATCCATAGGTGCCAAAGTGGAAGAGACAGAATTAACATTTTGAGTCCAATATGATGCTTCTTCTGAACAGAATACACTGTCACATGCATTGTAACCTTTCAACATAAACCAAGATTTTGTTCAAATCTTACTCTGACAGCAGAGTTTTAAAACTGAAATCACATAGTTCTGCTTATTTTGAAGCGAGCAATTCACTTTTCACAAACAAGATGGAGGCGAGCAGTAATATAAAAAGCAAAATACTGTGGCTGCTGGAAATCAGAAAGAAAACCAGAAAATATTTCACTTACTCCGCAACAAAACAGGAAGAAAATTAGACCTGAAACTCATGTTTTTCTCCCCACCCTTTCCAGTATACTAAGTTTCAGTTTTAGGGGTTAAGCAGAGTAAGATACTACACAGACATTATTTCAACATTAAAGGAACAGTTAATTGTTGTATAAAAATATAGTTTTCCCTGTTGGACTGGGAACAAATATCATACTCACTTTACTAAAGTTCTCCACAGAAGTTCGGATGTATAAAATCACCTGCTTCACAGCCAGAACTAGCTCGTGTAGACACAATTTTGTAACAGCTTGCTTCAAATCTTCTTTAACCTCATCATTTAGAAGGGTGGTATCTCCCATTCCATATGCACTCATTAGAAGGCTGCAGAATGAAGTATCTTTCAATAGTGCAGGATTCATTGTATCTGAACCAAACTGTTCAAGCTGTGAATAAATTTCAGAAAAAAAGTCATTTTTTCAATTCATTCAAAAATAGCTTTTTGTCAATTAATGAAATAGTTCAGTTAATGTGATTTCTAAGACCCCCCCGATTGTGTGATTGCACCTGCAGGTAAATCCATGCAACATTACTAATTTTGTGATCATGGTTTGCACTTGCCTAATCCAGCACCCTGTGGTCCTGCACCCACTGTACTTCCAGTTTTCCGAAGAATCTGCAGGGTGTCTGGTTCCCTGAAGAAGAATCATTTTACAGTGTAGCAAGGTAGATTTCCAGACAATTAGCTGATGCCAAGGCAGTTTAAAGTTACCAATAGAAGTTCGCACAGGGGAAAAGCTTTTATGAGTCAGCATCTTCAGGATAAAAGTGGGGCGGGAATAGAGAAAGGAATTGTATAAAAACTCCCAAGCTGACCCTGACATGGTCTGGCAAATTCTCTGGTCAGACAAATACCCGGTACCAAGGTACAACCTGTTCAACAATGTCTGCAATGGTCATTTTGCAGCTTTGAGATATCAAAATACTCCAAGAAAATTATTTCCTGTATATTTAGGTCTTTAAGCACTAACGGAGTGTGTTGTTCTCATATATCTTGCGCACAGAATGTTTTTAATTTTTAAGTATATAAAAAAACCCTAATGTTCATGCTTCTTTGAAGAGTTTGCATTTGTTTATACAAGGTCTTGCTTAAATTCTCAGAATAGAATGCAGTTTATTCCATTATCTCAGGATATACCAAAGTACATCACAGCTAATTAACCCTTTGGGAAGGATGCGCATCTTGGCTAAACAAAGAAGTTAATCATAGTATCAAATCGAAAGAAACAGTGCACAAATCTGTAAAGATTTTGGTAAGGCAGACAATTGGTCAGATTTTAAGAAAGAGCAAAGAATGGCTTCAAAAAAAAAGGACAGAATATGGAAAAAAATGTTAGTAATATAAAAGTTGATCATAAGAGTTTCTATAATATTTAAGTAGGAAAAGAGTAACTAGAGCTAGTGATGGTCCTCTAGAGAGTGAGTTTGAGGAATTGGTATTGGAAAATAAGCCATTGAACACATACTTGCTTCTGTCTTCACTTTTGAACTCTTAAAAACTTTCCTTAAAGTAAATGGAGAATCAAGAGGTAAAAGGGACGGAGGAAATAAAACCAACACCAAGGAAAAAAGGTACCAGGAAAGCTATGAGACCTAAATTCCAACAAGTTCCCAGGATAAGATAGCCTGTGCATCCTACCGTCTTAAAAGAAGTAGCTGCAGTGATAGTGGAAGCACTGCTTATAATCTCGAAGGGTCCCAGCGGATTGGAAAATATATTATGCAACACTTTTATTCAAGAAATGAGGGAGACAGGAAGCACGAAACTATAGGTCAGTTAGCCTTACATCTGTCAACTGGAATTACTAGTATCTGTTATTGAGGAAGTTACTGCAAGATAGTCAGAAAATCACGATGGAGAGTCAACATAGTTTTGTGAAAGGAAAATGGTGCGTAACAAATTTATTACAGATCTTTGAGGAAGTTAAGAAAAGTGGATTAAAGGGAACATGTGGATGCGGTGCACCTGGATTTCCAAAAGGTGCTACATCAAAGGTTATTGCATAAGATAACAGTGCATGGATAAAGGATTGGTTAGCTAACAGGAAACAGAGACTGGGGATAAATGGATCATTTTCAGATGGGCAAATCGTAATTAATAGAGTATTACAGGGATCAATGATGTGAGACATTTTGTCATGTGTACATTTCTGTCATAAGGCCTTTCTTTGTCTTTTAATACGTCTTGTATCTATTCTTGTGTTCAAACGTAGCCAGTTGTGAGGTGCAGCAACATCCTAAGCGTTAAACCATTTAATAGCAACATGGAGTTATGACATGAGAAAGATTCTGATCAAGGATATTAATGCTGGGAAAATCAGGGACACACAGACAGAAATATGTACAAAAAGGGGAGGTCGCAGGTGATCCAGATGCTTTGATTGTAGCAACTGACCTGGACACTAGTCTCTTAGCAATGTGAGCATGACCGCTTCCTGCCTTACCAAGGTACAGAAATCACATCCATTGTTGGCATGCATTGGGTACATCTTTCCTGCTGGTAGCAGGTATGACCACATGTAGGTGGTCTTGCACAGGCAAGATGGGACTGGTAACCCAAGCAGATGACCCAATTTAAGACATTGTATGTCAAGATACCAGGATCAGAAAGGTGTATAAAGCCACAATCCTCAAGAATATTACTGCTGTAGTCAGGAAGCATGACTTGATCAGTCACAGGAAGACGTGGGGAATTAGATGGCAGAGAAACCCATGGTAACATGGAATACGGAATCTCACTAAACAACTACGGCTTTGAGTTTATGGAAGTTATTGCTTGGTAAATTAATAGATGGCTACCACATAAACAGGAAATCATATCCAAAGTTTGTTTTGTGCTGTTGATATCTACAGTATCAGGTAAGGACCTCAGAGGACAGTGAGATGCCTTGCTTAAAAGTCTTACAATGCTAGGACCTCAACTATTTACAATCTATATCAATGATTTGGATGATGGGACTGAATGTATGGCAGATAAATTTGCTGATGACACCAAGATAGATAGAAAGTAAGTTGAAAAGACGAGGTAAAGAGTCTACAAAGAGGAGTAGACAGGTTAAGTCAGTGGGCAAAAATGTGGCAAATGGAGAATAAAGTGATAGAATATGAACTTGTTCATTTTGAAAAAGAAGTATACTATAAATGGAGAGAGATTGCAGCAGAACTTGGTGATATGGAGGGACGCGTTACTATACAAACAACACAATGTTAGTATGCAAGTACAGCAAGTGATTATCAATACAAAGGGAATGGAATATAAAATTAGGAAAGTTTTACTGCAGCCGCACAGGGTCTTGGTAAGACCGCTCCTAGAGTTATGAGTGGAATTCTAGTTTCCTTATTTAAAAACAGATTCAATGCATTAGAAGCAGTTCAAAGAAAATTCACACAACTCTTTGTGGGTTGAAGTCTTAACTTTTGATGAAAAGTTTAACAGTTTAGGCCTATACCCATTACACATTAGGGAAATGAGAAGTTATTTCACTGAAACATTAGAGGACATGACAGAGTGAATACTGGGAGGATGTTTCCTCTTGTATGGGTAAAAAGCAAGGGGTATAGCTTAAAAATAAGAGGTCTTTTCTTTCAGATGGAGCTGAGGAGAAATGTCTGGTCTCAGAACTTGGAATTCTCTTCCCCAGAAAGTATATAAGGCTGGGTCATTGATCTCTTCAAGACAGAGTTAGATCTGATTGACAAGGAACTTAAGGGATATGGACAGGAAAGCAGAGTTGAGACCACAATCTGATTGAATGCAGAACAGGCTTGGAAAGGCAAATAGTTCACTCTTGCTCCTAAGTCCCATGTTCCTATAAATTACTTCTGGAGTTATAGTCACTGTTGTAATCTAGGGGAAAGTGGTAGTCAATTTAAACAGCAAAGTCCTGCAAACAGTATGAGATAAACACTCCTGAATAATATCACTAAGTAAACAACAAAATGTTAGTATGCAAGTACAGCAAGTGATCAGCAAGACAAGCTGAATGGAATATAAAAACGAAGAAGTTTCACAGCAGCTGCACAGGCCTTGGTGAGTGCACTGCTGGAGATGTGAGCAGAATTCTGCTTTCCTTATTTAAAACAGATTTAATTGCATTTGAAGCAGTTCAAAGAAAATTCACACAACTCTTTCTAGAATGATGGGCTTATCTCGTGATGAAATGTTAACAGTAGGGTTGCATATAGACAGCGAAGAGAGTGAGGCCAAAGGTGGGTTCCTGGGGTGCACTTGGGTTAATGTGCAAGAGAAGCTCCTCTCGGCAATATAGTACTTGTAGAGGAACTATCTGTGACTGGATCAGGAGGGCGGTGCACTAAAAATGGAGTGCACAGATTTGGACAAAATGATAGAATGAGGTTTAAGGTATGATTAATTTTGTCAAAGGTCAAGAATAATATGAAGCAGGGAGCCAGGCTCAAGATACGTTGAACATAGGTTTGACCAATATGGCCTGTACCGTAAGTGGGGAGAAAACAAAATTTGGAGTTGTTTAATTAAGGAGTTGCTTAATGATAAGATTATAAACACATTGCATGATTTTTATTTTTAGAGGAGGAGGGGAACAGAGGAGGCAAGGTTTTAGACAGGATGGTAAAATATCACATCCGAGTTTAGCCCCAACATTAACATTAACGATATAGATTTTAGGTTATACTATAAATTCTACAGCGCTAATTAAAATTCAAGACATTTCAGGAACGCTCACGTTGAGAGTCAATAAGTAAACCATCAACAAAGTGTATTTGAAATTAGTACTATTAGTACAAACAGTATAGACACACACTGATTTTATTGTTAAGTGCCAACCCAGCTGTTGAATGATTCCACGTAGAAATTCAATTTCTTACCAGCGTTTCCTGGGCTTGTTGTGGGATCCAAAGCCTATAATATTTGTGCAGCTGCAAAATATTTTTGTGCATAGTTTGTTTTGCAGGCAATGAATCTAGTTCTTTGTCATATGACTGTAATACCAGACACAAAGCCAATGGATCTCTTTGCACATGTAGAATGTCAGTCATAACAACAGAAAGATACTTCAGAATAGCATCTGCAATGGCACAAGAAGATGGGAATCAGTAAATGAGACAGCTGAGTATTTAGTTTTATTCAGTTGAGGCTTTGAGCAACAATTTCAAGATATCGGATATGTTACCCCTAAACTAAAAGCTCCACCCATTAAAACTCACACAAATGCACTTGTTTTTTTAAAAAGATTGTTTGGCTTCCTTTGTTCATGATAACACCATGCAACAATCTGCTTCAACAATTACGTAGAGTTCTTGAGCAAGTTTAGCAATAGTATACAAACAAAGGATGTAGCAACAGTCAAACAGAACTTTAGTAAGTAAAATGGAAGGGAAAAGGAGAAAACAGAACGCAAATTTCATCTTCTCCATACATCATCATGATAGTTTATTTGATCCTTTGTGTATTTTTATATAAATGAATTGAAGCATCAGAACAGGAGTTGCAATGAAAATACTTTGTATTTGTGCTGATCAAAACCACACACAATTTCAACTGAAGAATAAAGATTAAAATGCCAGAATTAGGGAGTTCTGGTGTACAGAGTGAACCGCTTATCAAAGATCATTCAGCAATTCACCTTTTCCACTACTGTTTTCTAAAATAACCTTGTTCTTGGCTTCCAAAGCAGCTGTAACCACTGCACTGAAAGGAAAGGTCTGTGCGATCATATCCTCACTCAAAGTAATCCCAATCTCTTCATTCAGACCTTCACTGGTCTCCATAATAACATCCACCATATCCAGAACATCTGAAAGAGAATAAAAGATTAGAGAATCATTCTATACAAAGTGAATATAATTGCTGGGTAATGGTCCACTTCACTTTACACAGTTCATGGAATTTACATGCATTTTACTGGATGATGTTCATTGAGCAGAAGTATATCGGAAGAAAATACTGCAGAGTTTGCACATTATTTATACATTGGGAATAATTATAAGGTAGTTAACATAGTAATTCTCTCACTTCAGTTGGTAAGGGATTTGATAATCTGTTGATCTTTTCATTTCATAAATCTATGTTCAAATTCAGTTTAGATTGACAGGATGAAAGTCGCTGCATCCTGATGGGCAAAATGTCAGGGAAGCTACAAGATCACTGCTCTAGAAAATGGAGAAGTATTTACATGGGCTCACTTTCTTTTGAAATCAGAGGTGAAATGAATTGATGGAGTCCGAGAAAATGGAGTTCTAACCATGTAATATGTGTCTCGGGAATTCTTGATACTGAAATGGAAAATATTTTGCCAACCACAAATGACGTACGATCAAGAACAAGAGTAGGCCACTCATCCCTTCACTATTTAATAAGATTGTGGCTGATATGATTTCAACTCCGATGCTACATTCCTACCTATCCATGATAATCTTTCATCAACTTGAATGCGAATCAACAGTTAAATGCAAAAGCCAGGATTATTTGTTTCAGTGCATTTAAAAAATGATTTTTCAAACACTATACATAATGGTCAAAATACTGTGGTTGGATGTACACAATTTACTAATCTGAGATTTTAAAGGAGGGCATAAAATGAAGTTGAAAACCCCAGGCCACAACTATGCAATTCATTCCACCAGAACTAACATCACTGGTTGAAACACTTGTTTAAAATTCATTCACGGATGAGCTCATTGCTGCCTGGTGATTCATTGCCCATGCCAGAGAGCAGTTAAGAGTCAACCACACTGCTGTGGGGCTAGAGTCACATGTAGTCCAGACCAGGTAAGGGTGGCAGTTTCCCTCCCTAAAGGTCATTAGTGACACTGACAATTCAGAATGGCTTCATGGTCATTATTAAACTCGTAATCTCAGACTTTTATTGGATTCAAATTCCACCAGTGCCATGTCAGGATTCAAACCGAGGTCCCCAGAACATTACCTGGCTCTCTGGATTAACAGTCCAGTGATAATACCACTGAGCTATCACCTCCCACTAACTGATTGATTAACATTTATGTTCAGAAAGGTTTACTTTTGCTCTTTGTTTTTTCGTACGGTAACAGTACGAGAATCAGTATTTTTTATTGCTTCCCTGCTCACCATCAATATGTGAGATAGGCAAGCTGACGGTATCAGAGTCCTGTCCACCAAGGTTTGCTTGAAGCATGCTGGCTTCTTGTATTGCATCTGAGATCTTGTCTGTGTAAGGATATGGATTTGATATTAACTTTATCAGAACCTAGGAAAACACACAAAGCAATTTATGAAAATTGTGCATATGCAAATAAGAAAAAGAAATCTGTGAAATAAGCAAAATTGAAAATCCTACTCTATATAAACACATATATTAAGAGCAAGAGTGAGCCAATTGTATTACTGTCACTTAGTGACATCATATCAACTGTTCAACTTGTTGGATCTAACTATTCTACAGTTTTTAAATGTTGCAATTTATGATATTAAGGAAGGAGCAACACCAGTACCCAGTACCATGGAGCGGAAAGAGTTTCTAATCTTAGTCAGTGTGTACGGGTACTTTTGGGTACACTAGTGGAATGTGAAAAACAGGCTGATGGCTAAACTACTTACAGCATTGAGCAACCTGCTAGGAACAAGCCATTCATCCATTTGTGTCAGCTACGGAGGTATATGTGAAGAATATGCAAAAAAAAGGGTGAAAGATGTTTGTCCTTTGTTAGGAGGAGATGTTCTCTGAACATTAGAACGCTAATTTTTAGAACAAACATTCCTAAATTGTGCAGGCAAATCAAATTTGTATTTTATATCAAGTAGAAAGCAGTCCTTGGAATTTATTTCAATAAGATACCATCCATAACTGCATAAAGGGATCAGTTTACAAGAATGACACTTTTGTACTTATGTGAAGCTCTTTGGGAGCCCTGAGATTGTGATCAGTGCTATTTAGATGCAAGTCTCTCATCCTAAATGAATTCATTATAAACTTAGCGAGAAGTGTGCAATAAAACATCAAAAATATACATTGTAAGGACACTATTCTCAACTCTACCACATTGTACCAGGGATGAACTTGCCACTAAACACACCGACTCTTCTACTTGATTGTGGAATTTGATAACTAAGTATTTTTAACAATATCATTTACAATGCAATTATCTTCAACTTTATGCAAATATGGCATACAGGATCTGTTAACATAATCTGTACTTACCCTTTCAAGAAATAAAATGACACTCTCTTGTTCCGAATCAGAAACAGATGAAAGACCTTTCAGCCACAGTTCTAGCTCTTTCCAGGTGTATTCAAAAATTCCACTCTCTTTTAAGACCTAGCCAAGAAACAAAGGCTTGTAAAACTTTACAGCTGCCCATTGAGAAAGGAGTGGTCCAAGAGAACACAAGGTGAAGGAACTCCTTGAGTCCCAGGTGATAATAATAAGTTTACCACTGGAAATTTCAACCATCTTAAACAGGAATAAAATAAAGAATGTTTGGTAATAGTTTTTAAACACAAGAAAAAAATTTAATTGAATTGTGATTCTAAATACATTCAAAAGCTGAATCTTCTAATTTCAGGCAAATTCACCACTGCACGTGTGTGCAATTTAGTGCCTTAGGTATTTGAAGGAAATCAACAGTGCTGCGCTCAAAACTTCTCCTTTCGAGGACAAAATGGTCTTCCTAAGGTGGAAATAAAATTCACTCAACTGCTATGAACCACCACATTTCCTTGTATGCATAAGGGTTTCAGTTTAAAAGAGGAGGATACATATTCTTTTTGGTTCCAGTAAAACTGAACTCAGCTGAAGAATGTATCACAGTTGATTTTTAATAAATTACCTCAACAAAGTACTTCAAAATACATCTGCCATAGGATAATGGATTGGATTTTAATGTTCCCCTGCCAGCAGACCTGAGAAGGCTGGCATGGTTAATCCAGTGCTTGGCTTTCCTGCTGCATCCTCATATGCTCAAAAATTCTGTCAAGCTTTCAGAAGGGCTGTGGAGGTGTCAGGCAGCTCTTAAGGGTCTCATTCCACTATCACCAGTATTTTACCCCTGGTGGAGACAGAGTCCACTAAGCAAGAAGCTCAGCAGCTTTAGCTGGAGAATCTGTTATTAGTTAACCAGGGTGGTGGTGCAGGGGACTGTCACGTACATCTCGCTACTAAGGTCATTCCCCACCTTTCCCCCTTGCCAGCCCCTTTTTCTTTTAATTAATTCATAGAATGTGGCCATCACTAGCTGAGCCAGCGTTTATTGCCCATCCACAATTGCCCAGAGTCGACCACATTGCTGCGAATCTGAAGTCACATGTAGGCAAGACCAGGTAAGGAAGACAGATTTCCTTCCCTAAAGGATACAGTAAACAAATAGGCTTTCACGACAATCAATAGTGGCCACATGGTTGCAATTCCAGCAGCAGTTACCCAACTTGGAGGTGCGCTGGGACCACAGAGCTATCACCCATTCAATTTTCTCACTAAAGTGGGACTTCCTCCTATGAAAGGGATACAGAACTCACTTTGAAGTGATAAATGTTGTTATCATGTTAAATTGTTGTAGGTCAGTGATCCTGTGCGAATGCCCTTGGCAGGGATCACAGTACCCTGTCAAATTCAGTTTAAAAAAGTCCTATTTAACTCGTGAGATATTTAAATGGATGGAATTTACCATGCAATATTTGCATATCATCATTTAACAATCCACATGCAAATCCTTTATCAAATATTTTAAAGAGGTATTGCGTAGAGTCATTTTATTCTCTCTACTCTCTCAAAAAGTCATCCTTGGACAAGGTGCCAAATATAGGCCGTTCCACCATGCTAATCCATAGCTAGTATGGTAATTTAATTTAGCTATAAATAAAAAATGAATTGTGATTTAGAACAGTCATTTGTAAGATGGACGTGTATGTCGAACAGCTGTTCTATGCTTAAAACCAGATTTTTTATGCAAAATGGCAATATTCACGGCATATATGTAAAGCTGTTAATTCAAAGCTAACAAAAGAACCTGATGTGTCCATAAAAACTTACTACTAACTATACATTAACTGTGTTTAATTGTATGTAGGCAATAGGCATTGGCTGAGGTTTAACGTGAGTACATGTAAAAGATATACTTGCCCCTTTAAGGGACTGTTGCTATACAGTTTGGGTAGCATAAACTAAATTATCCAAATTAAGTTAAATTGCTTTGTAGAGTGTATAAGGAGACATCTATTGAAAGTAGTTGAGCAGAGTTGGTGTTATATGCCAGTAATGATTAATTTTGTAATTAAATGTAAAACTTAGTGTAAACTGAATCCAGCACTACCCTTCATCAATCGTTTGTTCAGAAAGTAACATTACCACTCAGCCAACATATTTCCTACAACCTGCATTAGTTCAAATTATGAATCAACTGTCAAGCTGACTGGTCAATAGATTGTCTTGAATTATTCGAAAATGTGGAAAAGAGACAAACAGTATATTTCTGATGTAACAAATGTAGAGACGGATGAACACAGCAGGCCAAGCAGCATCAGAGGAGCAGGAAAGCTGACGTTTTGGGCCTAGACCCTTCTTCATAAATCATTTCTGATGTTGGTCATTAAACTGGCGCCTAAAATTCACAGTAAGCAGGACTTAAATTACTTTGGGGAATGTATTAATAGCAAGAAGATTTTCTTGACTCATTCAAATTAAATTTACAATATTATTTGAAAGCTAACGGCTTGTATGTGTTGTCAAATAATGGGAATTAAATAATGGGAATAATGTCAATTAAAATCTCAACTCACCTTTATAATAAGATGCTTGGTCGACATTTGCAGTTGAGAGCTCTTACTAGTCACATACATTTTAATCAACAAATAAAATACTGATTTTTCTCCACCACTTTTCTCTGTACTTGTGATATCCTACAAAAAAATACGCAGAATAAATCAGTTGTTGTATCAGACAGTATCTTCACATTAAAACCATAAATCTCAGTAGTGATTAGATTCAGCATTATGATCAGACAAAATGTGGACTTTTGCATGTTCTACATGTATTATATTTTAAAGAATTATTAACAGAATGCTGTGAAAAGTTAACTTTGGTAGCCTCTATTATGATTATGATCCTTGTGATTATATGTAAACTTATGGGGAGGATGCTAGGAATGGAGAATTTTAGGTACGAAGAAAGGCTGGGCAGTTTGAGCCAGTTATCTTTGAAGCTAGAAGGCTGAGGGAAAATTTAAGTGAAGAGTATAAAACTACGAAGGCCCTTGATTCGAAGATTAATAATTAAGAGCATTATTTAAATGAATTGGCAGAAGGATGGCACAAGGTGTTTCAGGAGAACTTTTTCAGGCAATGTGATGTGATCTGGAATTCATATCTGAGAGGTGTTAGAGACAGAAACCCTTATCACTTTTAAAAAACACTTGAATATGGTTTAATACCGCATCGAAAGACAGATCCTCTGACAACAGAGCACCTCCTCAGTTCTGTACTGAAGTGTTAGCCTAGATTCAGTGTTTGTGTCTCTAGAGTTGGACTAAATTCCCGAGCTTTGAATTTAAATGTGTGCGTGTTACTGAGCCAATTAAGACTGAATTATTTGGATTAAGCCAAGTTTGAAGAGAGTTATTTGAAAAGGAAATATTACACCTTTACACCTAAAATGCAATTCCAATCTAAATAAAACACAAACAAAAACAGAAGTTGCTGGAAAAGCTCAGCAAGTCTGGCAGCATCTGTGAAGAGAAATCAGAGTTAAATTTTTAGGTCTGGTGGCCCTTCCTCAGACCTTTGCATGAGATAAACGAAAAATTACATTTTTCCAACTAAAATCCCGGGTTGCCTCTTATTATCACAGAGTTCCTACAGTGTGGAACCAGGCCGTTCAGCCCATCAAGTCCACACCAACCCTCTGAAGAGCAACCCACCCAGACCCAAAACTATCTCTGTGGCTCTGCATTTCCCATGGCTAACCCACACTAGTCTGCACAACCTTGGACACTATGGGCAATTTAGCATGGCCAATCCACCTAAACTGCACATCTTCCGACTAGAGGAGGAGGAAACTGGAGCAGATGGAGGAAACCCATGCAGACACAAGGAGAATGTGCAAACTCCACACAGATAGTTGCCCAAGGCTGGAATCGAACCCGGGTTCCTGGTACTAAGAGGCAGCAGCGTTAACCGCTGAGCCACCCCATACTTATACAAGTATATATGGTATATCACCAATTTACCAGTGACTATTTTTCTAACTATGATATAACATGAACATACACCAGGCACCAGCTAACTTTAACAAACATCAAGCAAATAGTACCAACATTACTTATAAAAACCAAAAGGTTCTGAAGAAGGGTCACTAGACCCGAAACGTTAACTCCGATTTCTTTTCACAGATGCTGCCAGACCTGCTGAGCTTTTCCAGCAACTTCTGTTTTTGGTTCTGATTTACGGTATCCGCAGTTCTTTTGTTTTTTTAAATAAAACACTCATTTGCCTTATATAATGGTACCTGAATTCTGAACCAAGCAAACTTATTGGCAGGCAGCTCCAGGGCAAGCTGAAGTATGTGGTGCTGTAGAACAGGAGCAACTTCCTGTCTGACCCCTTTCTCAGTCACGATGCCTGGAAAAAGCAGTTAAAAATTTCATCACAATAAAACTCAACATCAGTCTCGCACCCAATATCAGCATAAAAACAGGCCATCAGCCCAAAGATATTATCCAGTGCCTACGCTCCACACAAGTCTCTGCCAATTCCATCCATAAAACTCTGGCATCTTTCTTTTCGCACTCCCTCATGTATATACCTAGCTTTCTCTTAGATGCATCGAAGTCATTCTCATTATCTACTTCTTCTGGTGGTAAGTTCCATATTCTAACCACTTATAGATAGGCATTGGAAGGCGCTGCTTCAAGAAATAAGCCGTTTGTAACTGCCACAAGTTTTCTTCAGCTCAAGATTAGTCACAGAATTCTTACGGCAGAGAAAGAGGCTCTTTGGGCCATCATGTCCACACCAGTCTTCAAACATCCATCTATTCTCATCTCACTTTCCAGCATCTAGCCCATAGACTTAAATGCAATGGCATTTCAGGTTTTCATCTAAATAGTTCTTGAATATCCTGAAGGATCCATCGTCTATCACCCTTTTAAGCATTGCTGAATCACTCCCACCCAGATAATATCCTGGCGATTTTTTCTGCACTCTCTCTAATTTGCTCACTGGGTATGAATAAAGGAAATAATATACAGACATCATACATTAGATTTATCTGAGAGGCCTTGTTGGGATCATTTATTAAGTCATGTTGTTGTTGCAGAATGGAACAATTCATCTACTCAGTGATAGCATGAAATAACACAGACTTCTTTATGGTTTTCGTCTCTAAATGAAGTTTAATTGGTGCCAATTTGGAAATAGATAAGTGCTATGTAAAAAGAGCCACCTGTAAATGAACCGAGACATCCCAAACCAATTTCAGTTTGGATTATTGCAGAAAAAAGGGACGTTTCATTTATTAATCTGAGCCGGATTCCAACCCATATCCTATGTGTGAGGGGCACTGGTGAAGTCTAATGTAGTAAACAGCCTCCATCAATTTTTGCCTTCACTTCTTGTCTTAATTTGCAGCTCTCTGCTTTAGTCAATCTTCAAATTATGTAGCTCTTTACTGCATCGCTATACTGGCTAGAAAATATTCATTAAACCCATTTTGACTATACAAATCAACAGCTAGTGTCTGTGCCTAAAAGTAATCAATGTTCTTCAACTAAAAATGGAAAATCTTAGGAGTGCTATTGATTTCCTGATACATGATCCCAATAAGCGAGTCTCTCCAACATCTGTAATCCGCCATTAGGCTTCAATAATCAATAGAGACAATTCAGTTAATTGCGAAACAGGCTGCCTTACTCCGAGGAGTATATACATTTGTCAAATACCTGGACATAAACAACACCCTGCATGTAATCAGTACTTTGTTTTTAAAATGTACAATGCATCTTTGAGTAAAGCATCCACTATCTTATGCATTCAATTGCTTCACTGCCGGTACGCTCTTCCTTCAGGGTGTATCATATGCCAGATACACTGAAGCAACTGGCTAAAGCATCCTAAACAGCATCTCCTAAACCCATAAGTTCTACCACCTAGAAAAGCAACAGCAGCAAGTGCATGAGAACTCCCAAAAGGTTCCCTTTGCAGATTGCAATCCACACACTTAGGAGTGAACAACAGGTTTTACGTAACGTCAAATATGTTGTGAGCATAGTAAGACAGGAAATTTTACTTGGAGCCCTACAGGCTCAGACTCCAGTTCCATGTGATCTTGTCATAATGACCTAGCTCCTCTCTCACATTATGGTCAGTAGCTATACTTTAAGGAGCAATTCTCTTTGATCTACATCTTATCCCAAGTTCTTTTATCATACCTCTTTTTACCATTAATGTTTAATCATGAATACACAGGTCTTTACTCCACTGCCTCCACCACCCCCAAAACAGGTCTTTTGTGCTTGAGGGTCTAATCTGCAACATTCTCGGTTCTCGCATAAGGCGTGTTGTACGTATGCGCTCATCACTTCCTTGGACCACAAGGTTAGATCTTGCTTCCTAGCAGTGATCCAGAAATCCACTCTGGAAGAAACTTCTTCAGCTAACTGAAACTTCCTTATGCACTTATGCACTGTTGCAGCTTAACCACAGTCTATATCTTTGCTCTCGTGACTCTCCTGTTCCCGCAGGTGGAGTTTCTATTTGATTTGAATTTTTTTTTTCCCACTTGGGAAAATGCGCTAATTCTCAAACTTACAGGGTCACCACAAATCAAAGAATGCAAAGTCCCTAAAAGTAAAGAGATAAAAGGTACTGCAGATGCTGGAGAATCCGAGATAACAAGCGTGGGGCTGGATGAACACAGCAGGTCAAGCAGCATCATAGGAGCAGGAAAACTTGACGTTTCGGGCCTAAACCGGTCAAAGTTCATTGAGATGTTACTCTGAGCTAGCCAGGGCTTTTTTGCTCTTTAAGAGATAGTAGGAACTTTTTTTATTCTTTAACCTTTCTTTTCCTAGTTCATTGGCTTCTTTGCAGGAGACACAGAGCAATTGGTACACTAACTACAAAGTTGCTTATTTACTGGTTAAATCTGGCATCAGCTCAGAGCAACTGGTGGGGGTAAAATTGGTTTTCTTCAGGCATTTTTATTTGAGAGAGAAAGATACAGAATCTGCTCTTCTAGCAGAGCAAAGGCTTCCCCTTGTATGATTCACAACCTCAAGCTATTTAACTGCCCGTGAATGAAACAGACAGTTGTCATCAGGCTGATGGCCTTTGGCATCCATGACTGGTCACAATTGCATAAACCAATCAGTTAATTGTGGTCGGTCAAATCTCACTCTGCATACACCCTGGTTCAACAAAGCAGCAGTTTCAACAACTCATTTTCAAAGAGTGCAGCAATTCCTTTCACAGTCCTTGGTTTTAAAATAGTTTGCTCCCCATTTTAGTGCACAATGAAAAATACAAAAATGAAATTGTATGGTGTTTTTGTCATTGATGTATTTTCTGAGTGTTTGTTTCTTCCTTCCCAGCTCTGTAAGTACTTAAGTATTTTGTTTCTGTTATACAGGTAGTTCTGGTATAATGTGATAGTTGCGTTCCTGTGTGACTGTGTGAATTACACTATAGAAAATCATGCTATAGGAGATCCCTATAGAAGATCACTATACCAGTACAGCAGAAAGCTTGCGTTATCCAAACAATGATCATTAATTTGTCAATTGTGTTATAGCCAATCCACATTGACGAAACATGCGTAATAGCAGAACTACTCGTACTTTACCTATTGTGCTCAAATAACTTTTTCTTGTTGTTAATAGTATACACTGCCACAGGCTTTCTCCTGCACTTTCTTCAGCTTTTGTGTCCACTGCTGAGTATCTAGTCATGTCTCTAAGTCTGTCATTAGCCCGCCCCAACACACCAAGTTCAGTCCCAGTATATTCCCTACCTCTGGTTTTGGTTCACTGGGCTGACCTCATGTTTACCATGATGTGGAGGGTTCTGGTGTTGGGCTGGGGCAGACAGGGTCAAAAGTCACATGACATCAGGTTATAGTCCAACAGGTTATTTGAAATCACAAGCTTTTGGAGTGCTGCCCTTCATCAGGTGAAGTGAAGAGAGCACCCAGACACAGACTTTACAATCAGAGAGATCAAAAGATCATACGAATGGCGTGAGTGGAGTGTCAGCAAGCCAAATAATAGGTCTCTGCAGGTGACACACTTGATCATGTTTACCATCACGAGTCTTCACTTCAGGGTCTTATTGCTCATCTCTGTTTCTACAAGTGCGATCACTATTGCCAATATGTCATAATGTGAAATTTTCACACTTGTGAGTGAACAGCAGCATGCTTTATTGAACACAGATCCCACAAAAAATGGTAAGACAGGACATCTAACTTTGATCCCTACAGATCCAGTTCCATGTGATCTGATGTAACTATGATTTTGCTCCTTTGGCACATGCCATATGCTATACTTACCCTTTACTCAGCAGAAATATACTGCCTTTCCTCTACTGTAGCTAGACCAAAATCCTGGCATTTTCTCCCTAATGGCAATGCTGAAGTAACTTAATCACATTGTACAGCCGTTCAAAGTGGGTCACACCATCTTCCTGAGAACAATTCAGTTTTAACAACAAATTTGGTCTTGCTAGTGAAGCCCACATGCAGGGAATGAATATATATATATATATATATATATAAAAATAACGTACCACATATTCATATAAAACTATTCATGTTCTACCATATAGATAACTACACATGAACGGGAACAAAGCAACTCACAGTAAGTTAGTGCATTTAATTTGAATCCCCCCCACTTTTCAAACTGGTTGTTGGCAAACAGCACGCTTCTATTAACTATGCAGCTTTGCATAATATTATAATAATATTTACATACCTTTAAGCAATTTACTGAAATCAAATGCACACTGTGAAACCATATGAGGGACCACTTTCTGGTAAAGACACATAACCTGGAGCACAACTGCCTTCAGAACAGTGGTCTCAGCATCATCTTCACCTAAAGGAAAAGACTCAAAATGTGAAGCTGGGCTTACCAGAATGTATTTTATTAAATGCACAGACTAAGCATTTATTATCATTAAAAGTATTTGATATGGAGTCTCCCTCCTTCAGTGAATTGTTGAGAGATTTTAAAAATTAAAACCATTTTAATTTCATTCTCTCTCTCAACTTAGTCCTACCATCTCATTGAGTTTTAAAGGTCGAGACAAACATGTAAACTTGGATTATGAATTGGTGACAATACTATATCAGATGAAGAAAAAGGAATATTGAGTCAGTAAGACTGAGTTGAGAGACAGAGAGGGAAGTTAAAATGCTTTTAAATCTTAAAATTTGACACTCTTAAAATTACCAACAATTCACTGAAGGAAGGAGACTCCACGTTTTTAACTTTGTTTCCTGCAGAAATGAGATTGGTTGACCATCATTATCAATTACCATGTCATGAAAAAGGTTATAAATTATTATTAATAGATTTAATCACATGTGCTAAGTTTAATGTTCAGTTAATGCATAAAGCAACTCTATGAAAACCATGGGGAGACTAAGCAAAGAATGTCATAGCTTTCTTAAAGTTAATTGCGGAGTGGTGCAAATTATCCTGCAACTTCCAAGTAACTCAGTTATGGGGTATTTGTTTCTTGCTGCAAGTTGTTTGCGTACTTGCACTTTAATAAAAATGTTCATTATTCACAAAACACTATCTTGACAGTAAATTCTGGCCTATTGATTTTTCAAAATTTAAACCACACAAATTCCTATAACTTCCTATTCTGAGTAAAAAAATCGTTACCGTGGTGCTCTGTAAGAACTGAAATCTCATTTGCTTGCTTTGCTGCACTGGTGCGTTTTGTGTCTTTCTCATCTCCCTGCTTTTCTTTTCCATCCTCTTCCTTTTCTTTGTTCTTTAACAAAGATTGCCATGTAGCCACAATGCTATTCATGTCTGGTAAATGCTGTATCAGAAGAAAAAGGGCACAGAACAGTATGGGAATTCCAGAAGAGTTCCATATTTCTAAAGTTAAGTCTGTATATGTTTTGCAAATCTGAATTTCATAGAAACAATCAAAAAATTGACTTTACTGACGGTAATCACTATGAATCTATCATAATATTGTGATAATATTCATCCTAAAGGATTAGAATGATTTGATCAGTACTTCTAGAGGCAATCCATAAAACTGCAAATCGATGTGAATATATTTCAATTCTTAATCTGCATTTTAATCCGCAATAGATGGGAAAACTCAGATTTGGAGAAGGTAGCCGACACAACAGAGAGTTTCCAAAATGGATTCTCTGGAGGCAAAGAGCAGGCTAAATTGTACTGGGCCTGCTTTTATGCAGAACTAAACAAACCTTGGGAGCAACAATCAAAGATTGAATTTTACATTCACTTTCAGAAAGAGAAGAATGAGTCCAAGATTAGGATGATTCACCTCCTGATTTAAATTGTAATCGCATTGGAAGAGGTCAGAGAAAGTTTGCCAGACTAACAACTGGAATGAACAGTTTGTCATATGGGGAAAGGTTGGATAGGCTGGGCTTCTATCCACTGCAGTTTGGAAAAGGAGGAGACTTATTGATCCTGAAAGGGTGCATGTGGAAAGGATGATTTTACTTGTGAATCTCAAATTGGGCTCCTTAGTCATCAGAACACTCACCTAGCTGGACAGATGTCAACCTCGATTTCGAGAGACTGCAGGTGCTGGAAAGGATGATTCATCTTGTGTAAGATTCTAGAACTAGGGGTCACAGTTTAAAAATGGGAGACTGCCTATTTAAGGCAGATGAGGGGAGGACCGAGTCTTTGGAACTCTCTTCCTCTAAAGGTTGTGGAAGGAGAGTCTCGACAACAGTTCTGAAGAATGGTCACTGAACCCGATTTTCTCAATAAATGCTGTAAGACCTGCTGAGTTTCTCCAATAATTTTTGTTTTGAAGTAGCTTATCTTGTTGTTCAACTTCTTTTTGCTAAAGTTACAGTATTAATAATAAATCAGTATATTCTGTTTAAGCTATAAACTTGATGTCTGATATTGGTTATTCATAAAATCTAGTTAGGAACAATTAGGTAACTTTGAGGAACATTGCATGTTTTAATTTCACTATGTTGCAATATCCAGTGTTAGCCAGTCTGATTTGGTCTAGCTTGGTATCTGTGTCATAACAGTATCTGTTTCTTTGCTGCTTCTACTTCATCCTTTCCTTTTACTTTTGTAAATAACATTAAGGGTTGTCTACGTCAAAAGATACCACATAAGTTCAAGTCATAACCAAACTCCAAGCCCGCCAAATGCAGTTTGTGAAACGTAAATGTCATGATGTGGCTGTCGTGCTAAGTACCTTGCTGAGATTCTCTCTGAACTGCTGTGCAAAATCCTCCATTGCACCAGGAGTGTAAATTTCAGAGTTTTCCCACACTTCCACATTCAGGCAGTACTCAATGTTGTTCAGAGCCCTCTTCAGAACAAATGCAAGCAAGGAGAAGGTAGTATGTTGGACTACTTTGTTTGTAAACTGAAAGTAACGAGAGAATTGATTAAATTTGCTTTTATTTGTATGGTGTTATGATGTCAATAAGAAAACAGTTGGCAGCATCGATTAAAATAAAGGAAATAAGTGCAGAAAATGACAAAGAGGGAAAGCAAGCCTAACAATCTGAAGTTCCAAAGGCCAGTGGCCAAGAGTCCCTCCTTTTCCCTTTCCTTCTGTATTCCTCACAAAAAGAAAACTCCCACAATAGATAGGCTTGTGCTGAGTAAAAGCAGATTACATTGAAGTCTCAGACATGAAAAGAGTTACAATACTGTACAGAAAGACACCTATGGCACATTGCACCCATTCATCCCTTCGGTTTGTGCCAAGAGAATTAGCTCAAATCCCCCCAAGCAAATCATTTATTTTCTGTAAACAGCAGCAAAACCTGGGCCCACCTCCAGTGCTCACTGACTAGTAAAATTATTTTGTTAAGTTTAGTTTGAAAACTTTGCAAGTTATTAAATACTCTAACAAGGAAAAACAATTTCTACACTGGCCACAAACAACTTCAGTCAGGTTTATATAAGTATTTGACATATTGATGCATGCAGCCAATTCCAATCCACTCCTTATATATGTGCAGTGGCACATCCTTGTCTATCTTTCTAGTTCTCATGATTATAAATCCAGTTATAACAGGCTAAGTTTTACAATGTGTCCGGTATCTTTCCACGCTTTTATGAGAATGTGTGCAATTGATGAGCCATTTGTTTATGAGACTGGCCAAACGCATTCCAGTCCTGTCCTTTATTATACCTGATGTTGAATTTACCTGGCTCTTTCATTATGTTATAAAGGAATCCAGTATCGTGGGTAAGCAGTAAAACTGCTTTTCTTTATTCATTGATGGGATGAGGGCGTCACTGGCTAGGCAGCATTTACTGCCCATCCCAAATACTTAGAGGGCAGTTAGGAATCAACCATATTGCTGTAGGTCTGGAGTCACACGTCAGCCAGACCATGTAAGGATATTACTGAACCAGACGGGCTTTTCCTGACAATCGACAATGGATTCACGGTTATCATTAGATTCATAATTCAAGATATTCATTGAATTCAAATTCCAACATCTGCCATGGCGGGATTTGAACCTGGGACTCCAGAATATTATCTGGGTCTCTGGATTACCAGTCCAGTGATAATATCACTAGGCCATTGCCTCCCCATACTTGACATAGAGGGTTTGCAATAATTTGTCTTTCTACATATATTTTTTTACATTCTGATTTTTTTTTTCATTTAAAGAAACAAATAAATATTAAATAGTGGTTTCCCTTACATTGAGTCCCTGAGTAAACATAGCCTTAGTAGCCACTGGAGGTAGTGTTGTAATCATCACCATAGGGAGGAGGCAGGGAATTGGGATGAACTCCTTTGTCTTGAAGGCATTGGAAATCTCTGGTTGAGCCTCATAAATCTAAAATAGAAGTTGAAGGTATAAAAGGAAAATATGAAGATTATCCATGATCGAGTTTTTTGTTGGGCATATAATTTATTAATAGGATACATTACCAGTTTAGTTTTAAATAAATACTACAATGTTAGATATTAAACATTACCATAAATATCACAAGAGATAAAAGGTACTGCAGATGCTGGAGAATCCGAGATAACAAGCATGGGGCTGGATGAACACAGCAGGTCAAGCAGCATCATAGGATAAATATCACAAGTTTGCTTGTCAACAAACTATTTTCCCCATTTGTTGCCAAAACCTATGATGACAAAACGGCAAATTTCAAACAGCACATTTGTGAATTTGCTTGTTTGAAGTTTGCTGTCCTAAAGAAAGTCTGCTGTTTTAGCAAATGTTTGCTGCGGGCAGTGTGGCCACACAGCAACACTAAAGTTCTCATGCAACCACACACCAGTTATTGCAAAAGATTTGAAGGGCCCAACTAAAATCACCCTTGCAGTAAAGGGCACAATGATTTTAACTTTGAAAAGCTCTAAGGTGGAGACAGTTTGCTCTGCACAGAGCACTATTCATCCTTTATGCGTAGTAGTCCAGTTTTGTCCTAGGCCGAGACTACTTATGGGCACTGACAGATTATTTTTTGACTTTGATGCACCATGTTAAAAAGATTTCACTCATGCACACGTTACTAATTTGCGTTTCTGAAAACAATATTGCACAGCAGTGGGCACCATTATTTGAATACTGAGATTTTCTCTTTGTTTAAACTCTAGGATACACTAAATACTGGCCTCAATTTCACAAGGAAAATCAAAATATGGATCCTTGCTACTGATCTTGAAGAGAGCTGCCCACAAAAATCTAGCAACCTCTGTGGTATAGTCTTTTCCTTTTTAGCTGGCAGTTTAATTCAGGTAGCAAGCCAAGGGGGAGTCTTGCTGTGCAGCAGTTGTGAAGTCAGAAAGTAATCAAGGAGCCAATAACTGTGCGATATTCACATCAGTAAAGTGACAGAATGTGTTATCAACAGTGCTATCAAGCAGTACCTGCACAGCAATAATCTGCTCACTTATGCAGTAAGTCAGGGCCACTCAGCTCCTGACCTCATTACAGCCATGGCTCAAACATGGACAAAAATGCCAAATTCCAGAAGCGAGATACGAGTAACTGCCCTTGACATCAATTTGAATGAGTGTGGCATCAAGTAGCCCTAGCCAAACTAGAATGATGGGAAACAAAGAGAAATTCTTCA
Organism: Ginglymostoma cirratum; assembly: GCA_024137785.1. Taxonomy (NCBI): domain Eukaryota; kingdom Metazoa; phylum Chordata; class Chondrichthyes; order Orectolobiformes; family Ginglymostomatidae; genus Ginglymostoma; species Ginglymostoma cirratum. Next base: position 9,157,487 of record JAHRHZ010000061.1, on the reverse strand, counting down.
TTGGTTGGAGTCACACCTGGCACAAAGGATGATGGTTGTTATGGGAGGTCAGCCATCTCATCTTCAGGACATCTCTGCAAGAGATCCTCAGGGTAGTGTCCTCGACCTAATCATCTTCAGATGCTTTATCAATGACGCTCCCTCCATTTTAAGGCCAGAAGTGGGGATGTTCAAAAGATTGAAAAATATTCAGCACATTGAACAATTCCTTGGACACTGAAACAGTCCAAGTCCAAATGCAGCAATACCTGGACAGTATCCAGGGTAAGGGTGAAAAGTGGCAGAAAGCATTTGTGCCACACAAATGTCAGACAATATCTCTCATTCAAGATGACCAATCTAACAATCGTCCTTTGACATTCAAAGGTGTTACCATCACTGAATCTCCTACTATCAACATCTTGGGGCTTAACACTGATGAGAAACTGAACCGGACTTGCCATATAAATGGTGGTTACCCGAGTAGGTCAGAGGCTAGGAATCCTGCAACGAGTAACTTACCTCCTGACTCTCCATCGTCTACAAGCACAAGTCAGGAATATGATGGAATACTCTCCACTTGCCTGGATGAATGCACTTTCCACACCACCAGTCTCTGCATCAAAAGGATCATAAACTGCCATTTCTGTCACCTCCATTGGGATGCCACTACCAGACATGTATCCCTCCCCTCATGTGTCAGCATTTCTTAGACAGTTCCCTCTGGGACTCCTGGTCCACTCCTCCCCCATTCCCAACATCTCCTCACACCTTCTCATGCAAGCACTGAAGGTGCAACACTTGCTAATTTGACTCTTCTGCATCCAACACCCAAAGCACACCTTCCAGGTGATGCAACAATTTATCTGCACTTCGTTGAATCTAGTCTACTGTATTTTCTGCTCACAAAGCAGTCTCTATACTGGGAAAACTAAATACAGACTGAACGGCTGCTTTGCAGAACACCCATATTTTCTCTGTAAAAATGATCCGAGCTTCCCGTTGCCTGCCGCTTCAATACGCTACTGTGACCCACACCAACATTTCTGTCTCAGGCCTGCTGCAGTGCTCTAGTAAAACTCAACAGAAGTTGGAGGAACAATACCTCACCTTCCAATTAGGTGCCTTACAGCCTTCAGACCTCAACACTGAGCTCAACAATTTCAGACATAGAAGGAGGTGTTCATGCCCTTTTATCCACCTCCACAACTCCAGGTCCTGTCATGAAATGAGTTGCTTTCAGCATAGCAACCCATTTACCATGACTCACACTCTACACTGTCACCTATCTAGCTTTTCTTCTTCCCTGGCTTACTGCCAATAATCCCTTTGTCTACCTATCCCATTTCTCTCTCTCTGGTCTCCGTCTCCAGCTATCTGATTTACCTTCTTTACCTCCCACCCCAAACCTCTATATCATAGAATTTATAGAATCCCTACAGTGTGGAAACAGACCCTTTGGCCCAACAAGTCCATGCTGACCCATCCCTCATAACCCACCTAATCTACAGACTCCTGAACACTATGGGCAATTTAGCATAGCCAATCCACCTAACCTGCACATCTTTGGACTGTGGGAGGAAACCACGCAGACACGGGGAGAATGTGCAAACTCCACACAGACGGTCGCCCGAGGGTGGAACTGAATCCGGGTCCCTGGCACTGTGAGGCAGCAGTGCTAACCAATGAGCCACCGTGCTGCCCTAAAATCAGCATAAATATTACCTTCTTCTATCTGCCTTCAGTTCTGAAGAAGGGTCTCTGGACTTGAAATGTTAACTCTATTTTCCTTACACAAATGTTATCAGATCCACTGAATTTCTCCAGCATGTTCTGTTTTGTTTGTTTCAGAATCTCCAGCATCCACAGATCTTCGATATATTTTAGACATTAATGAAATCTAGGACTGTTTGATTTGCTTTTACATTCAGGTTGTTTATCAGTTTCTTGAACAGACAGTTCCTTTGTCTATTTCACAATTGAATATTTAACACTTTAACCTATAACTTAAAAGCCATACTTACAAGTAATATAATCTAAGAAACTGGATGATTACGATAACAAACATTTTAAGACAGTTTAAGCAATTAGATGTTTAATCATCCAATACGGTACAATAAAAACCAAGTATGGAAGCATTGCGCAAGTTAGCTGTACCCTACCTTTCGGAGTAGTTTGATGTTATCTAGCCAGGCCGTCTTAAGTCTAGGGACAAAGGAATACTGTGTTTCTTGGAAGAATCTGTTTAATAAATCAGGGCACACTTTGAAGATGTTCACCATCAGATCAGCCACCAGCTCATCTTCTGTGGCTGTTTTTAAGCCAAGGAGAAATCTTAGTAGTACTACATTTCCTCCCCTGCATGTGTAAACACAGCCGATAATTAAAAGAAGAAAATAATTCCAGTGATTTTGAAAGACCTGTAAATGATTTGTTAATGAATAACAGCAAGTTCAAGGATGATGTACAAACTATATTGAAACACACCCTATTAACTTAGTGACCACTTTCTGCATTATAACACGTACCTCCAATAACCTGAGAAGTCAAGCCAAGATGTGTTACAATCCAAGGCTAAGTACTTGGTGAAGACAAGGCCAAATGGAAATACCTTGCTCTGTTACCTTAACTCCATGAACCCAAGTGCCACCAGAAAGAAAAACTATTGCCTGAACAACACTCTGTGGTAGCCAGTTCCACATTTGCACCATTCTTAGGGTAATGATTTTTCTAAATTCCATATTTATTTCTTGGTGGCTATCTTAAATTGGCAGCCTCTGGTTTTGCTCTTCTCAATGTGTGGAAAAACTCCTCGTGTCTACTCGGCATGAAACTCCCATAATTTTACCATCTCTAGTTTGTCAACCTTCAGCCTTGAGATGCCAGTGTTATAACTGTATTGGATGAAGTTGGCTTGGGAAGCAGCAAGGTCTGGACCACAAGTCTTCAGTACTAATGCCAGAATGTTGTCAGGGACCACAGCCTTTGTAGAATCCAGTGCCTCCAACTGTTTCTTGATATCATGTGGAGTGAATCAAATTGGCTGAAAACTGGTATTCATGATGCTAGAGATCACTATAGGAGGCTGAGAGCCATCATCATTTAGCACTTCTGGCTGAAGTTTCAACTGTATCGTTTGCATTGATGTGATAGTCTCTTCCATCATTGAGGATGGATACATTTGTGGAGCCGCCTCCTCCTCTAGTTGGTTGTTTAGTTGTCCACCACCATTCACGACATTCAGGACTGCAGGGCTTAGACCTGAACCTTTGGTTGTGGGATCGCTTAGCTCTGTCTATCACTTGCTGTCTATGCTGTCTGGCATGCAAGTAATCCTTTGGTAGCTTCACCACGTTCACACCTCATGTTCAGGTATGCCTAATGTCGCTTCTGGCATGACCTCCTTCACTCTTCATTGAGACAGGGTTGATCCCCTGGCTTGATGGGATTGGTTGAGTAAGGAATATGGTGGGCCATGAGGTTAAAGTTTGTAATGCAGTACTATTCTGCAGCTGTTAATGGTCCACAACGCCTCATGGGTGCCCGGTCTTGAGTTGCTATACTGAAAACAAAAAATGCTGGAAATCACAGCAGGACAGGCAGCATCCATGGAGAGAGAGCACCCTAACGTTTTGAGTTGAAATGACTCTTCATTAGAGCTCTGATGAAAGGTCATCTAGACTTGAAATGTTAGCTTGCTCTCTCCATGGATGCTGTCTGACCCACTGTGATTTCCAGCATTTTTGTTTTCGGTATAGATTCCAGCATCTGCAGTAATTTGCTCCTATATTGAACTGCTAGATCTGTTTAAAGTCTGTCCCATTTAGCACTTTAGCTACACAACATGACAGAGGGTATTCTCAGTATGAAGGCAGGGCTTCGTTCCCACAAGAATTGTGCAGCGGTCACTCTAAACGATACGGTCATAGATTGATGTATCTGAAGCTAGCAGCTTGGTAAGGAGGAGGTCAAGTATGATTTTCCCTCTTGTTGGTTTCCTTATTACCTGCCACAGACTCAATCTAGCAGCTATGTCCTTCCTGAGCCAACCCGCTGAATCAGTAATGCTGCTGCTGAGCCACTCTTGGTGGTGGGCATTGGCATTCCCCACCCAGAGTACATTTTGCACCCTTGCCGTCATCAACATTGAGAAATACTGATTCATCAACTGAGAGAGAATGGTATGTGGTGATCAGCAGGAGTTTCCTTGCTCATGTTTAGCCTGAAGCCATGAGACTTCACGGGGCCTGGAGTCAATATTGAAGACTCCCAGGGTATCTCCCTCCCCACTGTAAACCACTGCGCTGCCACCTCTACTGGGTCTGTCCTACCAGCGGGACATATCGAGGGACGGTGATGGTGGCGTCTGGGATATTGTAAGGTATGATTCTGTGAGCATGACTATGTCAAGCTGTTGTTTGACTAGTCTATGAGACAGCACAGTGAGGGAGGCAATGGCCTAGTGGTATTAATCGCTGGACTGTTAATCCAGAGACCCAGATACCGTTCTGGGGACCCAAGTTCGAATCCCGCCACAGCAGATGGTAGAATTTGAATTCAATTAAAAAAAATCTGGAATTAACAGTCTAATGATGACTATGAATCCATTGCTGATTGTCAGGAAAAATCGATCTGGTTCACTAATGCCCTTTAGGGAAGGAAACTGCCATTCTTACCTGGTCTGGCCTACATAGACTCCAGACCCACAGCAATGTGGTTGACTCTGAACTGCCCTCTGGGCAATTAGGTATGGGCAATAAATGCTGCCCAGTCAGCAATGCCCTCACCAATGAAAGAGTAAAGAAAGCTCTTCCAATTTTGGCACTAGCCCCCAGATGTTAGTAAAGTGGACTTTGCAGGATCGAAGGGCTATTTTTGCCATTGTCTATTCTGGTGCCAAAGTTGATGCCAGGTGGTCCATCCAGTTTTATTTCTTTGTTGAGAGTTTGTTGCAATTGATACAACTGAGTGACTTGCTAAGCCTTTTCAGAGGGCAGTTGAGAGTCAACCACATTGCTGTAGGACTGGAGTCACATGTGAGCCAGACTAGGTGAGGACGACAGATTTCCTTCCCCGATGGACAACAGTGAGCCAAATGGGGTTTTCAAACAATCAACAATGGACTTCTCAGTCATCAGTAGATTCTTCAATCCAGATTTTATTTTATTGAATTCAAATTCCTCCATCTATCTTGGTGGGATTTAAACCCTGGTCCCCAGAATATTAGCCGAGTTTCTGGATTAATAGTTGAGTGATAATAGCATTGTTTCCCCATAATGGTCAATATTGGAGTCAGTAAATAATGGTGGTCAGTCCTGGAGAGCTGACAGTCTCTGATTGGCCAGCAGCTCTCCAAAGCAGGACTTTCTGATACAGAAGTGGAGCAGTCCTGCCTTCATCCTACTGGTTTCCCACCACTTCCCAACCAATTCTGTCTAGTGAATGAATCTAAAGCCCTGTATAATTCAGCCGCATGGACAGAATGGTCCTTATTACATTGTAAGTGTATTCTATTGTATTGTTATGAGTAAGTGGTACTGTCCAAGACACTGACATACAGGTAAGTGCTGAGAATGTTGCAATTGAGTCCAACAAGAGCTTAGGAGGAAAGGCTTTACTTTAGACCCAAGGATCTCCTTAGCCTAAGCAACAAATGTACATTGAAATTTTAAGCATACTAATGAGTTGAGGCAATTTAGAAGTTATTTTTTGGCAGAACAATTCCATGAAAGCATTGACAACTGAAAATATTACAACATACAGAGCGACTTAGCACAAAGCTTCCATTACGTTGACATTCCTACCTCTTAGCTGTACCCAGGCTGGAATCATAGAAATTGATGCCATGTTTCAATGAGCAGCAAAGATCCATCAAGAAACTGTGTACAAGTTCGCGAACCATGTCTCTCCCCGCCACTTTGGAATCTTGGACATGCTGCCAGGATTTAAGTAGGGTTTATTTTTACAGTAGCTTTATACAGTATCACATTGTACTTGTAGTAGAGAAACAGGAAATTGTGTCCATCAGGTCAATACTGGTGCTTATTCTCCAATAGCAAGCTCTCAGCCACTGTACTTTATCTCATATTATTAACAGAAACTGATTTCTGTCTTTCTTGTGCTTCTAGATACCCTCCCCTTAAATGCATTTATGCCATTTGTCTCAACTACTCCATGTGGGAGCAAGTTCCATGTTTGAAATGTACTGCGGGTAAAAAGGTTTCTCCTGGAGGAGAACCTTACAAGGTTTTACAATGGGTACATTTAGTATTATAGGCACAATTCTTGCTACTTTATTTATCTTGTGGAAATAAGATGGAAGACATAATTTATACAGCACTCTTCTCGAATCCTTAGGATATCACAAACAGCTTCACAAGTATAACTACTGTTCTCTTTTGTGTGAAAATGCAAATTGCTACTACACTATTCTGATTGTGCTGTTTGAAGGAATGTTGGCCTGTGACTAGTAAGAAGAGTGGGATCAGAAATGGCAGTCACAGGTTACATAGTTCTACAACACAGAGTTCAGAAGATTGGATTTAAGAAAAAAGTTTTACCCTGTCATCATTTAATTGGACATCAATAATTCCATTCCAATGATATAACGAAGCAATATGAGTCAAAACACTTGCAGTGAAAAAGCGAACCTTCTGCGTTTTATTTATGGCTTTATTATGGACAACCTAGAAAACAAAAATAAGAAGGGAGTAATTTGATCTAATTGAACCACTACAACAAGAACTTCTCAAAGTTATTGGTGACAAGGTTTTTACGTGGATTAAATAAAAAGAAAATCCACGGTTGCATCCTCAATGTGCAACATGAGTAAATTCCTCCAGATAATGACAATAAGGCATAGGAGCAGAAGTAAGCCATATATCCCATTGAGTCTGTTCCCCATTCAATGAGATTATAGCTGATCTAATAATCCTCAACTTGACACTCCTGCAACTCCATTTTCTCTATGACCCTTGATTCCTCTACTGACTAAAAATTTGCCTCAGATTCGAACACTTAACAACTGAGCCTCTACCGTGAGGAATTCCAAATATTCACCACACTCAAAGGGAAGAAATTCCTTCTCCCCTAAAATGGATATCCCCTTAATCGGAGATTATGCCCTCTGTTCCTGGACTCTTCTACAAGGGAAATCTCTCTGCATCTACCTGTCAAACTCCCTATGAATCTTTTATGCTTCAATCAGATCACTTTCATTCTTCTAAATTCAAACTACTATTGGCTCAACCTCTCCCCATAAGATAATCTCTCTATCATGCTTGCTACCTTCTCAATGAATTCTAGTAAGTTTGTCATGCATGATTCCCCTCTCATGAAGCCATGCTGACTCTGCTTGATCCTATTATCTATTTCTAAATGTTCAACTATTCCATCATTCATAATATCCTTGAAAATGTGTCTGATGTGTCCCATTGTGTGATATAGTCAGTCTGAAATAAAACCTCTTCTCACTCACATTAACATTCCACTCACAAAGAACAAGAGAAAAACAGACATCACAACTTCAGCCAAACCCTGAGGATTGGAAATACAAAAAGCGAGTTATTCCATGACACACTTCAGTGCAGTTAGACAAAAGCACTAGTACAAATCAGGTGTAAAATTCTGGAGATTAGATGGGCAATCTTTTTATGCCGTACTTGTATAATATATTTGATTTGTACAGCTAATGTACAATATATAAACATCTTATTCATAAAAATATAAATTACACTGCATGAGCATATTTCCTATTCCTTAAAGTTTCAGATATTCCTGTCATGGTGCTTGCATTGACTGCATAAAAAACACTTGTCACCTAATTTGTGAGCTACATTAAAAACTTCCTCCTGCTGTGGCAGAACCTAGAGTTGGGCAAACAGGTGAGGTATTCCAACATGGCTTACTGCTGGCAAATCTACGCCTTCTCATGGCATCAAGAACTGAAGACATGTTGATGAGGTCAGTCTTCAGATCAACAACAGATTAGGTGTTTTGAAAACGATATCAAGTATTTTAAAAGCTCTATGAGAATTTAATGCTGCTAGACTGTTAAATAATTTTATTTCTTTCATAAGTAGTCATGTGGTCCAACAGAACTTGAGTACTGCTGCAAAAAGAGGCATTTTAATTGAATGCTATTGTTTTGGACTTAACAAGACAATTCACAACAATTTTAATGTAAAGGGAAAACAACCATTATACTGCATAAGAGAGAATGCTGATTGGTTAGCAAGTGGATTGGTAGAAGCATTACCATGGGGAATGTACCAGTTAATGGTTGTTAACTGCCAAACTTTAAAACAAACAGGCTGACTCTGATTTGTCAAGCTATTACCTTGAGATATGAACCAATGAATGGTTATCACCTATTTTATTGAGTCCACTCGACAAAATGCTTGAAGGCTTTGGCAAAAGTGTATTTTTGCAGAAATACTTTTATAAGTATTCAAACGGCTTCCAAGATCTGTCTCTCCACATCAAATTTCCTCACACACCCCATTACTTTACCCCTGCTCATTCCCTAACACTGCCCTCCACAAATCTGAAAAATTCCTGACACCTCAATTTCCCTAGCTTCTCAGTCCTGCTAATGTTAGAAAAACATTGATGGAAGGAGAAAACCTCAGACGGTTTTAAAACCATAAGAAATAAGAACAGGAGAAGGCTGTTTCATTGCTCAAGCCTACTCCATCATTCATTAGGTTCACTGCTGTTCCAACACTCCTCGCATCCACTTTCCTGCTCTTTCCCTGTAACCCTTGATTCTCTGACTGATCAAGTATCTATCTATCTCAGTCTTAAATATACACAAGGACTCACACCCCTCTGTGGCAAGGAGTTCGAAAGACTCACAACCCCCTCAGTGAAGAAATTCCTCATCACCTCACTCTTAAATTGGCATACCTTATTGATTTGTATTTACTATGACTGAGAAAGGAAGACCCAGGCCATTAACTTGTAATCCTGTAATTTTCTCCCTAAAGCCTTCATCTGGTGAAAGCAATGACTTCATGTGTCAACAGCACACAACATTTGTGACATGCAAAATGCAAAATTTTGGTTGACAGTGGTACGGAAACTGCAACAATGTGAATGAGTCACATTTCTGCAAATTCATGATGTTATTAAGGCATTAGAGCAAATGACCTCCGATGATCTTTGCAATTCAACGTTAAAACTTTTATGCTCAGTTACCTTTCTCAACTTACATAATAACAAAAAATAACTGGGTGCTGGCAAAGCAACATTAATAACCTCCTAGTAAAATGGCATTAGGACAAAAGCTTTACTAAATGGAGGAGCAAGGTTCCTTGTTGAAACTCTTAACTGAAAACTAAGCAAAAATTCAGAACCCAGACGAACAAACCTTTGTTTTTAAAGCTGACAGAAGTAAATTTATGATAGAAATCCGATCTTCTTTCAGACCAGAACTGAAAATATCTGTAATGAAATCTTTAAAAACAATGCACAAATTAGTTCAGTGATTTTAAACTAGTAACTGACTAAGTATTTTTTACAACTTTTCCTTGTCTCCAACTAATGATTGAGACAAGGCATCACTATTCCCAAATATCTCCTTTATTGTCTTGACCTCTTGAGGCACTGTTGTACACACTTTTTCTTCCCCCTGCATTTTACTGATTTGTCACTTGGAATACTATGCTAATACATCATTTCCGAAGGATTTTTAAACCAAAGAACTTCAGTTCTTTCCAATTACAATCTCCAAACCGATTATTTCATTTTGATTTATTTAGTTTTCTCTCCATCTGTTTTTAATCTCAGCAGTGTCCCGGACTGTAGCCCTACATCTTCACTATACGTTGCTCCAAAATAATAAAAACTTATTTTTAGCTCTAGGGTTGCACAGTGGCTGAATGGTTAGCACTACTGCCTTTTAGTGCCCAGGACCTGGGTTCAATTCCAGGATGACTGTGTGGAGTCTGCATGCTCTCTCCATGACTGTGAGAGTTTTCTCCGGGTGCTCGGGTTTTTTGGGGCGGCACAGTGGCTCAGTGGTTAGCACTGCTGTCTCACAGCGCCAGAGATCAGGGTTCGATTCCACCCTTGTCTGTGTGGAATTTGCACATTCTCCCCGTATCTGTGTGGGTTTCCTCCAGGTTTCTCCCACAGTCCAAAGATGTGCGGGTTAGGTGGATGGGCCATGCCAAATTGTCCACAGTGTCCAGGGATGTGTAGATTAGGTGGGTTATAGGGGATGGGTCTGGGTGAGATGTTCTGAGGGTCAGTGTGGACTTGCTGGGTCGAAGGGCCTGTTGCCACACTGTAGGGACTCTATGATTCTATTTATACAAACTTTCTGGAATCTATTTTGATCATTTTTATTTCAGGGATATATAAAAACATGGAATAATCTATTATTATAGAATTACCAGACTGAAAATACCTTTTAATTCCAGGACTTGGCTGATAGTATTGCTGTCACCAGCAATCAGAAACGAAACTGTGAACTGGATATAAGCCAAGCGTACATCAGGCTTGCCCTACAAAAAAGGACACAATATCGTTAAAAATACCAATTCCTAACAGGATTTTTTACATCAATACCAAGATAGCTTGTTTTATCACACTGAAAATTAGCAGTTTTTCAACATCAAAATTCACAGCATATTTTTATTGCACAAATGACAAAGAAATAGGTTCAACCTTAATAATATCCATACTTAGAGCTACACTAAGTGCATACCAAGTGCCCTGAAAAGACACCAACAACATACTTAATATTGGAGTTGTGACTCGGATAAGCAGCACCAGCCAAATGAAGAAACTCCTCTGTTGCCAACCTGCTTATTGGAATCAGCTGATTATACTACCAGACAAGTAAGATCTCAGATTGAAATATGGCTTGATAGTTTTTTTTAAAAAATAAATATTTAACGAGGTGGTCTTCCACTGAAGCACTAGCACACAATGCTACAGATTTGATTTTCAGTAAAACAGATTTATTACACAAAAAAATGGAGTTAAAATAGATTAAACCAAGCTATGTACACATAATACAATTAGAAAGATTTCAAAACAGATAGTGATAAGCGATGGTTAAGATTGTATTTTCACTATCACCACAGTACTCAAATACCAGAGAGCTTGATGTATAGTGCATCTTTAGGTTTGTCTTAACTGTTTCCTTTAATTCCTGTTCATTAGAGTTTAATACATTTTCTTTATTAATCATACAATGCAGCTTAGACTTTCTCAGCTGCAAATAACTTCAGGGTTCTAACTAAACACTTATGGGCTGGAATTTCAAACTAAAATCCTCAGAGTGAGGTAACCTAACTGTTCCGAACTAAACTTCTTTCTCCAGCAGAAACGATTCTTACATCTAAATTCAAACAAAACTTCTGCAAACTGAAAGCCAAAAACTTTCTAATCCCTGTTTTGTTTCCCTAAGCAAAAGAAAGTTAATTTGGAGGGTTTGTGCTATAGGGAGAAGCTGAACAGTCTGGGGTTATTTTCCCCGGAGCATCAAAGGCTGATATTTTTAAAATCATGTAGGGCATAGATAGGGCGGCTAGACAAGGTCTATTCAAATAGGAAGGGAAGAGGGATATGGATTCTGTAGGTGAGAACAGTTTTAGTATGGAAGGGAAAAATGTGGCGGCGCATGCGAGGAGGGCCAACGGGCCTGTTCCTGTGCTGTATTGTTCTTTGGCTTTTCCCTGGGGTGGGGGGGAGGGGGGAGGAGGCCAAAACTTGAGGGCATAGGTTTAAAGTGACAGGCGAAAGACTTAAAAGGAACCTAAGGGGCAACGTTTTCCACACAGAGGGTGGTGTGTGTATGGAACAAGCTGCCAGAGAATGTGGTGGAGGCTGGTATAATAACATTTACAAGGCATCTGGATGGGTATATGAATAGGAAGGGTTTAGAGGGATATGGGCCAAATGCTGGCAAAGGAGACTAGATTAATTTAGAATATCTGCTCAGCATGGACCAGATGGACTGTTTCTGTGCTGTACAACTCTATGTGTCCAAAGATGTGCAGACCAGGTGGATTGGCCATGTGAAGTTGCCTGCAGTGTTCAGGGATGTGTAGATTAGGTGGGTTATAGGGGGAATGGGTCTGGGTGGGATGCTCTGAGGGTCGGTGGGGACCTGTTGGGCCAAAGGGCCTGTTTCCACACTGCAGGGATTCTATGACGACGATCTATGATGATGATGATTCTATAAAGCTTTTCAATACTTGCTTTCTCCAACTATAAAATACTCTCCCAAGAGAAAAAAAATTCCATTACCACTCCAGGAGCTCTCGCACTCTCATGCTTGTTTTAACAAAACAAAAAAGGTCCAGAAATACTGACAAGGAAATCTTTAAACTCCCGCGTACACACAAACAAAAACCCACATGCCACTCGTTCAAAATCCAAACACTAAAATAAGTGATATATAAATCACACCCCCAATATCGTACAAGCTAAAAGAATCTCATCCCTGCTAGTCAATTACAATTGTTGAGGCTCTTAAGCCCTACATCAGCCTCACTCACAAATATGCCCTTCTTTCCCTGACTTGTGATCACATCAGAAGAACCTGTTCTAAGGGGTGTTCATGCTTGCTCGAATAAGGTGTCAAAGTAATTTCCTTCTCCCTGATGTGCCACAGTGTCTGCAGTAATGACGAGTATCCTAAAACAGTGACATTTGTAGAATGTTGTATGAACATTTCTAGCAGTGAGCAGATCCACAGTATTTATTATATTTCTCATTGTGCCCTAAACAATACATTGTTTTGATTGAATTATTGTGCTAAATTTCTATTGAACTACCATTGTACAGGCATTTGTGTATGCTATAGTATATTTCTATGAATAAAGAAACAGGAGCAATATGGAATGATTCTATTACTTTTAAATATAACCACAGCGTGCGTGGGTGTGCTACGGATATGCTTACCATATTCATATCAAGCCACTATGTATTTTCAATTATATACTTTCTAATGAGGTGTGCTTTGGCCAGGAAATATGTAAATATTATACTGGGTGCTCAAGTGTTCTGAATTTCCTCTCTATTGATCTGTGCCAATGTCAAACACAGGCGAACTTTACCATTCTGATGGACATCTTTAAAACAAAATCAGCAGCTAAAAGAATAGGGCGGCACGGTGGCTCAGTGGTTAGCACTGCTGCCTCAAGCAACAGAGACTCAGGTTCAATTCCACCCTTGGCTGACTGTCTTTGTGGAGTTTGCACATTCTCCCCGTGTCTACGTGGGTTTCCTCTAGGGGCTCCCACAGTCCAAAGATGTGCAGGCTAGGTAGACTGACCATGCTAAATTGCCCATAGTGTTCAGGGATGTGTAGATTAGGTGAGTTACAGGGGGATGGGTCTGGGTGCGATGCTCTGAGGTTCGGTGTAGACTTGTTGGGCTGAAGGGCCTGTTTCCACACTGTAGGGATTCTATGATGCTTCTGTGATTCTATGAATACTAATTTGAACATTTACCCTGTTATTTTTAAAATAATGACATATGAAATATTATGTTTATAATGAGGGATTGCCACCTCGAGTCAATTTAGGTCAACTTATTGAGTCATAGAGTCATACAGCATGGAAACAGACCCTTCCATCCAACTAGTTCACGTTGACCATATTCCCAGACTAAAACAGTCCCACTTGCCTGTATTTGGCTATTATCCCTCCAAACGTTTTGTTTATTTCTAAAGTTCCTGTGTTTTTATTTTTCTGTGTTCTTGATTGGGACTGAAATGGGAAAAGGGCTGTTTTAAAACTAAGGATTAAGGATGGGGTGGATGCACTTTTAAACAGCAAGTTACTGAAACACATTGCAAGCTGAGTTTACACTGTTCCTTTGTTCAAGCAGTAGAGGCAGCCTTTTGTGGATGGACTGACACCAGGGTGTGTACAAAGTGAGATTCATCTGGCAACACATTACAGATTGACCAAAAAACGTAGGAGCAGAAATTGGGCCATTCGGACCATTGAATGGTGGAGCCGATTCAATCATGGCTGATAAGTTTCTCAACCCTAATCTCCCACAGTTTCCCCATAACCTTTGGTCCCCTTGATAACCAAGAACCTATCTATCTCTGCCTTAAATATACTCAAAGACCTTAAAATTGTTTTGTGAAGTTGTGACCATTTGAGGATGACAAACACCATCAACTTGACAAAAAATACCCGTTTGGCTCCCAGTTAGCTACTCAGCTTGTGAGTGTGATCAATAATGGTAGAAGCTTTCGGACTGCTGCAAGAGCAGATGGTGTATCTTTTCCTCTCGTAAAGTACCCAAAGGCTGAATAAAACCAATTTATTTTCCCCTCACTAGTTGCTGTAAGCTGCTGACTCTAACCAGTAACTAATAGACTTTATTATCTACCAATCACCTATGTCTCCTGCAAAGTAAGAAGAAACTGGGGGAGAGAGATTGAAGAACAGACAATCTTGGCAAGTCAAAGCAAACCCTGTGGACCCGGGGAGGTTGGGGGGGGGGGGGGGGCGGGGGGTGGTGGTCATTGAACTGCTTTCTCAATTTATTCCCCTTCATCCATAAGACTTTTTTTTTAATCAATGTAAATGTAGAGGAGTTTAGAACAAATTTTAACTAAAGAGTTAAACATTGTTGACTTTTTTGTGAGTAGAATCTACTTATTTGTAACACGTAGTAGTTCTTGTTAAATATAAAAAAACTGATCCAGGTTTTGTATTAGTCTGGGTCTATCCAATAGGTAAATTGGGAACTTTATGTAGTTTGGTAATTAAAAAAAATTGTGATAACTCTGGTAATAGAGGAATTTGACTTTCAGCATGCCACCCCAGTGAGGCGTAACAATGATCAACATATACTGGTTGTCTGAAGACAGACTCCTTTCAAAATTTGGTTCTGTACATCATCAACCATCTTAATCATTAGCCAATCTTCATGCATGGATATGTGCAGAATTTTGCAGGTTATTCAAATATAACAGAACATCTAATCAGAGTTCAATTTTGTCTCCACTCTATTTCCATTTACACACCTAATCCAGCAGTGCTACTTCTCATTTAGAAGTAAATTGTTCTTCCAATCCCATTACGCCCAAGTACTGACTGTAGCACCACTCCAATACTACTCCTGCTAATAACAATCGAAAAGGCAGACCAGTGGAGCTTGGAATCTCAATTGTCAACACTCTTCATTCAATTTTAATTTTGAGAACGTGAATGTTAGTTAATTTATCACACTTTATAACTACGTTACTGTTTGGTACCTTTCAATACGAAGACTTTGTAAACCCAATACCTCAACATAATACTGACATCACAACCACATCCAGCCAAAGCTGCTCATATTTCAGGACAGATATAAGTCCACACACTGCCCCAGTTCCTTAATAGAATATAATACATCACATAATAAAGACCAGATTTTGATGTGAAGAATGGCTCTGTTCCCTTAATCTGTCTGAATCAGCAATAAACAAGGAAATACTTTACCCAATATTGAACAGAGTCATTATTACAAATATCAAAATGTGTTTATGAGTACAGGCGAAACCATTAGAGAATGAAGCACTTACTTGTTTGTCTCTACTTTTCAATAAGTTTGGCAACATTTTGTTGTTGAAATCAAACTGGCTCAAAAAGTCCCGAGCAGCATCTGGACCCTGGCTCACCATTGCAGACATCAAACAAAAGCACACTCGGTTATACCTAATAGGAGAAAAAAATATCAAAATAAATATCGAGAAACAAAAAATACCTGTTTTGCAACACATGCATGGTCACTGGGTTTACTTTTCATTGAGATATATTACTCTCAAATGTTAAACTTCAAACCACAATTAGACAGTACAATTCAATGTTGTCTGAATATACTGCTTGCGTGATTATTTTAAGTTCATCGATTGAAACTGCCGTCAACATTACCATCATAAATATCAAAGTGTAACCCTGCTACTTCACCATGATGTTATACAACTGCATATGTTTCCAGTAACAATTTAAACCAAAAATGAAAAAATAATGTATCATGGTGCTGCAAAGTTTTTACAGAGTTCTGGAAATTAGAGAGTGGAGCTTCTACATGCATATGGATAGGGAGAACATTACAGCTGTACCTAGGGAGGATGTTCCTGGGAGACCATCCAGTGAAGTTATTATATAAGTGGAACTTAAAAAATAAGAAAGGGATGATCACCTTGTTGGGATTGTATTGTAGGTCCCCCAGTTGTCAGCAGGAAATTGAGAAGCTGATAAGTAAGGAGATGTCAGACATAGAATCATAGAATCCCTACAGCGTGAAAGCAGGTCATTCGGCCCATCTAGTTCACACCAACTCTCCAAAAAAACACTCACCCAAAGTCATCCCCATACCTTATCCCTAAACCTAATCCAACTAGCCTGCACATCTTTGGACTGTGGGAGGAAACCAAAGGACCTGGAGAAAACCCACGAAGATACAGGGAGAATATGTAAACTCCATACAGACAGTTGCCAGAGGCTTAAATGAAAAAAACATCATAGTAACAATGCTGCCACTTTTTTGAACCGTAGTGCCAACATTGGAGTGATGTGCACTGACGAACCTCCAAAACGTTCAATTGTCTTATTCCAGCTCCATTTCAGTTTCTGATCCTCGAACCCATCGCCCATTGGTGACAAATGCTCGGAATTATTTAAATGCACAACCTATGTACAAGCATAAAATTCCCTCGAAATAATGTGTATTATTGATGGTTGTCTGAATATGCTGTGATAATTCACCAAGGGGAGGCATAATGGTAACATCAATGTAGTAATCCAGAACGTTAGGTTAATGTTCTGAGGACATAAATTTGAATCCAGCTATGGTGAGGTTTGAATTGAATCAAATCTTGACTTAAAGGCTAGCCTAATGACAATCATGTAGCTACCGTTGATTGCGGTGAAAATTTATCTGGTTCACTAACGTCCTTCAGGAACGAAAATCTGTCATCTTTACTTTGTTTGGCCAGCATGTAACTCCAGCCCCACAGAAATGTAGTTAAATTATAACTGCCCTCTGTGCAATTTTTGATTTGAGTTGTTGTTGCGACATGTACTGAGATACAATGAAAAGAAGTTTCTTTTGTGCTAACCAGACAAATGATACCTTATATAAGTTCATTAGGGTAATAGAATATCACGCAAAATATAATGTTACAGCTACAGAGAGGGTGCAGGGAAAGATCAACCTTGTACCCACATCCCATGAAAGAGTTTAAGCAAACGTAACATATTTGAGGCCTGGTCAACCCTGAAAAGGTTCTTATCTAATCACAGAATCCCTACAGGGTGGAAGCAGGCTATTCAGGCATTGAGTCTACACTGAGCCTCCAAATAGCATCCCACCCAGATCTACCCCACATCCCATCCCGGTCGCCCTGCATTTCCCATCCACATACCTGGACACTATGGGCAATTTAGCATGGCCAATCCACATAACCTGCACACTTTGGATTGCGGGATGAAACTGGAGCATCCAGAGGAAACCCACACAGATATGCAGAGACTGTGCAAACTTCACACAGACAATCAACCAAGGTTGGAATCGTACCCGGGTTCCTGGTGCTGAGAGACAGCAGTGCTAGCCATTGAACTACCATGCTGTCCTTAACTGTTATCCTTTCTGAGTTCTAGCAAATAGTCCATAAAATGTTAATCTGTCTTCTCTTTTCAGACACCTGCAAATCAAAAAATTTCACAGTATACAAGGACTTCATTGAGCTCTATGTGCCTCTGTCAACCCAATTAGGAACGCATTTGGGATCACAAAAGCTTAATAGGTAGGTGTAAAGTTCTTGTCACCTCTCCTCAGCTGTGTAGTTTCAGCACTTCCTAATTTTGATTTCCATAGATTTCTTTGAATCTCTATGTCAGAACTTGGTTAATATTCAGTTATGGAACAATTGTATCTTTCTAAGCATTTTGTCTGGATGTATCAACTTATCAGTATGGTACACTTAAGTCAAAAATTATAAGTTTTATTTCCCATCCTGGATTTGAGCACACGCCTCAGTTTAACAATTCAGTACTGTACTGAGGAGTGCTATCTTGCTATAGATGCTGTGATTTGGATCAGGTTTTAATCTGAGGCCTAACCGAGCTGTTTAGAGAGGTGTAAAATATGCCATTCCACTTTTCAAAACAGAGCAGAAAATTCTCCTTTATCCTGGTCAATGGCAGATTAAATTTACCCCCATTTTCTGTTTGTGGGACTTCAGCATACAAATTAGCTGCTAAGTTTGAACCTGAAGCAACAATAACTGCTTTTATAATTAATCCAATACCTCTCAAACGCTCTGGCATTCTGAGAACTTTGAGTCTATGTAAATGCAACCTCTTTCTCTTTAAACATTGTATCAAAAATGAATGCACTGGATCAGATGGAGAGAAACACAGAAAATTAGAGCACGCATTCTGACGTACACAATTTGTGATTGAGTTATGAGATTACCCACGGCCAATAAATGTAAACATTGCCACATCAACTCCTTTATTCGCATCCGTCAGCTCCCTCTATAGTACTGACCTGTGACTTGCTGAGTAGAGTGCTGTATAGATTAACTTTATGTAATTACGCAGCAATGTCTTCACTATGTTTATCCCCACTGCACTAAAATGTGCAAGGTCGCTGGCGGTCCTCAGCAAAATGGCCTCCAAAGCTTGGAAAATCAGAATCATCTGAGGGACAATGCAATAAATTGAGTCAGTTCGCCATGATTATTTCTTCATTTCATAAGTTTCTCAATGGAAACTATGGTAATATATTTTAAATTGCTGGAGGAGTGGTTCATCCAAGGCACGTCCCCTGCAAGTTAGGTTCAAATACCGTTTTGAGGCAAACACAAGGTTGTCTGACCAGCCAAGGTTTAGTATATTTCAGTTAACTTGATCTTTAAAACATCAAAAGCAAATTGCACTGGCACGTGAAACTTGCCACTTGATAGATGGTTGTCGGCCTCCGACTACAGGCCAGATGAAAGCAGAATGAAATGAACACATACAAATATTTTTAGCATGAGGAAGTACAAGGTGAGAAACAAGGCTGGTCAGCAGTTTATATATACCTGGTAATACAAAGATGCGTTCTCCCTGACAGTGAGGAGACCAAATATAGCATGACTGATTGCCTTGAGGAGAAACTCTGGTCAATCAGAAAGCCTAGCGCCGAGTTTCCACTTGCCTGCCATATTTTCAATCCAACTCCCACCAGGAGTGTAATTTTACTCTCCCAGGGTCGCCAAGAAAGAGAAATAATCGAGTGAGTCAGAGTGCAGAGGTACAGATCTCCTTCCCACCACCTTAGCAATTAAGATCTGGGCAACAGGTTGCACGGGTGCTCTTCTCAACCCACCACCGAGAAAGGCCATTCAGTTTTCAATTAATGGCTTAGTTGAGTGCCTCAACACATCACTTGCCCAATTATCTGTCTTCCCAGGAAGCAAGAAAAGTGACTTCATTTCTGAAGAAGAAACAAGGGAATCTATCTGGTTAGTTGCTGGGGAGGGGAGCCTTTTAATGTCCTGAATTTAGGTATAACTGGGGGCTGGGGTGCCTTCTGAAAGCCAATCCCTTATCCTTGCCTCTGAACTGCCTCTAGTGATGGCCCCCTCCAAAATATAAACCTTACCTGGCAGCAGGTGCCACTCTTCATGACTACGCAGTCTGAGTCCCCAGCAATACACTTCCACTCCCTGAAGCTGCCTGCCTCTGACTGGCCAGCAGCCTCAGGTGAGGCAGCACTTCAGTGGCGAGGCACCTGATTGGACAAGATGCTCACAGGAAAGCATTTAAGCATCTAATTGGTGCATGATCCCAGTAATTTTCTCACTGGTGAAGGGTTGAGCAAGTTTATTGCCCTGAAGATACCTGACAGGGAAATTAATAGGGTCACTGGGACACACAGTTCCTTCCGCCTACTCCTGTCTGCTTCATTGAAGTTTACTTCCATCCAACTGGCATGCTGTGCACACACCAGAAAGTCACCTGCCATTAAAAAGCTCTTAATTATGACCATGGCCCCTGCCTCAAATGAACAGGCAAACTCTCCAATCCAATATACCGTTGAGAAAATGCCTCAGTAGCAAGAAAGCTGAACAGAGGAGACCTGACAGGTTCACCCTATTGTATTAGACTTCTCCACTCACTGCTCCCTCATCCCCAACATCTCCCCACAGCCATTAAAATCCATAACTGACTAGCTGCATTCTTTTCATTATTCAAGGAGCTGCTTGAATATTTCAGACCCTCACGCTTTACTATTGACAAGACTGGAAACTGATTGCGGCAAGTAAAACATTATTTTTTACATTGAACATCAACTGCATTCACCTCATTTTCTGGTCGTCCCTCTCCATCAAGAAGCTTGAAGATTTCTGTACATTCAGCCGAAATCTTAATGTATCCATTCACAACATCATACAGTTCAGGGCATGGCAATTTCTTGGCTATAGCAACAAAGGTTGTTAAGCCTGCAAGAAATATAAATGAAGTTTCCATGTAACAATCTATCACACAAGTACAGTGTACATTATAAAATGCAAAAATCACAAATAAAAAAAGGTGGTGAAATTATAGGTCTTTTTTGTGTCAACTTTGTTCATGGAGTTGACAAAGGTGTTTGTTTAAGATGCAAACTCCTTTTGTTTCGTTCAGGTATTGATAAGGCAACTGGTATATTTGTAGTACATACAAAGGCAGAAATTGCTGGAGAAACTCAGCAGATATGGCAACGTCTGTGGGGGGAAAATAGAGCTAATGACCCTTCTTCAGAACCAGACACTGGACTTGAAAAATTAATTGCTTTCTCTCCACAGATGCTGTCAGACCAGCTGAGTTTCCCCAGTAATTTCTCTTTTTGCATGTGTGAGATCTCTAGTATCTGTAGTTCTTTGTTGTATGTCAATTTATATGATTTTGTTATTAATTTCAGACAATGGCCTTCCTGTTTCAGATGGCACACTGATCATACCACAGAAGAGGAATTTATAAAAGTCCTTCTAAATGTTTTATTCCAACCAAATAATATAGACCTGAGAAAATAAAAGTAATTTCTTCAAATAATAGTTCACTTTGTGTTTCCTTCTTCCCAATAAACAATTTGGATGAGAATACAGGAGGCATGGTTAGTAAGTTTGCAGATAACACCAAAATTGGTGGCATAGTCAACAGTGAAGAAGATTATCTAAGATTACAAAGGGATCTTGATCAATTGGGCCAATGGGCTGAAAAGCAACAGATGGAGTTTAATTTAGATAAATGCGAGGTATTGCATTTTGGTAAAACAAACACGGGCAGGACTCATACAGTTAATGGTAGAGCCCTCAGTAGTGTTGTTGAACAGAGTCCTAGTGGTTCAGGTACATAGTTCTTTGAAAGTTGCATCACTGGTAGACAACAAGCATGGGGCTGGATGAACACAGCAGGTCAAGCAGCATCATAGGAGCAGGAAAACTTGACGTTTCGGGCCTAAACCCTTCATCAGAAATGGGGGAGGGGAAGAGGGTTCTGAAATAAATAGGGAGAGAGGGGGAGGCAGATAGAGGATGGATAGAGGAGAGGATAGGTGGAGAGGAGGCAGACAAGTCGAAGGGGCGGGGATGGGGCCAGTAAAGGTGAGTGTAAGTAGGGGGGTAGGGAGGAGATAGGTCAGTCCAGGGAGGACGGACAGGTCAAGGGGGCGGGATGATGTTAGTAGATAGGAGATGGGGGTGTGGCTTGGGGTGAGAGGAAAAACAGCCCCATGCTTGTTATCTCGGATTCTCCAGCATCTGCAGTACCTTTTATCACTGGTAGACAGGTGATTAAGAAGGTGTTTAGCATGCTTGCCTTCGTTGTTCAGACCATTGAGTATAGGAATTAGGATGTAATGTTGAGGTTGTACGGGACGTTGTTTGAGGCCACTTTTGGAGCACGTGCACTGTCCTAGTTGCCCTGCTACAGGAAGGGTATAACTAAATTAGAGAAGGGTTCAGAAAAGGTTTACAAGGACATTGCCGGGACTGCAGGGTTTGAGTTACAGAGAGGCTGGATAGGGACCTTTCTCCACTGGAGTGAAGGGGGTTGAGGGGTGGCCTTATTGAGTCACCTTATAAAATCATGAGGGACGTGGATAAGGTGAATTCCAAAGATCTTTTTCGTAGGTGGGAACATTCAAAACTAGGGATCATATTTTTAAGGTGAGAGGAAAAAGATTTAAAAAGGAATGTGAGGAGCAACTTGGTTTTTTTCACACAGGGAGGCATTTGTACATGGAATGAACTGTCAGAGAAAGCAGTGGATGCAGGTACAGTTACAAGGTTTAAAAGACATTGGGTTAAGCTCATGAACAGGAAAGATTTGGAGGGATATGGGCCAAAAGCAGGGAAGTGGGACAAGTTTAGTTTGGGAAACTTGTTCAGTACGGACCAAAGGGTCTTTTTCCGTGCTGTATGACTCTCTAACTCTATAAGCATTACCAATTGAAGTAGCCAACTTCACATCATTTTTCAGACTTATGAAATCTCAACCCACTGCACTTTCCATTCATATCAATGCCATGGAGTTTTGGAAGCTGAAACACAGCAGCTAAATCTAATAATTGTGCTCAACCTCCAGAAATAACAGCTATTACAAGCCTAATAAGAGGCAAATACTTAAGGACCAGAGATTGCTGTTAGGCAAAATGCAGATGAAATGGTGTGTATGGATTTCGGAAAGACCATTGATAGACTGTCACAAAAAAGTCTTGCGAGCAAAGTTGAAACCCTTGGGATGAATGGGAAAGCGGCAGCATGGAGTTCCTTTCCACCTGTTGGCATGGACTGGTTGGACCGAAGGGTCTATATCCGTGCTGTATGACTCTAGAAGTAGCTGATCAGGAACTTTTCCCATTACGGACATCTGGTACTGCCAAGACAAGTGGAGATGTCAGCCAATCAAATTGGTTGGCAACTCCAGAGTGTGTGATTACCTCCTGATGAAGGACAGAACCTCCACTATTCACTAATGGAGCCGAGCCAACTTTTCTTCCAAAGGGGGGCAAGCCACCTTCAACCTTCCCCTCCCTAATCAATACATTTCTGCTACATTTTATGATTCTGTGATTTCAGCCTGACCCATGACTCTTCTGCAAGGGCTACTGCTTAGCCAATTTGTATCCACTTGCCAACTTGCCAACTCACCATGAATTCCATGTGTTTTAATCTTCTGGACCAGCCTAACATGACAGACCTTGTCAAATGCTTCAGTAAAGTCCATGTAGATAACATCCACTTCCCTAGCCTTATTAATCATCTTTGTCATTTCCCCAAAAAATTCATTCAAATTTGTTAAACAAGATGTCCCCTGCATAAACCCATGTTACCCATCCCTGATACATCTGATCATCAGATGTAAGTAAATTCTGCCTGTAAGAATCTTCTTCAATAATTTCCCTACTGTTGATGTAAGACTTAAAGGCCTATGGTTTCCTTGATTATCCCAGTTGCCTTTCTTGAACAAAGGGAACAACATGGTCTATTCTCCAGTATTCTGAGGCCTCGCCTGTAGCTAAAGATAATACAAAAATTTGTAGTCAAGGTCTCAGCAATCTCCTCCCTTGTTTTCTTCAGTATCCTGGGATAGATCCCATATGGCGCTTGGGATTTATCTACTTTAATGTTTTTCAAAGACATTCAACTCCTCCTCCTTCTTAATATCCACATGCCTTAGAGCATCAACAAACTCCTCTCTAAACTTACCATCATCTATGTCTTTTTCCTTGATGAATACCGATATGAAGCACACATTAGGTCTTCTCCCACTTCCTCTGGCTCAATACATGAATTTTTTCATTCGACTTTGAGTGGACTTACCTTTTCCCTAGATACCCTGATGCTCCTAATATACCTATAAAATGCTTTGGGCTTCTCCCTAATTCAACTTGCCAAGGATATTTCATGGTTCCTTCTCGTCCTAATTTCTTTTTTTAAGTTCTTTCCGGCTTCCTTTATAGTTGTCAGAGGCCTTGTTTGATTTCTGTTTCCTAAATCTTACATATGCTTCCTTCTTTTTAAACTAAACTTACAACATAACTCATCATCCAACGTTCCAAAATCTTGCCATCCTTACCTTTCATCCTCACAGGAACATGCTGTTCCTGGACTTTGATCAAATGTCTTCTGAAAGTCACCCATTTCAGATGTGGATTTACCCTCAAACAGCTGCCCAATCTAATTTTTCCCAGTTCCTGCCTAATACTGCTGTAATTAATCAGCCTTCCTGGATGCACCAAACATATTTTGCCTTTTTTAAGACTCTGGCGCTAAGGGAATCACAGTGAATGTTGTGGAAATTAATATCACCTACTACCACAACCCAGCTGTTTTCATGTCTTTCCATGATCTGCTTGCTATTGGGAGGCCTTTAGTGTACCCCATCATACTGACTGCACTTTTCTTATTACTAAGTTTCACCCATATGACTCCGCTGGATGAGCCCTCCAAGACGTCCTCTCTTAGTACAGTTGTGACATTCTCCTTAATCAGTAAAACACCTCTTCCAGCCCTGTCATGTCTGAAACATCGAGCTGTCAGGTCCTGCCCTTCTTCAACCAAGTTTCTGTAATGGCAATCCCATGTACTAATCCAGGCTCCAACCTCATTTGCCTTATTTGTTATACACTTTGCATAAGTACATTTCAGACCTCTAATCGCACTGTGTTCATTAAAAACTGACTCTGCTGGCTCTTCCTAGACTTATTTGACTTACCCCTTTTCCTCTCTTCAAACACGCCACTTGCTGACCTACTGCTATGGCTCTCACCCCTCCTGCAAACTAGTTTAAACTCTCTTAAGTGACACTAGCAAAACTCCCTGCAAGGATATTGGTGCCCCTCCAAGTATAAGTGCAACCAGTCCTTTTTGTACACGTCCTACTGTCTATGGAAGATCCCAACAATCTAGATATCTGAATTCCTCCCTTCTACACCAGCTGTTTGGCCACACATTCAACTGCATTATCTTCCCATTTTTGGCCTCACTAGCCAGTAGAGAAGGTGGAATTGTTCTTGTTGCAGAAGAGAAGATTGAGTTCTGTCTGATATATTCAAAATTATGAGCACTCTGGACCAGCCAAATAGAAAACAAATGTTCCCACTTATGAAAGCATCAAGAATGAGTGGGTATAGATATCAAGCACAAAAATTAGTTAAAAAACAAAATGTTCTCCCTGATACCTTTCCACTTCCTGTAAGGCACAATTCAGTAGCGTGATAGAATATTTCCCATTTGCCTAGATGGGTGCAGCTGCAACAGAGACCCAGACTCAATTCCACCCTTAGGCAACTGTGTGTGGAGTTTGCACATTTTCCCCATGTCTGCGTGGGTTTCCTCCGGGTGCTCCGGTTTTCTCCCACAGTCCAAAGATGTGTAGACTAGGTGGATTGGCCATTCTAAGTTTTCCATAGTGCTCAGGGGTGAGTAGATTGGTATAGGGGGATGGGTTCTGGGTGGGACACTCTAAGGATTGGTGTGGACTTGTTGGGCCGAAGGGCCTGTTTCCATACTTAGAGATTCTATGAATACTCGAGAAGCTTGACTTCATCCAGAACAAAGATCACTTTATTGGTACCCCATCCGCCATGAGCACTGCACAGTGAGAAGAAAGTATATAACTACAAGGTGCATTACAGTAACTCAAGGCTCTTTTGCCAGTACGTTCCAAACTCATAATCTCAACCATCTCGAAAGACAGTGGCAGTAGATGCATGTGAATATCACAGTCTTTCCACAATTCAACTGTTGACAAATATCAAGGTTTATGCTTCATCTTGTATATCACATGAGTGAAAGATGACAGAGAAAGAATGAAACATTTCAGAAATACCCAAAATAGCAAGTGCTTCCCTCTTTTGTAGTGGCCTGTGAAATATCAACTCTCATCACATTGACTGAGGAAAAGTTAATTTCTTCGCTACAGTAGACCTCACCTTTCTGCATTGTCCCAGGAGTTTGTAACATGCTTTTAAACTGAGTCCCTGTGAACTCCACGTCCGGTATCTTGGCTGTTTCATTTTCACCCGTAGGTGTCTCCGAATCACTTCTCTTCCGTTTTCTCGACATCTTTGTGTTTTTCTCTAAATCCGACGATGATAAAAGCCGCCTTTCTAACTTTTCATCAGACATTTAACACAACCCCACATGGCGGGTCCATGAACGGAAGTGTCCGTCCTCGTTTACATTCCGGCTGAAGAACAGCTTTCCCTCCGCGTCGTTCCCTCTTGGGGCTGAACGCAGGGAAAACACAAGCAACCCAACACTGCGCTTTTTGTGATAAAACTCTTCCGAAGCACATTTCATTTAATTTACCTGAAAGTTAATTGTATCAAATATCACTCCACTCCCTGAACAGTAAGCACAACTGCATACTTTAGAGTGGCATCATTAACGCAACTTTGTTACTGCTAATGTTGACAATCACAGTTCTAATTCAAAGACGCTTATCAGAGCAGTTCACCGACAAGGAATTGTTGATAACAAGGTGTGAAGCTGGATGAACACAGCAGGTCAAGCAGCATCAGAGGAGCAGGAAGGCTGACGTTTCGGGCCTAGACCCTTCTTCAGAAATGGGGGAGGGGAAGGGGGTTCTGAAATAAACAGGGAGAGAGGGGGAGGCTGATAGAAGATGGATAGAGGAGAGGAGAGGAGACAGACAGGCCAAAGAGGTGGGGATGGAGCCAGTAAAGGTGAGTGTAGGTTGGGAGTTAGGGAGGAGATAGGTCAGTCCAGGGAGGACAGACAGGTCAGGGAGATAACAAGCATGGGGCTGGATGAACACAGTAGGTCAAGCAGCATCATAGGAGCAGGAAAACTTGACGTTTCGGGCCTAAACCCTTCATCAGAAATGGAGGAGGGGAAGAGGGTTCTGAAATAAATAGGGAGAGAGGGGGAGGCGGATAGAGGAGAGGATAGGTGGAGAGGAGGCAGACAAGTCGAAGAGGCGGGGATGGAGCCAGTAAAGGTGAGTGTAGGTAGGGGGGTAGGGAGGAGATAGGTCAGTCCAGGGAGGACGGACAGGTCAAGGGGGCGGGATGATGTTAGTAGATAGGAGATGGGGGTGTGGCTTGGGGTGAGAGGAAAAACAGGTTAGGGAGGTGGAGATGAGCTGGGCTGGTTTTGGGATGCGGTTGGGGGAGGGGAGATTTTGAAGCTTGTGAAATCCACATTGATGCCATTGGGCTGCAGGGTTCCCAGGCTGAATATGATTTGCTGTTCCTGCAGCCTTCGGGTGGCATCACTGTGGCATTGTAGGAGGCCAAGGATGGACATGTCA
>JAHRHZ010000061.1:9096807-9125230 GCA_024137785.1 Ginglymostoma cirratum | reverse complement strand
CCTCTCCACCTATCCTCTCCTCTATCCATCCTCTATCCGCCTCCCCCCTCTCTCCCTATTTATTTCAGAACCCTCTTCCCCTCCCCCATTTCTGATGAAGGGTTTAGGCCCGAAACGTCAAGTTTTCCTGCTCCTATGATGCTGCTTGACCTGCTGTGTTCATCCAGCCCCATGCTTGTTATCTCGGATTCTCCAGCATCTGCAGTACCTTTTTATCTCAGATATGTAGAGAAAGCGCTTTGTCTTACAACTGAATATACCAGATTTCACAAACAATTGCTGCTCATGAGTAACGCATGCGCGTGCTCGCATCTGCTAGCAACGCATGTGCAACCGCGGAACCAAACGCATGCGCACTGTCGTCTGGTGTGACGGTGGGAAACCGGCAGGTGGGGTTTCTGGGCCGTTCCCAGGGTAACCGCGGTGTTCGGGAGCTCCGGGCCGTTTCCAGGGTAACCGCGGTGTTCGGGAGCTCCAGGCCGTTCCCAGGGTAACCGCGGGGTTTCGGGGGCTTCAAGCCGTTCCCAGGGTAACCGCGGGGTTCGGGGCCTCCAGGCCGTTCCCAGGGTAACCGCGGGCCTTGCGCCTGGTCCCTTTCGGCTGGAGAGGGATGGTTTGCTGTCTGTGGGGTGATGTGTTTCCCAGTTTGGGTGGGGGTTTAGCGGGTAGCACACTCGGTGTTGATCTTAGTGAGGCCCAGTTTGCTTCAGTCGGGAAGGATTCAATCCACAATAAGTGCTTCAGCCTAAAAGGAGAGCAGAGGGTGTGGGAACACTTCCTTCGCTGCCTAAGATAGCGTTGGCTGCCCAAATAAAATCGCTACATGGTTTCGTACGATGAGCTTAGTGCTGGCAGCAAGACATTTTCATTGAAAGCCCAGTGAGCAATCTAAACTCAACAAGGGGCTAGTCTCTCTGAGGAAAGTGGAAGTGGCAGTAAGAGCCTGGGCACTAAGAATGAATCTTATGTTAAGCGGGATTTGTCAAGATTTAAAAGAACAATTGTTATAGGGGACTATCCTGTCAGGGGCACAGAAAGAGATTGTGTGGCTGTGAGCATAAATCTAGGGTAATGTGTTGCCTTCCTGGTGTCAGGGTCAAGGACATCTCAAAACAGTTGAAGTATATTGTCAAAGGGAAAGGTGAGAAGCCAGAAGTTGTTGTACTTGTTGGTAAGAATAACATAGTTTGGGAAAAGGTTAAGGCTTTGTAGACTAAATACTGGAAGTTAGGTAGAAGGTTAAAAAGCAGAACCTCAAAGATAATAATCTGTGGTTTACTCCCAATGCTATGCTCTAGTGAGTGTAGGAATAAAAGGATAGGACAGATAAATCAATGGCTGAAGAGATGGTGCAGTGTGCAAGGATTCAGATTTTTGGATCTGTGGGATCTCTGCTGGGGCAGAAAAGACCTGTTCAGAATGGATTGGTTTCACCTGAACTGGAAAAGGACCCATATCTTGGCAGGGAGCTTTGATAATTCTGTTTCAGCAGCCTTTAAACTAGTAGAAATGGAGAGAGCGGGGGTTGTTAAGTAGCAGTGAAATAGAAAGACAGATTAGGATGGTTCAGAACCAGAAAGAGTAAGTTAATTAGAAAAGACAGACAAGCAAATTCTTCAAAGAATGAGGTAACTCTGAAGAATTAAACTGCATTTGTTTCAATGTAAGGGGGTCTTACAGGTAAGGCTGATGAATTCAGGGCACGAATGGGAACATGGGACTGGGATGTCTTAGCTATTACAGAAGCTTGGCTGAGGGAAGGACAGGACTGGCAGTTCTATGTTCCAGATGCTAATGGAAGGATAAAAAGGGAGGCAGGAGAGGAGGGGAAGTGGCATTTTTGATTAAGGAAAACATTACTACTGAAATTACAGAAGAAGTTGCGAGGCCCCTAGCTGAAATATTTTTATCATCTATAAACATGGGTGAGGTGCTGGATGACTAGAGAATGGCTAATATTGAGCCTTTATTTAAGAATGTCTCTAAGGAGAACCCTGAGAACTATAAACCTGGGAGTCTGACATTAGTGATGGGTAAGTTGTTGGAGGTGATTCTGAAAGATAGGATTTATGTGCATTTGGAGAGGCAGGGTTTGAGATGGTCAGATGGCTTTGTATGTGGGAAATGGTGTCTCACGAGTTGATTGAGTTTTTTGAAGAAGTAACTAAAAAGATTGATCCGGGCAGAGCAGTAGATGTTGTTTACATGGACTTTAGTAAAGCATTAAACAAGGTTCCTTGTGGTTGACTAATTAGTAAGGTTAGACCACATGGAGTTCAAGGAGATCTTGCTAATTGGAAACAAAATTGGCTTGATGCTAGGAGACAGAGTAGTGGTGGAATGTTGTTTTTCAGACTGGAGGCCCGTGACCAGTGGCGCTGCACAGGGTGTGGTACTGGGTCCACTTTTGTTTGTCATTTATATAAACAATTTAGATGCTGTGGTTGGTTCGCTTGCTGAGCTGGTTTGTTAGTTCACTGACATTTCATTACCCGGCTGGGTAACGTCATCAACTCCAACAGATCCCACAGTTTAAATACCGGGGGGAAAACACAACAGTGCTTCATTGGAGGCTGCACTGATGGTGTCACCCAGCAGGGTAATGAAACGTTTGCAAACTAATGAACCAAACACAGCATCCACAACCCAAACTACAAATCTACTCAAGAACCTTAAACAATTTAGATGAAAATATAGTAGGCATGTTTAGTAAGTTTGCAGATGACACCAAGTTTTGTGGGAGAATGGACAGGGAAGAAGGTTATCTAATGAGGTTGTAGATATGCTTGCCGAGCCGGAGGGTTTGGTTGCAAATGTTTCATTACCCTGATAGGTAACATTGTCAGTGCACCTCTGGTGTTCTGTCCCACTTGCTATTTATGTGCTTCGGTTTGCTGGAGTGGTTGGTATTACTTGAGGTTTTATTTCTCAGTGATTTGTTCACAGTCTAATTCAATGTGTTTGTTGATGGAGTTCCAGTTGGAATGCCAGGCCTCCAGGAATTCCCTGGCGTGTCTCTGTTTGACTTGTGCGATTATCGATGTATTATCCCAGTTGAATTTGTGTCCCTCGTTGTCCGTGTGTAGAGAGACATGTGAGATTTGGACATGTCTCTTGTTGGATAGTTGGTGTTCATGTATCCATAGTGTCAGTTTTCTTCTGGTTTGGCCTATGTGGTGTTCCTCACAGTCATTGCATGGTATTTTCTATATACCCCTAGTTTTGCTGGTTTTGTGTATGGGATCCTTTACAAAACCCAAAAGAACTATGGATGCCGTAAATCAGGAACAAAAACAGAAATTGCTGGAAAAATCCCATCAGGTCTGGCAGCATCTGTGAAGAAAAAATCAGAGTTAACGTTTTGGGTCCGGTGACCCTTCCTCAGAACAGGAAGTTCTGAGGAAGGGTCACCGGACCCAAAACGTTAACTCTGATTTTTTCTTCACAGATGCTGCCAGACCTGATGGGATCTTTTACATTTGTCAGTAGCTGTCCGAGAGTGATTGTCGGTTTGTGGGCTACTCTGATACCTAGGGGTCTGAGTAGTCTTATGGTCATCTCTGAAATGTCCTTGATATATGGTAGAGTGATTAGTGAGTCTGATCGTGTTGTGTCTTCCTGTTGTGGTCAGTCTGGGAGTTAACAGCAGATTGTGCTTTTCGTTGTGGTGGTTGCTAGTGTAATTGAGAAATTGGTCAGTATGTGTGGTCTTTCTATACATGCTAGTCTGGAGTTCCCCGTTGTATTTGGTTTCTACGATTATGCCCAGGAAGGGTAGTCGGTTGTTGTTCTCTTCTCCTTTCATGAATTTTATCCCAGTAAGGATGCTGTTTGTGTGTTGGTGGGTTTTTTCTAAGTTTGTGCGTTTTAAAAATCACAAAGGTGTCACCTACAAATTGGACCCAAAATTTGGGTTCGACATCTTTCCCCACTTATACGCTCTAACCTTTGCATTACTGCTTCTGCAATCAGTCCTGGTATTGGGGATCCCAAAGCTGTTCCGTTGATTCTTTACTCAGAGAGTAGTAAGGGCATGGAATGCCTTGCCTGCAGCAGTTGTAGACTCGCCAACTTAAATGGTCATTGGATAAACATATGGATGATAATGGAGTAGTGTAGGTTAGATGGGCTTCAGATTGGTTTCACAGGTTGGCGCAACATCGAGGGCCAAAGGGCCTGTACTGCGCTGTAATGTTCTATGTTCTATGTTCTATGATTTGTTTGTATATGCTGTTGTCGATGGTGAAGTGGGTTGTGAAGCACAGATCTAGTAGTTTCGTGGTGGTGTTCTTATTGATGTTGTTGGTGTCCTGGATTGCTTGCCTGCCTACTTGATTCGTTCAGCAGTGTGGCGATTGTTTCTTTGGCTAGGTTGATGTTTATGGGTGTAAATAGTGCTGTTACATCGAAGGATATCATCATCTCATCCTCTTCTATCCTGGTGTTATTGATGATGTTGAGGAATTCTTGGCATGAGTGGACAAAGTGGGTAGTGTTGTCCACTAAGTGTTTCAATTTCTGTTGTAGTTCTTTGGCAAGTCTCTACGTTGGTGTGCCTAGTAGTGAGACAGTGAGTCTAAGTTGGACCCCCGTTTGTGTACCTTGGGGAGTCCGTAGAATCGGGGTGTGTTGGATCCCTCTGGCTTCATTCTTTTGGTTATCTGTCTTGCTGATATCTCCTGAGTTGTGTAATTTCTTCAGGGTTGTTGTAGTCTGTTTTCCTAACTGTGGTATTGGGTCTGTTGCCATCTGTTGGAAGTGTCAGTATCTGCTAGTAGTGTGTTAGCTTTCTTGATGTATTAGGTTCTATTGAGGATTACTGTCATATGTCCTTTGTCCGCTGGTAAGATTACAATGTTTCTGTCTTTCTTGAGTCTTTCCAGGGCTTTCCTCTCTTCTGTGTTGAATGTGTTTCACTTTTGTTTTTTGCTCAGTGTTGGGACTACAGTCTGTCTGATGGTCTGTTGTACTTCTTCCGTGGGTCCGTTGTTCTTTAGTGTTGATTCCAGTGTAGCCAGGAAGTCTGTCTTTTTGCTGTCTCTGTAGTGATAATTCAGTCCATGTACTAGGATGGTCTTCAGTGCCTAAGTGGTCAGTCCGCGATGTTTTTAATCCATGAATCTATGTTGTCCATGTCATTGATGTGGGTGATTTTGGAGAGTTTTTCTTGAAGGACTATTCTTTTCTTTATTCTGGTCTTTTGTTGTTGTGTGCTGAAGGCTTGTTCCAGTGTGGATATCCATTTCTGGTCGGTTGCGTTGGAGTACAGAGTTTTTTGGTGCACAGTTTCCTGCTTGTATTTGTGAAGGCGGTTGTGGGCATTGTTGATCATAACCCTTATCATTCTGCGGCTGTTCTGTTCAGCTGTCCTCCGTACCTGTGGATTGTTGACTGGTGGTTTATACCTTAAGGTTTGTGGCAGTACCTGCTTTCTGAGGCATTCATGCAGGACGTATTGATGTTTGCTGGTCGTGTTAATTTGGATGGCATTCGTTTCCCATCTGTGGGCTAGTTTGAGAGTGTTGTGCCTATAAGTGTTTGAAGTTTTCAAAAAGATTTGTAGCTTGGGTTGTGGATGAGGTTGTAGTCTTGCTCGTCGAGCCAGTGGGTTCTGTTGCAAATGTTTCGTCACCCTGCTAGATAACATCATCATTGTGCCCATGGTGAAGCATCGGCGTTCTGTCCCGCTTGTTTTCATATGCCTTGGTTTGCTGGGGTGGTTGGTATTACTTCTGGTTTTGTTTCTTAGTGGTTTGTGCAGAGGGTCTAATTTAACATATTTGTTGATGAATGTCCGGTTGGAATACCAGGCCTCTAGGAATTCCCTGGCTTGTCTCTGTTTGGCTTGATCAATTATGGATGTGTTGACCTAGTTGAATTTGTGTCCCTTGTTGTCCATGTGTAGTAAGACAAATGAGAATTGGTCATGTCTCTTGATGGATAATTGGTGTTCATGTATCCGTATAGTCAGTTTTCTTCCAGTTTGGCCTATGTAGTGTTTCTCTCAGACCTTGCATGGTATTTTGTATATACCCCCAGTTTTGCTGGTTTTGGGTACGGGATCCTTTACATTCATCAGTAGCTGTCCTCGGGTGATTGTCGGTTTGTGGGCTACTCTGATACCTAGGGGTCTGAGTAGTCTTGTGGTCATCTCTGAAATGTCCTTGATATATGGTAGAGTGATTAGTGAGTCTGGTCGTATCTTCCTGTTGTGGTTAATCTTGGAGGTAACAGCGGATTGTGCTTTTTGGGTTTCTGCTTTGCGTAATTCTGGGTTGCTGCAATGTATTGTGGCTCGTTTAAATAGTGTTTTGATGCAGCTCTGTTTATGGCATTGTGGTGATTGCTAGTTGTAATTAGTCGGTATGTGTGGTCTTTCTATATACGCAAGTCTGGATTTCCCTGTTGTTTTTGCGTTCTACTATTATGTCCAGGAAGGGCAGTCGCTGGTTGTTCTCCTCTTCTTTCATGAATTTTATCCCGGTAAAGATGTTGTTTGTGAGTCGGTGGGTTTCTTCTAGTTTTGTGCATTTAATATTCACAAAGGTGTCTCCTACATATCGGACCCAAAGTTTGGGTTGTGTGGTTAGAATGAGCAGTGCTCCCCACTATACAACCCAAACTTTGGGTCTGATATGTAGCTGACACCTTTGTGAATATTAAATGCACAAAACTAGAAGAAACCCACCAACGCACAAACAACATCCTCACTGGGATAAAATTCACAAACGAAGAAGAGAACAACAACCGACTACCCTTGCTGGACATAATGGTAGAAACCAAAAACAACAGGGAACTCCAGACTAGCATGTATAGAAAGACCACACTTACCGATCAATTTCTCAATTACACTAGCAACCACCACAACGCCCACAAACAGAGCTGCATCAGGACACTATTTAAACGAGCCACAACACATTGCAGCAACCCAGAACTATGCAGTGCAGAACAGGAACACTTATTCGGCGTCTTCAAAAGGAATGGATACCCGAAAAACACAATCCGTCGTTGCCTCCCAGACTGACCACAACAGGAAGATACAACATGACCAGACTCACTAATCGTTCCACCATACATCAAGGATATTTCAGAGATGACCACAAGGATACTCAGACCCCTAGGTATCAGAGTAGCCCACAAACCGACAACCATCCTAGGATAGCTACTGACGAACGTAAAGGATCCCATACCCAAAACCAGCAAAACTGGGGTAATATACAAAATACCATGCAAGGACTGTGAGAAACATTACGTAGGCCAAACTGGAAGGAAACTGACAGTACAGATACATGAACACCAACTAGCCACCAAGAGACATGACCAAATCTCGCATGTCTCACTACACTTGGACGACAAGGGACATGAATTTGACTGGGACAACACATCCATAATCGTACAAGGCAAACAGAGACACACCAGGGAATTCCTGGAGGCCTGATATTCCAACCGGATCTCCATCACAATGATTTGGACCCTGTGTACAAAGCACTGAGAAACAAAACCGGAAGTAATACCAATCACCCCAGCAAACTGAGGCATATAAATAACAAGCAGGACAGAACACTGACTCTTCACTGGAGACGCACTTACGATGTTACCAAGCAGGGTGACAAAACATTTGCAACCAAACCCACTGGTTCGCCAAGCATGTCTACAACCTCGTCTACAACCTCATCCACAACCGGAGCCACAAATCTCAAACTTTAAAGGTCGTCTAATATTATAAAGAGATCTTGATGAATTGGGTCGATGGGCTAAGGAGTGGCAGATGGAGTTTAATTTGGATAAATGTGAGATATTGCACTTTGGTAAAAGAAACAAGAGCAGGACTCATACAATAAGTGGTAGGGCCATGGTTAATGTTATATAACAGAAAGATCTAGGCGTTCAGGTACATAATCCTTTAAAATTTGTGTCACATGTAGGCAGGGTGGTTAAGAAGGCACTTAGTATCCTTACTTACACTGAGCAGACCTTTTGAGTGTAGGAGTTGGGATATCATGTTGAGGTTGTAACAGGACATTGATGAGGTCTCTTCTGGAGTACTGTGTACAGTTCTGGTCACCCTGTTATTGGAGGGATGTTATTAAATTGGGGAGAGTTCAGTAAAGATTTACCAGGATGTTGGTGGGAATGGAAGTTTTGAATCATAAGGATAGGCTGGGACTTTAGGGTGATCTTGTAGGGCTTTATAAAATCACAATGGGCATAAGTGGGGAGTTCAAAATTAGGGGACATATTTTTAAGGTGGGAGAAGAAACATTTGTAAAGGACAGGGGTAACGTTTTTCAGCGTGGTTCGTAAATGGAATGAACTGCCAGAGGAAGTGGTAGATGCAGGTACAGTTACAACATTTAAAAGACGTTTGGACAA
This sequence comes from Ginglymostoma cirratum, assembly GCA_024137785.1. NCBI lineage: Eukaryota > Metazoa > Chordata > Chondrichthyes > Orectolobiformes > Ginglymostomatidae > Ginglymostoma > Ginglymostoma cirratum. The sequence continues at coordinate 9,116,857 of JAHRHZ010000061.1, read as the reverse complement.
GTACATGAATAGGAAAGGTTTGGAGGGGTTTGGGCTAAACACAGGCAAGTGGGATTATTTGATTTGGGAACATGGTCAGCATGGATCAGTTGGATCAAAAGGTCTGATTCCATGCTGTATGACTCTATGACAACATACCTCTTTTCTGTTTGCCCCTCAGATTCTGCAAGAAGTCATAGTGAAAATGGGATGTGAATAGATAGATGCTTAATGACCAGTGTGGGCACAGTGGGCTGAAGGGCTGCCTTTTGTGCTGTAAAACTCTTACTCTATTGGTCAGATCAACCTCAGCTACAGTCTTTTTTAAGCAGGTCAAGTTCACTTCTGACATTACCACCTATATGTATGCCAGATGGCAGGAGAAAATCTGGAGACTTCCTTTGATTTGACTTTTTAGAATCTCTCTCTAATCAGGAAAGGTCAGTAGAATCAGACTAGCCTTCCTCCTTGACTGCGTTTGACATCCTGAGATTTTCCACTTTGGACTGGAGTTTTGAGACTGGATCATAAAATACTTGGACTTGTGCTATTGAATAATCTAAAATTCAACTTTGTGGTTCAGTCATAGTGTCCCTATCTCTGGACAAAGAGGGCCAGGTTGAAGTCCCACTTGCTCCAGAGGTGGGTAATAGCATCTCTAAGCAGTCTCTGATCTTCAAGAAAATATCCAAAATTCAACTCTGCATTGATAATGGAGAAAAATGGCATTTCATAGGCAGTTAAAACAATGGACCCCGCTGCAAAGAAGGGTGATTTAAAGCTGGGTTAAATGAGATATTTTAAAAGAGGACAAGAAGGTGGTTGGGTATAGGGAGGAAATTCCCAGCAGAGATTGAGATGGCTGAAGGCATAAGAGTCATTGATGAGATGAAGTGGTTGGTGCACAAGGAAGCAGAATCAGACAAAATCAGTCTGAGCAAGTTGTGCACTTCTTACTACTCACATGGATCACCGGTGTTTTTAATTCATTCATTGGTCATGGGCATTACTAACAGGGCCTGCATTTATTGTTCATCCCCAATTGTCCTTGAAGGTGAGCTGACTTCTGAACCGTTGCAGCCCACACATCCACAATGCCATTAGGGAGTACCAAATATCCCCAACTTCAGTCATAGCTGAGCCCAGCACATCAGTGCAAAAGATAAGGCTGAAACATTCACAACAATCTTCACCCAGAAATGTCCAGTGGATAATCCATCCTAGTTTCCTCCAGAAGACGCCAACATCTCAGACACCAGTCATCAGCAGGTACAATTCACTCTGCATGATTGCAAGAAACAACTGGACGTACTGGATACTGCAGTGACAATGGGCCTGACAGTTTTCTGGCAATTGTGCTGAAGACTTGTGCTTCAGCACTTTTTACATCCTTAGTCAAGCTGATCCAATATAGCTACAAAACTGGCATCTGCTGACTATGTGGAAAATTGCATGAGTATGGCCTGTACAAAAAAAGCTGAACAAATCCAACCCAGCTAATTACTGGTCAGTCACAGAATCCCTACCATGTGGAAACTAGCCATTTGGCCCATTGGGTCCGCACTAACCCTCCAAAGGGCGTCCCAACCAGACCCACAGCACCACCCCCCAAGCGGCATCTTTGGAGAGAAATGGAGTTAACATTTCAGTTCTGTTATGACTTTTTTAGAATCGTTCTGAAGAAGTGTAGCAAAAGTTTTATTTTCAAAGATGGTTGTTCTCTAGTAATAAATTCGAGGGCTGTTAGATTGAAATATGAGATCCTGATGCTTTGCTCCCTTATACACTGTGAAACATACATTTAAATCAAACATGGGTTAAGTATATTTCTTAGTGAATATTGCTTGTTGTTCAGCACAAAGGCCTTACAGTGTAAGGATATGAGTAGGCAATTTAGGACTAAGATGAGGAGAGATTTCTTCACTCAGAAAGTGATGAATCTGGAATTCTCTGTCACAGAAAGCAGTTGAGGCAAAAATGTTGAATATTTTCAAGGAAGAGTTAGTATAATTATTAGGTCTAAAGAGACTAAAAGGTATGGGGAGAAAGCAGTAAGTTTACTGAGTTGGATAATCAGCTGTAATCATATTGAGTGTCGGAGCAGATTCAAAGGGATGAAAGATCTACTTTTTTTTTATATTTCTATATCCACATTTCTATTGGGTGATGAATGGGTATGTTCTGCTTCCAATATTATGCTAATTTGAGATTACACCAGGGTAAGGAATAATAACAACTACTTGTGTCATCAGCTAATTCTATAAACAGAAGAAAGAAATTTGTTTGTCATTATTTTATAGAGAAAGATGTTTTCAACACCTTTCAGTCCCCATGTTGGCCACGGAGAGTATGCTGATGTGTATGATCCAGCAGAAGATACCTTCCTATTAATGGATGCTTTGGAAAAAGATATAAAGGAGATAAAGCAACTCTGGTACGTATTAGCTGAAGAATAACTGTATGAATTATGTAAAAAAAAACATTTCTTCTATTTTCTTGGTGCGGTATTGTGTTTTGTCATTATTGCATTATTGACTTAACTCTTTCTCATTGCTCAGTTCCTCATGGTACATCAAATGATATGATTGTTTTAAGCAAGGAGACTGCTTTACATTTACATGGCACATTTAACATAGGTATTTCACAGAGGCATCAGAAATAAATAGATGTTGAGTTCAAGGAGGTAATAGGAGGGGGTAAACAACTGCTTGATCAGAAGCTTTTAAGGAAAGCCTTGAGGGAGGATATATGGAATGCAGGACCAGGATAGAGAAAGTTAATATTGAATGGCAATTAAAACAAGATAAATTAGAATTTTAAACTAAGGCGTTAGGAAACTTGGAGCCAGTATAGGTGCCTAAGGACAATAGCAGGAGATAGATGGAACTTAGTATCACATAACACATGGACAGCATTGTTTTGAGATGATCTGAGGGAAACAAATAAGGCAAACTAGGAAAAATACGACTATTTGCCTGACAATTAACAAATGCATGAATTGGATTTTAGATCAAAGTCAAAAGTCACATGACACCAGCTTATAGTCCAACAAGTTTATTTGAAATCGTAAGCTTTCAGGGTATAGCCCCTTTGTCAGTGAGATAGGCTGCTGTAGGGTCAGAGGCTAGCAGTGTAACAGGGGTGAAGGTAGATTGTTGATGGAAATGTTTTGGGGCTGAAAACTCAACTTGTTGTTCGAAGTCTACTACTAACAACCTCATTCCATTTTTTAAAAAAAAGTAAAATAATTATTGTGACTAGCAATCTTCAAAAATGTTTTTAACAGTGTCTTTCTGACAAATATCAAGTACAAATGAACGGACAACAAAAGTACTCCACTAACAGCAATATACTGTGGATCCTGGAAGTCTGAAATAAGACTGTCTCTCTGCTGCCAGACCTGCTGCATTTCTTCAGCATTTTCTTTTTTTTATGTCAGACAACGGAAGCACCGTGGCTGTTGCATGAAGCAAAAACAATTGCAGTGCTAAATTCTATCTGTTGATTACAAGGAAGTGGTTGTCTCTTTAGCCTTACCTTGTCTGTCCATTTGAAAATGTAGTCTTTTCCCACAGTAAGCTCTTTGAAGGGTGGTGGCTGTCAGGACCATAACCCAATCAGCTGTTGTTCTTGTCTGATTTAAAACCAGTGCTGGTTACCTTAAGCACCATTTTTAAAATCTATTCATAACTATAAAATCTTAAAAGTCATTGGTCAAGTTTCAATAACAGTGAAATATTGGACAGAGAAACTTCAGACTTTTGCTGAAGTGCTTTTTACTGAATGATACTTTCTCACAAAAGTTTTAAAAAGACAACAGCCATTTAATTACAAGTGAAATGGGTTTTATTGATCGAGGCTGATACGTGCCTGTGGAGCAGCAGGTTGCCAATCCCTCATATAAACTGTACACTGGGGAAGGGATGTGCAATTTTTTTTCAGTATGATTTACGACTGATCAAATCTTAACTGTGAAGTTATAAAGTTTCAAGCATTGTGTGATAATTAGGTATACATTTTTGGCGTACCGTTCTGCATTATTAACAGAAATATCAACAAACCAGTTGAATTTTTTTTTGTATGTGAACGAATAGCTAATTTGTGAACAAGCTGTACCATGTAGTTATGGTACAAATTCTGCCCACTTCTGAAGAAAAATAATGTTATTTTTCCAGTCCCAGGATCTGCCTCGAGGTTGGTGCAGGATCTGGCATTGTCTCTGTGTTCCTAGCTTCTATTGTTGGACCTACCTCGTTCTATCTGTAAGTAGATAATTTGGCAGATTTTTATTTATTGTGCAGTGATTAATATGTGATGCCAAAACTTCATGTTTACGGGCTACAACTAAAATGTGATGAGAAATGCATCAGCTTCTGTTTGTAATGAAGGAAAGGCTGTCATAGGTAAATACTGCTCAAGAACTGGCATCTGGAAAGGCGCAAATAAGAGGTGTGTCCTTCCACAGAGAATAGTGTGTGTTGGCTTCTAGTGACTGATTTTAAAGCGACATTAACATTCACTTTGGTATCCTGCTCAACAGACTCTCACAGAACGGAATTTAATGTTTGAAGAGAGAAATGATTTTAACCACTGAGAAATTTAGTTACAGAAACAGTAGAAAAGGTCAAATTTGAACCTTGATATTTGTCTTTAATTGCTTTTGATTCATAGATGTACAGATATTAACCCTTTGGCTGCTGCTTGCTCAGTGGAAAGTGCAAGTTGTAATGGAGTGAACATCCAACCAATCATTACTGACTTGGTAAGCTGTGATTTCCAGATAGATTAAAAATATTCTTCACAAGCACTGCAGGTCAGTGACTATTCAGTGTTCTTTTGTTGATAGCATTCTATTTGCAGCACCACTTGCTTGTCAATAGTCCTTCCCCTTACAAGCATAATTGGCAATATGACTGATGCAGTTGGCCTATTTAAAAGTCTGAAAATAAATCACCGAATGTTGCATTATGAGAGAAATGATAACATATGTTAAATATAAGGGGTGGAATTTGCCCAGCCCCTGAATGGCATCAGCAGTGGCAAGTTGGGAAAATATAGAGAGAATGAAAAAGGAGATTGACATTGAGGGCGTCACATGTAGAGAGGGTAGTTAAAAGGGCATTTGGCATGCTTGCCTTCATTACTCAGACCTTTTAAGAATAGGAATTGGGAAGTCATGTTGAGGTTGTACAGAACATTGGTGAGGGAAATACTTTGTCTGGTTTCGGTCGTCCAATTATAGGAAGGATATTATTGAGCAGGAGAGGGTTCAGAAGAGATTTGCCAGGATGTGCTGGGTATGGAAAGTTTGAGTTCTAAAGAAATGCTGGGACTTTTTTCACTGGAGCATGGGAGGGTTGCGAGGCAACCTGATAGAAGTTTGTAAAACAATGAGAGGTATTGATAGAATTAATGGGTAGTTGTCTTTTCCCTAAGATGGGGAATTTCAAGACTTGGGAGCACATTTTTAAGCTGAGAGGAGAGAGATTTTAAAAAAGACATGAGAGGCAAATATTTTGCACGGAGGGTGGCTTGTGTGTGAAATGAACCTCCTGAGGAAGTGGTGGATGTGGGTACAATTACAACATTTTGAAAGACATTTGGATAGGTACATGAGTAGGAAAGGTTTGGAGAGATATGGGCCAGAAAAGGGCAGGTGGGACTAGTTTAGTTTGCAATTACGTTTGGCATAGACTGATTTGGACCAAAGGGTCTGTTTCCGTGCTGTATGACTCTGATTGTATGAGAAAAACAACAAAAGTCTGATTTTTGCATATGAGGGTTTACAGCTAGATGGCAGTGTTCAGGTTGAGTGGCAATGGTCCTATGTGCATGTATTAATATCTCACCTCTATATCCAATTTGTTATTTTCCCAAGCAGTTGAAAAAAACTAGTCCGTGACAATTTCTGACATGAAAGTTTGTGCAGGTACCTGGCAGCTGCAGCACAATGGCATCTTCTGTGGGCTTGAACCCTGGCCAGTATTCCTTAACATCTCAGGACACGTTCTATGACTAATCACTGCTTGCATTCTTTCTCCTTGGATGTTGGCACTGGACGAGATTGGCCCTCACATCTTCACGGCACATCTCCGATTCATTTAAAATATCATTCACTACTTCAGTCCTACACATTTGGAGCTCAACAACACCTTTCACGGCAGTGCTGCTGCCAGATGAATTTATGAGCAGGGACAAATGACTATCTTGTTTCGCACCAAAGTATGTCTCAGGGTTCTTAGTGTGCTTTCTTAGTGCTCACTTACTTTGCGCCTATTTGGATGCTCACCACACCTTTTTTCCCAGTGCACCTCAATCAGAACTTAAAGGTTCACAGTACTTCGTCTTTGCCTTGCCTTTTATTGCAGAGGCAAGGGTAAACATTTTAGGTTTGTCAGCAATTATTGTTCATTGAAGGGGTAAGCGTGTTAGTCTACAGCAGTGTGCTACATCGATGTTGCACCTACAGCATGTACCAACAGTTTACACAACAAACACACTGTCTGTGCTTCAAACAAATGGCCCTGTCTCAGAGTCTGAGGTGAGTAGTCCTCAAGCAAGTCAGGGGTGCTGCCATATTTTGTCAAGGGTGACTTCTAGGGGGCAGCTAGGGAAGGGCAATACATGCTGGCCTCCCAAGGATGTCCACATTCCATGCATGGAAAAAAAATGACAAAGCATGGGGAAGCAAGGGTTAACTGAGAGAGAGATGGGAGGTTATCAATGGTCATCACCATCCTGGATTCAGTTAGGGAATTGTTATGCACTATGTTTGATATAACTAAGCTGAATGCCTCGAGCTTGGGTAAAGTGGAGAGATGAAGAGTTAAGTAAAACTCTTAAGTGTGAATGTGACAAATATCAAACGCAACGGGGTTGACAGGAAGGCTAAGGCTGAAAGGAATATGAAGGTTTTGTTTTCTCCTCATTCGTGGGATGAGGCCATCGCTGGCTAGGCCAGCATTGATTACCCATCCCTAATTACCCAGAGGGCAGTTAAGTGTCACCCACATAGCTGTGGGTCCGGAGTCACATGTAGGCCAGATCAGGTAAGAATGGCAGTTTCCTTCCCTAAAGGACATTAGTGAACCAGATAGGTTTTTCTGACAACATGCGATGGATTTGTGGTCATTTAATCCCATTGCTGGTTTCGGGGTGGTCACCTAGGTTAACAGGCTGACCCAGAGACGCTCTGAAGCATGACCCATGTTAACTTCCACCCTTATCTGAATTGCAATTGCACAATTGAAATGAAAATTGGCTGCCATCACACCTGAAGTTGGCAAGTAGGGTTTCTTTTTTACCTCTAAGAAAGCTGGCATTTCTTGTGCGCTAAGTGAAGCCTTTCAAGAGGGGAATTCCTTTAATCAGACGCATTCTCACATATGGGTTAACAACATCTGTAATCACAGAATTCTGAATTTGTCCTTTCTTCTGAACCAGGATGCTTGGATTTTAAGTCTCTCCTGCTCAAGAGGTACATACTAACATCACTGAACAGGTTGATTTGGAAATATCTTCTGGATGTGAACCTCATCCATGTCTACTAAAAATCCTGACCACAAGCAATCTTGACCATATCATAGAGATGTACAGCGCAGAAACACACCGTTTTTTCTAACTCATCCATGCTGATCAGATATTCTACACTAAGCTAGTCTCATTTTCCAGCATTTGGCCCATATCCCTCTAAACACTTCCTATTCTTGTACCCATGCCAGATGTCTTTTAAGTGTTGTAATTGTACCAGCCTCCACTTCCTCTGGTGGCTCATTCCGTACATGCACCATGAAATAGTAGCCCCTTAGGCCCCTCTTAAATCTTTCCCCTCTCACCTTAAACCTGTGCCCTCTAGCTTTACTCTCCCCTACCCTGGGGGAAACTTCACTCAACCATACACGTTAATACTAGTAATGGCTGTTAAGCAAAAGTAGTGTCCAGGCAGATTGTAAGGTGTTGATCCTTGGACTAATGAGTCAACTGAAGTGACGGACAAAAAGACATTCCAACTAGAGACAAGTAAAAGTTAAACTTTATTAGTAATTAAATCACTTCTAATCTACATGTATCTCATTAATTCTTAATTACTTTGTATTCAACTCACTACTCTGCATTGCTACACAGAGCACTGTAAGCATCATGTGTTAAAGTTTAAGTCTATCAATGTGTGATGAACTGGCCACGTTCATTCAGAGTTGAAGTCTTCTGAGTCCCAAACTGATGGTCTTTTCTTCTCAATGGTGGGTCTCAAGTTGTTTTCAGTATCTCTAATATGTCTTTTTTTTCCTTCTTGCGTCTTTTTCTTCCAACCTTCCAGAATGATCAATAACATATCCCCTTGATCAGAATCTTCATGACTCTGAGATTCCACGGGTTGTGTAAACAGATGACAGCTGTTTCTATGGTTCCTCTTATCAGTTTTATTTTGTCCCTTTTTGCAAGCACAAAGGTAGAATAACCTTTAGTATCAGACTAGTCAGCAGTCTGGTTTTACTTCTTCCTTTAGTAGACCGATTTGGTGTTTATGTAAAGTTAGCATAATTTTCCATCCTGCATGATAGGCTTCAACCCTGTTAGCCACAGGGTCACAGAAGTTTCACTAAGTTCTAGAATTCGTAGTCACATTTCAAAGCGTAGCCTGCACAAGATCCACAAGCTGCTTGGACTATAAAATGTGCATAGTATTATCTTATATGCAACGTTTCCTTTCTTGATTAATGTAGGAGATAGTGGGAGAGGTTATCATTTTCTACCACACTGACAATCTCCTACTGTATGTGTGCCAAATACCTTGCAATCAGGTCTACAATATAAGAGGTCCATGTGGAAACATCCCTGTGGATGCTTACGTGTTCCAATATTTGGGACTCTGATTAAATGTTAATTGTGTGTGCTGCAACTTCTGACTGATCACATTACTGAGGAGTTGCTTTGTTTCTAATATTGCTCACACAGGCTCGTTGAAAACATCCTTAAGGGATCCAGGGTAGAGAACCTGTTGTCTCTGTGTATGCTGTATTATGAGCACCCACAAATATTGATGAAAAACAGATGCATTTGGAAGCTCAGAACCAGCATGAACCTCCAGCAGATGGGAAGCAGTTTTCTAATGCAGTGTTTCCAGCCATAAGTGTCCTCATGATGCACAGAAAGTACAGGAAGCTCTCAGTTGTTTATCTTCCATCGAATGTTGTGCAGATGAGAGAGAGGCATTGGCTACAATACAGAGATAGATGTTAGAACTTGATGCCCAGCAAATATGCAATGTGATTCCTCTTCTGGAGCTTTAATTCTGTCATCGAAATGAGGTCAAGGGCTCTCTTCTCTCGTTGTCTTTCTGAGCACCAATGGCTACATTGATGGAGACCAGACATATCCAAAAAGCATTGCATGGGTTGGACCTGGCTGTCCATGGCAACTGCAAACCTGTCCATGGAAGCAGCCAGATATGCACATGCTAGCGTAAGCATGATATTGTTGGTTCTGAGAAATTGTCACTCGACCTGAAATGTTAATTGATTTCTGTTCACAGATGCTGCCAGACCTGCTGAGCTTTTTGAACAGTTTCTGTTTTTGGATCATATTGTTGGTGTTGGAGGGGGTCTCCTCCAACCTGTGATGCAATTTTCTGTGTGTCTCCAACAAACCTGCCTGCTTCTTCTGTTTCAGCGTGTGCATTTTGACCAAGTTATTAATGGCCAATACCATGAAGTCCTCTGCTGCCTGGGACTGAGCAGGAATCTAGTCAGCAACCTTTGTGTTTTTTGCCTTGGCCAGCCATGGCGATGTGTAATGATATGCTCACCATCATGTGCTCTGACTCTTATCTAGCAAAAGTCCCCACCGAGGTGTCCTTATCTAAGCTGCTAGAGGTTCAGAAGACAGCCTTGTTGCTTCCTCTGAGGCATTTGTGACTTGTTCCTCAGAGATTAGGGAGGAGATAGAGAATGCTGTCTCTATGGTAGAGAATGTTTAGATGCCACTGTTGCCTGCAGAAGGTGAGAGGGAATGAATTGTGAAGTAGATATAAAAGTTTTGAAATGTTAAGAATACATTCACAGTTGTAATGAGGGTGCAGCACAGCACTTGACAATGAATCTTATTTGGTTAGTGGGTCATGGAGGTCTTTGCATCCCCACCTAAGCAGTTTCTATCCTCACCTGTGCATTCAAGGAGTCTCCTCACATAAGAAAGGAAACGAATATTGGCACCCCACCGTTTGCTGTAGCTTCCTCTGCCTTTTTCTGTGCTGTCCTTCTTGCAGTTACGGAAAGATAGTGATTGAGTGAGATGAAAATGCTGGTACAGCTGTTAGTTTTGGTGCAGGTGGAAGAAAAGTGGTGAGGTATCCCAAGTGGGAAAGTAGGAAGCACAGAGAGCATGAAGGGTTATTGGTTTGGGAGGATGGGGTGCATGTGAGCAATTGAGGGAAGATGCTGAGAGTAATAGTGTAAGAGGTAGACCATAAGCCTTAGTGAGAGGTGGGTGCAGGAGCAGAGTTCGACTGTGAGGAAATGGAGAGACAACACTTTATTTACCCTCATGGAGCAGAGAAAGTTATTAGCTTTTTTACAACACTGCTTGTCTTTCCTCTGGGCCATGGATGCTGCACTGAGTGCAGGTGGAAACTTCACACCAGCCTGGCAGATTTTGATACTGTGGCCTTCTCTTGATGGTTCTGAAGAATGAAGACTAACCATACTGCCCCACCAGGACTTCCTGACCCCGTCACCAATTCTGGGTGCTAGCCTGTCTGTGATGGAAAGCTCCCCACTTACTTGGATGGGTGCATCGCCACCAACACTCAAGAAACATTGCACCATCAGTTTGCTTGATTGTCATCGAATCCACAAGCATTGCCCCCTCCACCACTGATCCTCAGTAGCACGAGTATGTACTGTCTACAAGATGCATTACAGAAATACACCAAAGATCCTTAGACAGCACTTTCCAAACCCACAACCAATTCTATCTAGAAGGACAAGGGCAGCAGATACCTGGAACACCACTACTTGCATGTTCCCCTCCTGGTCATCTGGACTTAGAAATATATTGCCTTTCCTTCAGTGTTGCTGGGTCGAAATCGTGGAATTCCCTCCCCAGGAGAATTGCAGGTCAACCCAAAGCATGTGGACTGCAGCATTTCAGGAAGACAGTTCACATCACCACCGCCTCAGGGGCAACTAGAATAAACAATTAATTCCAGCCAGTCACGTGAGCTGTATAAAATTGAGGGAGAAGACTCACTGGAGCAAACAGGGAGAAACTCTAGATGAAAAAAGCTGAAGTAGATACTGAACCAATTGTTGGGAGAAGTCAGCCCAAGGATTATTTTTCTCCTTCTTCTCCAATGTTTCCTTTTTGTGTTATGTGACTAATATTAGAGTTAATTCATATGTAGTATGAATAATTCATATAATCTTTCCAAATTCTAGTCATAATTTGGATTTGATGTCTGGTGCAATGTACTGAAACATGGAGCATTTCTTTGTTGAGCAGAAGTTCCATCCTGTCAGAGATGCATCTCAATTAGGAGTGAATGGAAAACCTATGAAACGGAATTTAATTTGTAAAGTAACAAACTAAAAAGTTGGCATCAAGTTTTGTTTCTGTTCTTTTGTTCTGATGCTGAAAATAATTTTTATATTTGTTGTAAATAGGTTGCAGGATTATTGCCACGGCTGCAAAATCAAGTTGATGTGTTAATGTTTAACCCACCTTACGTGGTGACTCCCTCAGAAGAAGTGAGTATATGTTAGTAAATAAACGTTTAACTCTCTAACTTTTCAAATGAAGTATGACATTTTAGTGTAATTTTGCTCCTGTGTCCCAAGCTGTGCTAATGCTAGAGTGTTAAAACTGTGATAAGCTGCTCAAAAGATCCAAGGTAGTCCTTTTCCAGAAATACTCTTAAAATAAGTCTGAACCTCAGACAAATGTTCCTGGTTGTGATAATGCAAATTGAATCATGTTTGATTTCTAGCAGTAAAAGCGTCTCTTGCACAGAGAGTCTAGCTGTATTACAGCAAGTAGTAATCTTCTTGCTCCTGAATGTTGATCTCGGTGCAGCAATGGCATAAGGGAATCTTACAGTAAGCCATTTCAGTGGACTTTTCTCCTTCAGCCACATTCCCATAGCACTGGCAAAATTAAGTTCAAAATGTCTGCGTCCAATTGAGTGGATACTGCTGTTTGAAATCACGACCAAAACTTCATTTGGAGATTATCATGTAATGTTGGTGTTTTAAATGATCGGGGTGTACCTGGTTCTCTATTTGGCTTGGAAGCTTTTTGTCATTTTCCTTTCCGTACTTGTACATTTCTTTAACTGGTGGCACCAAAGCCATTGGAAGTGTCATGCTTTCACTATGCAGCGTTCAAGTTTTTTTGTGTATTCGATGTATTTCAGGTTAATTCAAGAAGGAAAATTAGTGTTTTTTTTAAGCCTTCTGCAGTGAACTTTTTTTTTTCTCCCCCTCTCAGGTAGGTAGTCATGGCATTGAGGCATCTTGGGCTGGTGGCAAAAGAGGTCGTGAAGTCATGGATAGGCTCTTTCCTCAGGTCTCAGCCCTCTTGTCAAGCCAGGGATTATTTTATCTGGTTACAATTCGGGAAAATGACCCAGGTGAGATATGATTCCATATTACTAGTAGCTAGCAACTTGATGAAAGAAAATCTCCCTAGGCCTGTGGCTGTCAATCTTCATTTCCCTCTTTTTACCAGAATGGAGAGTGGACGTAGGCTATTTCTTGAACAGCAGTTTTTAAATGTCAATTTAGATAGATGGAGGAGAAAAAAACTAGAAAGCCTTTCACTTTTGATCATTCTCGTCAAGTTACCAGTAATCAGATGAAGAATAATAGTCGGCTTTTCATCTCCAGTCAAAAATGATGTCTGTTTATGAGGTGAGGTTTGAAAGAAGAGAGGAAAAGGGTACATGTTTATTGTGGTTTGTGGTTTTTTATTTCTTTTGTTTGCTTGTGTTTATGATAGTGAATACTGATAACCACACCAGGGATTTGGCTAGAAAAGTTACAGACTGAGCTGAATCAGTTATTATTGGACGGGTTTAACTTCCTGTCATTGGACTTGATATCTCCAAATCGGTTATTCAGAATGTAGCAATATCATTCCTTTACAAATATGTTTATGTAATCAGCAAAATGAGTGAGAAAGCAAGAGGACTCTTAAGTTGATATGGGATTTTCAGTATCTGTTCTGGTGTGGTTATACCCCTCCTGTTTCTGAGAGAACTGCTGTCTGAACACCTAGATATCTGCTTAAGCCAATCAAGAGTTAGTAATCAGGATATACACACTTTGTTGACTCATAGTTATTCTTCTCTCCTCTCAGTGGAAAGTTTCACCACAGCATTATAGCGAACAACTAAATCAGTAGATAGGGTTGAGGGTGGAGCACATCAATTTCATGTTTTGTTATGCTGCAGTATTGTAATACTTGGGCTTTATGCATTTATTTTTCCAATATATTTATGCAAATTCAATAAAAATGCCATTTACTCTGAAGTTCATTTTTTGATTTTCTTTTGCATTAATCTTTACGTCGGTACTTTAGATCAAAATTTACATACCTTACAGATGTGAGGAATGTTAAGGTTAGGGAGAGGTGTGTGAATACTCTCTGGCAGGTCAACATAATAAAGGAGGAAGTGTTGGGTGTCTTGAAATTTATTAAGGTAGACACATCCCCAGGGCCAGATGGGATCTACCCCAGGATACTATAGGAGGCAAGGGACGAAATAACTGGGGCTGTAACAGATACCTTTGCACCCTCTTTGGCTTCAGACAAGGTTTCAGAGGACTGGAGAATAGCCATTGTTGTTCCATTTGTTTCATAAGGGAAACAGAGAGAATCCATCTAATTACAGGCTGTTGAGCCTGATGTCAGTGGTAGGGAAGTTGTTGGAGAAAATACTGAGAGACAGGATTTAGTCACATTTAGAAGCAAATGATTTTTTAGTGATAGGCATGAGTTTGTGTGGGGAAGGTCATGTCTCACCAATTTGATTGAGTTTTTTGAGGTAACAAGAATGATTGATGTGGGAAGGGCAGTGGATATTGTCTACACGGGGTTTAGTCAGGCATTTGGTAAGGTACCTCATGGCAGGCTGGTAGAAAAGCTAGAGTCTGATGGGATCTGGGATGTGCTGGCTAGATGGGTACATAATTGGCTTGGTCATAGACAGTAGCAGTGGAAAGTTGCTTTTCGGAACGGAGATCAGTAACTAGTGGTGTTCTGCAGGGATCAGAGCTGGAACCTTTTGTTGTTTGTAATATATATACAAGTGATCTGGAGGAAAATGTTGGTTGGTAAATTTGCGGATAACGGCAAAATTTGTGGAGTTGCATATAGTGAGGAGGATTGTCAAAGGATACAGCAGGATGTAGATAGATTGAAGATTTAGGCAGAGAAATGGCTGATGGAGTTTAATCCTAACAAATGCGAGGTGATGCATTTTGAAAGATCAAATTCAGGTGCAAAATACACAATAAATGGCAGAACCCTTAGGAGCATTGACATACAGAGGGATCTGGGTATATAGGTCCACTGGTCTCTGAAAGTGGCAACACAGGTGGATCAGGTGGACAAGAAGGCAACAGCACGCTTGCCTTCATCGGCCGCAGCACCAAATATAAAAGTTAGCAAGTTACGTTACAGCTGTATAATACTTTAGTTAGACAATATTTGGAATATTGTGTGCAGTTCTGGTCACATTCTGCCAGACGGAAATGGATGCTTTTGAAGAGGGTGCAGGAAAGTTTACCAGGATGTTGCCTCGTCTGGAGGGTTTTATAAACTCTGATTGTATTCACTGGAAAGTCGGAGGCTGAGAGGTGACCTAATAGAGTTCTACCAAATTATGAGAGGCATTGATAGGATGGATAGTCAGAGATTTTTTCCCAGGGTGGAAAAGTCAACTACAAGAACGTACAGGTTCAAGGTGAGAGGGGGAAAGTTCAGGAAAGAAGTGTGGGAAAAATTTTTCACACAGAGGGTGGTAGGTGCCTGGAACCCCTGCCACTGGAGGTGGGGGAAGCAGGTACATTAAGAATGTTTAAGGTGTAAATTGATAGACGGATGAATTGGAGGTGAACAGAGGGATAGAAACCATGTATGGACAATAAATAGGCCTAAAAAGGATGAGGAATTGGTGTAGGCTTGCTGGGCCAAAGGGTGTATTCTAGTGTTGTATCAATTATTTATGGTTAGGGAATAAAGTTCTAAATCTGCTTTACCTTTCTCCCAGTTTAAGATTTCTATTAGTAGGAATAATGTGAGATAATGATAATGTAAGAATCATCTGATGTGGTACTATTGTATCGTTGGTAGATTATTGAAGCTTTGTCCCTTTTTAATATTGAATTAATTTATCTCAGCCAAAGTAGGAATGATTTCTTTTGACCCATGTGGTTAAATTACTAATTTAATCAGCTGAGCCATTGATAATGCACATGTTTGATGCTTGAAAGGAACACTGACAATCATTTGCTTCAGTTTAAGCTTCAGAACTTTTTATTGGAATCAACATGTACTTAGGAGAAATGTTGGGATAATCTTTATCTCGTTACAATGATGCTATAAAATGTTAATTTCTTACTATGGAAGAATTCACGGCTCAAATGATTTGAAGACTAAAATAAAATTTTTCATTAGAAAAATTCTTCAATCTGTTACATCTGTGTGTCTACATTTAATTGAAAAAGTGATTAGAAAATATCTTTAAGTGTTTCTCCTTTTTTAATCCAACATTTTGGTTATTCACTTTTGCAGTAGTAATGCTTCCCCTTTATGCTAAAAACAATTTTTGTATTATTTTACAGAGGAGATAATACAGTCACTGAAGTGTTCTAGTTTGAAAGGGACTGTGCTTATCTCGAGGCAAGCTGGGAGAGAACATCTTTCAGTTCTCAAATTTTGGAAGAATTGATTGTAGCATTTGAAATGCCTCCATGTTGAAGAGCTCCTTTAAAAACTATGATTCTGGAGAGGAGAGGCAGCTTTACTTGCTGCTTCCTTTACAACTGGAGCTTTGATTTCCAGTTTCCGATTGATGCAATCTAATCAGTACTGCTGAAGACCTGGGACAAGTTTTATGGAAAACTGGACAGATGATTTATAAATGAAAACTGGATGGCACTGTAATGGAGACTTAAAACTGATAAGAATTTCTGATGCTGGTCTTGAAAGTTGTGAATTTTGCCTAAGGAAAACCTAAGCGTTGAATAAGTCAAAATAACTAGTGAAATGACTTCTAAGCTCACTGGATTCATCATTATTACGGGATGCCATGCCAAATGGTTCCTATTCAGAGCGCTAACCATGAAGAAAAACAAAAATATGCAATCAAAATACATACTTCGCTATGTTATGTTTGCCAGAATATTAGGGGAATAATCTGAAATCAGTTGCAAAACCAAAACAAGCCCAACAGTTCACGATCTGCGCAAATGGTTCCTTTACGGTTGGAGAGCTATCGAGAACAAGCTACAGAGTAACATTCTATGGAGAGGGGAGAAGAGGTGTGCTTTTGGAAGAGACTGGAACATCGAGGGGGAAAAAAATGCAGAGTGTAAAGGGGTTGAAGAGGCAAATTATCATAATTTTTTATGCAAAGAGGTGCATGTGGCCTAGCTTTGAGTTTGGGCCAGCATTCTTATCCACAGTGCCAACAACCTTGTCTTGCTAGTTCCTTCACCCAACCCAGTCAAAATATTTTAATGTTCTGAGAGTAGGTCACTCTCTTTTCAAGAAGATCAGCCACATTATGTACCAATTGGGCACTTAATTGGGCAGCTATGGGGCCTTGCCTGGGATGTTCCGCACACAGTTGCCAGCCAACTGAACAGCTCTTTGCTGCTAGGACCACTAGTGAAGTGGGCGACTGCTGCTCGTAATGCACACACCTGAGGTTTAGGATTGCTTGGGGACCACAGGCCACAGGTGGGAGGTGGATAGTGAAACAGATTTACAAGGGAGTCTGGAAAGGAGGTGAGCTGTGGTGTAGCTGATCCTCTCTGACCAATACTTGATCAGTGACTGAGTGCCTTTGAATATGGCATCTCCCAGAATCCCTTTTCAAGCTTCTGATACGATGAATCTGCTGTCCACCACTGTATGCATATCAGTAGCCCCTGATTAGGGGGCCTTAATGCCTTCAATTGGCAACGGGACAGGAAAGCCATCACTGAGCTTTTCCACTACAGGCAACTAGGGCGGACATTCTCACTCACCACCTTCCTACCTGATTAAATGCTTTAAATCTCATCCACTGAACCTGCCAAAGGGTAGAGTGTTAAATTGTGTCCTAATGCAATATGTGTGTGTATGTGTGTGTGTATATGTATATATATCAGATAGGTCAGTTTTTCTGTGCATTTCTAATGTATTATAATGAATGAATTTGTAACAATTTCTAGCAAAAATGATATTCAATTAAGTTAATTCAATAAATAGAATGTAACATTTTCAGAATTAACATAACACACACTTTCCCCATCTGCTTCACAGGTAATCGGTACGGCCCCATAGCAGCTTTACCCTAAAGTGTCCCTCACCACCCACCAGCATTGTTCCCTGTAGTCCTCATACTAACAAATGCCAACTTGCGCGTTATCCTTGGCACTTACACTCCGTGCCAATTCACACTATGCACCTTGAGCAGCAGACCTCAAGCCATGTTCCGATGGAACCAATTAAAGCTCTAAATATCTGTTTACAGTCTTTACTGAATCGTGCAGAAGGATACTATTAGGCCCTGTTTGTGCTTATATTGTTAGTCTATCTGAATAAACAATGCACCTCTTGCACTTTCTTGTAAAACCGCTACTTTTTTTTAGATAACAATCTGATTCCTTTTTAGGTGCTTTAGATGAATGTGCCTCCACCACCCTTTCAGGTAGTGCCTTCCATGCCTTAATCACTTGTTCCTTGCAAATGTTTTGCTCCTTTTGCTTTCACTACTTTTGCTAATTAATTAAATTGTGCATCTTATTTCTCAATCTTTTCAAAGGTGGGAGCAGTTTCTCCTTATCTGCTCTGTTCAGAACTGTCATGATTTTGAATGTCACATCTCCTCTCTATCTTCTACCTTTTGAAGGAGAACGTTCCCAACTTCTTCAATCGAAGTAACTGAAGTGCCTCATCCTCAGAAGCATTCTTGTGACTTTTCTACAATCTCTCCAAAGCCTTCAGATCTTTGCTTGAGCTGAAGCAAATTAATGTTTGATAGAAATTCAAACTCTTTTCTGTTATGCTGTTTAATTAATAAAGCCTAGGAAATGGTATGCATTAATAACTGATCTCTAAACCTATCCTGTCACTTTTAATTATGTACAGATACACCCTGGTCCTCCTCCTCCTACAACCTGGAGGTGCACCCTTTATTCTATATTATTTCTCCACGTTATTCCAACCAAAATGAATCACAGAAGGAGGCTGTTTAGCCCATAATTCCTGCACCAGTTTGTTAAATGAGCATCATTACCTAAATCATGTTACTTTCTCTCCATTGAATATCTCCCACTTGTCCACTCATTCCACCAACTTGCTTATGACATTTTGAAGTTTAAATTATTGTCCTGTCAGTTCACAATGCTTCCAAGTTTTGTATAATTCCCAAGTTGTGAAACTGTCGTGTATGCCAAGGTCCAGATCATTAATCTATTAGGCAGGGCTAAGGTCCCTGGGAAACTCCACAGCAAACTTTACTCCTTCCTGAACAATCTTATTTAATGACTAGAGATAGAGGAGGAGGAGCTGGAGGAACACAGCAGGCCAGGTAGCATCAGAGGAGCAGGGAAGTTGACGTTTTGGGTCGAGTCTTCTCTCCCACCTATCCGCTTCTCCCACCTCACTGACCAATCCCCACCACTCCCTACCTGCACTCACCTATCACCTTCCCTCCTACCTTCCCCAGCCCCATCCCTCCTCTCTCTCTTTATTTCTGAGCTCCCTTCCCCGTCCCCATTTCTGAAGAAGGGTGCCAACCTAAAACGTCAACTTTCCTGCTCCTCTGCTGCCTGACCTGCTGTGTTCCTCCAGCTCCACACTGTTATCTCTGACTCCAGCATCTGTAGTTCTTACTATCTCTTATTTAATGAATACTTTGTTTCTTTTCATTCAGCCAGTTTCATATGTGTTTCCACTGTCTTTTATTCTGTGAACTATAACTTTGCTCAAAAGTCTTGAGTAGCACTGTATCAAATGTCTTTACAACTATCTCACTTTATTTTTGGATAATTGAAGTTCTCCATTATAACTGTATGGCTCTTGGACTTACGTAATTTCATTACTGAAAAGAATTCTTGCATTCATGAACGCCCATTGGAAAATATGTAAATTTACTCAAATATTTGGTCCCTTTATAGGAACAACGTGTTTTCATAACCGTACATTCCTTGAACTGTCACTCAAATTGTAAACTTGGAATCTCCTATGTTGTGAAAAGCCAAACATTAATAATGTCTTGTGAGAAATGTCAACAATCATCTATTGTATTCACTAACACATGTTTTTCTCTCTTGTCTGCAACTGTAGCCTTTTTAAATTTTTTTTTCATTTTTACAACGGCTGTGGATTTAAATAACTTTGGTTTTATGGGACTACAGACCTTCTGTACCCTTGCTGCCGCAAAAAAAAATCCGTTAGAACTCAGTTCAAATGACTTTGCTGAGTACAGATATACTTTGTGTGAGCAACATCTTGCTGCCTGTCCTCATACCAGAATGTTGCTTTAGTAAGCAAATGAGATCTGTCGGAAACGGGAGAGAGATTTTTTGAATCTGGAATTATTTTTAAAGATCCTTGGAATCTCAGCGACTCCGTGAAAATCTGAGTTTGAAGATCTGTGACCTGGTGTGTAGCATGACTTCCTGCTGCCTCTTTTGTGTCAGGGTGTTGAAACTTGTTTACTCCTTACTTTGGAGGTAGTAGGAACTGCAGATGCTGGAGAATCTGAGATAACAAGATGTAGAGCTGGATGAACACGGCAGGCCAAGCAGCATCAGAGGAGCAGGAAAGCTGACGTTTCGGGCCTAGACCCTTCTTCAGA
>JAHRHZ010000061.1:9074649-9096407 GCA_024137785.1 Ginglymostoma cirratum | reverse complement strand
TCTGAAGAAGGGTCTAGGCCCGAAACGTCAGCTTTCCTGCTCCTCTGATGCTGCTTGGCCTGCCGTGTTCATCCAGCTCTACTCCTTTGAGTCATTTTGAGCCAGGTATCCATTTCCATGATGACCTGGTCGCATGATCTTGTCTCCAGGCAAATTTGACAGGCGGTCACACCCTCTCTCCACTTTATCTTGAACTGAAGGAGACTGAAATGTAACCATTGTATAAGGTCAAGTGGTTATAACAAAGTACAAAATATCAAAACCTTAAATCAAAGGTTTGGCCAAAGGCATACAGTCCAGGAGTGTGTTTCTGCAAAGAAAGCATCTTGTTGTGGTCCAGATCTGATCCTTCAGTAGAACACTAAGTCTATTAAACCTGCTTTAATATGAAATCAATATTTTTGAGTTTCTCCTGCTTACAGTGATTGAGCGGATGCTACCAGCCTGCGAGTTACAGCTGTGACTCAATCACGGACGATGAGAAAATTTTGGCTCTTGTATGTTATTGAACTGTCTAAAGAATCTACATAAAAATGTTGCTGTATTTTTTTTCTGTAGACCAGTACAGGAGACGAATGTAATTTCAGCCTTTCTTTGATAAGGTTCCTTGTGAACCCATCAGGTAAAACTGTACGTCTAGGAGGTGGGAGTTGATAAGATCTTAATGTCGCTACCCTGTAAAAGCCTAGGAGAATTCATAATCACAATGAAAATATAATCCAAATTGCACTATCTTGCAAATGTGTACATTTTCTTTCTCAGGTGTTGCTTGAACGAATCAGGAGTTTTCCCTTACTGAGTGCCTGTGTTGAGTAGAAATCTAAGGGAGTCTTAGAAAGAAAGACCTGAGTTTATGGAAACATAGAAAATAGGAGCAGGGTAGTCCATTTGGTCCTTCCCCCCCCCCCCCCCCTCCCCAGCCCCCGGCTGACCGTTAAACTAAATACCCTGTTTCTATTCTCCCTCCAAATCCTTTGATCCCTTTAGCTATCTCTAGCATGCCTTAAAGAAGTGTCTTTCATAATTTTGGGATATCTCAAAACCAATAAAGTTTGTTTGAAGTTTAATCTCTGTTATACGAACACAGCAGCTGATTTGGATTTAGTAATTTGTAACGTTGGATTTTGTAGCGTTTGGAGTTACAAGTGGATTTAGATTTTGTAGAGTAAACTGCTGAAGAATTAACATTTACCTTTGCGATAAATAAAGATTCTTCTGGCTGAAGTGGTTTTCCCATATGTGTTCAATCGGATTCAGCAGCTGTCTGCAAAGCTTAATCCTGCTTGTGGGCTGCTTTAAATAGGAAGTAAGCGATGGACTGATTTTATTTTTGGATATTCAGTCTTTGCGTACTTGTCTGAATGAATTCTGTTCAATCCTGATTTTTTTTGAGTACAGGATGTTAGCCCGTTTATTTCTTTGCAGGATGAGTATGATAATACATTGAAGGAAATTTTGATTTTAATCTCATGTTGCACAGTCAGTTGTCAAATGATCCAACTGATATTGCTTTGCAGGATTATTTATATTGTTAATGATTTGAATTATGGATTTACTTTCTATTACTTCATCTATTAACGCTGGTTGGATATTGGGTGTCCTGCTTCTGATCAGTGTGTCTCAAATGATGTTACTAATTTCTGTTCATCACCTATAGTTCTGCAATTACTGGGGTTTTCTTGCAGATTCTGGGGTCCTGATGCATATTTCTGCAATCCAATCTGCAGAGCCAAGAGTGCTGATAAATTTAGACGCAAAGTGAAGATTCCTGTGCAAGCATTTGAAGTTGTTTTTCAGTAAGGGTTTTGTTCAAGCCTAACCTTAAGAGTTGTCAGCTGTTCTGCAGTTTCTTACAGAGAAATGCAAAGTGGTATATTTTAGGAAAATTGAAAAAACTGGGTTAATGCTCCATGTAGAATCACTTTCTGATGAAAGGTTATTGATCTGAAAGATTAACTTTCTGACTCCACACATATTGGCTGACATATGGAGTATTTCCAGCATTTTCAGTTTTTATTTAAATTTCCAACATCTGCCATATTTTGATTTTGAGATGTTAAAGCATTGAATAAAAAGAAACAAGGACATTCCATTAAATTTGCACGTCAATTAGGCCACTGTGGGTGTACATCATATCGTTCTAGGTACACATAAGAAGTGTGTTAGCCCCATCAAGTGTGCAGCAAATAGTCAGTAAAAATATGCTAAAAAGGTGATTATAGTCATGAAACTGGCCCTCACTAATTCCAATTGCATAATGGCTAAATTTTTGTGGAAGTCGATCCCTCCCAAAGAATCCTTTTTTAAAATATTTATCTATAGAATATATGTATTGTATATTATATATATGTCTCGCATATATATTGCACACTGACATTTGGCCGGGAAAAGAAACTTTTTCTCCTTATCACTATTTGTCAGAAAGATATACTCGCCCTACTGCAAACCTACTCATCTTTAGAATCACATCTAGTGTGACTTCAGTTCCTTGTCTGAATACATGATGTCAAGATGGTGGCTTGCTTCATTCTCATCAATACTATCCTCTAATATGATGAAGGCTTTATTGAAAACTGTCTTTTGACCAAGGTTCCCCTCACCTTTCCTGCATCCCAGCATGATAGTTTGTTTATCTATTTCATAGTCGATGTATGGCCTGTTTCCTCTGATCCTCTTTGTTTCTCTACTACTTTGTTTTTTGACATAGTTTCCTTTTTTTCTGTGGGTTAATCTGTCCACTTAAAGGTCAGTGCAAGTCTCATACCCATCCTATTATCTGTGATTCTCCTGCTACAATTACAGGTCAAAAAGTCAATTCCGTTCTATCGGGGACAGATTTTATGCTCTTAACAAGAGTGAAAGTGCTGTATTATTGCTACTGGTTAGAAAGCAGTTTCACTGTCACTGAACACGATAGGTAAATGTCACTCAGTTGCTGAAACTCCTTCAACCTTCAGAGCTGTTTAGGGTGAGGGCAGTGTGTTGCAGATTATAAGGATGAATAGCTGGGGAGAGGGGAGTGGAAGGAAAAAACAGAGGCTAAGCTCTCTTACCCTTAAAATTAACACCAGCCTGATGGTTGAACAATTTTAATTTATTCTGATTGGTTAAGGATAGAATGGGCATAATTTCTGTTGGAAACTCATTGACGTGAAACTTGCAACTAATGGTAATGATGTGATATTGAAACAAGCACTTTTACACATCCACTTTTACCCTTAATTGCATAAACCTCTCTAGGCAGATTCAGTATATTTGGAGGTGTATTTTAGACACCTATCTTGTTGAAAATTAGATTAAATCTAATAAATTATCTGCAAGGAAAGCATTATTTGGTGACTATTTCTATCATTTCCATCGTGGGCTGAAATCATTTTAGATATACGGTAATAGTAAAGTATGTTTTACAGGAATTAACTGCTACTGAAAAAATAGTGGAAAATAAACTGCCTCTGCTCAACTTTCAGTTTTGCAAAATGCTAACAACTACAGAAAGCTTCAAAAGGTGTAGACGTGGATGGTTGTCTATGATTCTGCATTTCATTGTTTTAAAAAATATGTGGAAATTCTCTATAGTGGCAATTATCAGGCCCCGTGAGAGATTCACTGTATCTTGCTACATCAGGAATTGTCAGTCCTTTTAATGCAAAATTGCTGCTGTGTTTTGCATGCTTTCTTTTTGTGCATGTCTAAACCACAAAAACAAAAGAGCATTGGTGAGAGATCTGGAAAGCCCTGTGCTGTAGTGGCTTGAGAATTATTTTTGCATTTTCCTCTTTTAATTTGAACTACATGCCCCCAATAGGAATAAAGATTTGTTTGTTTACTATTTGACTTGTTTTGTGTATAACTATGCCTTAATACTGCTTCATCAGCCTTGCTTCATCTTAGATCAAGTTGCAACACATTTTTACTATAATATATAACTATAATATGCCAAGTCTAGAGACTCTTAGCTATCCAGAAGCATACAGGCGATGATAAAGCAGAAAAATAGAGCTATGATTTTCTCAAAAAACCAATACTTTAGGAAGCTTAGAGGAGTTTAGAAAGTACAGGGGTGAATTCAAAAGGAAATTAGGAAAGCAAAAACGGGAGCTGAAAAAATATTGGCCAGTAAAATTATAGAAGATCTGGCAATGTTCTATTGGTACATTAAGAGCCAGATGACTAAGAAAAGGGTTTGGTCTGCCAGTGATTTACACGGTAACATGTGCATGGATGCAAAAGATTTAGGCACAACTCTGAATTTTGAATTCACAATTTTGAATCTGTCTTCATGAAGTTAAAGAGATGTAGTGTCAAGTATGAGATCAAAAAACATAATCAAAAGGGAAGTACTGTAGGGACAGACCCCCTTGAAGGTGGATGAATCACCAGGACTGGATGAGTTGCACCCTAGACCTGTAAAGGAAGTTTTAAAGGGAAAAAATAATGGATGCTCCGAGGATCATTTTTCAATCGTTGCCACATCTACACTAGGTATCAGAGATTTAGAGGTCTGCAAACCATTATTCAAAAAAAAAGAAGCGGAAGATAGGTGAAATGCTTATAGGCTTGTTTGTTACTGGAATCAATATTGAGAGACTTTAGATTTAAAGTTTATTGTCACTTGTGCTCAAGTACAGGAGTGCAGTGAAAAGTTTCCAATGTTTCCACACACAGTGCTGTCTTAGGTACAAATACCTAGGTACAAAACTTAAGAACAAATTAGAAAGAAAGAACAGGAACAAAGTTAAACATTACAGTCACTCTTTGTGATAACAAGGTGTAGAGCTGGATGAACACAGCAGGCCAAGCAGCATCATAGAAGCAGGAAAGCTTGACGTTAAAAAGTTAAGCATTACAGTTCTTAGTATTAAGTTTAAAAAAAAGAAATAAAGCTAAAAGTTCAATAGTTGCAGTCTTTCTTTAGTGCTTAGCCATGCCGGGACTGTCCTTCATACAAAGGATTGATCTCCGTCACTTTTGCACACTTTTTGCTCACTAGTTTGATCTCCTGTGCGCTCATCTGTGCTGCAGGTGTTAGGGGAACCGCCATCGCCATGTTGGATCGCAGACCACCAAAGCCATGATTCAGGTGCTATCCTTTCTTGGACCTTGGTCTCGCCTTCGGCCTGGGTGCTGGGCATTGGGAACTTGCTGAGAGTCCTGGGTCAGGCCTATAGCCTTGCTCTGGATGTTGCTAAATTCTATGAGCCTGAAACTGCCACTGCCGCTGCCTCTCTCCAAAAGGTAAGTTAGTAGAAAACAACTAAAACTTAAAAAACAAAGGATAAACAAGAAAAGGAGAAAAAAAAGAAAAGAAAGAAGAGCAAATGGAGCGGACGAGCCTACTTTGCCATCTTGCAGAGATGCATAGATTGTGACCTGGATGGCCTCTTTCTGTGCTGTAACTCCGATGGTTCTATGCTGAGCACCAAAACAGACTTAAGTTTCCCTGAACAAATCCCAGATCCCTGTTTCTCAACGCTTTCAAATTTGTCATGGCTGTGTTAAAGACTAGAGCAGCCTTTTGGCCACAAGTAACAAAACATTGCTAAGTTTTATGTATTGCTTAAAATAACCAATTATTGATCCTTGTGCATTCAATAAGTACATTTTTTTTGGGTTGGCTTTACCTCTCCTAGTGGTCTTGTACAGTGCTGCCCTAATGGCTGCAGCATAGCCAGCAGAAGGTTGCAGACTTTCAGTGGGAGAAGCTGCAGATGACTTTACCCTCTGAGCATTATACACCTGTCTTTGGACTGCACCAGCCAATGTGAACAACACCATGGTGGAATGGCAAGGATGGGGTGCATGAAAGCGGCCATCCTGCGAGAGGACAGGTGGTTTGTGTACCATGGACCGAGTACCATAGCCTTCTGGTGAAGCTTCAGTAGTCACAATAGTCTGCTGGAACACAAATTGCCAGATTGCTGCACGAGCCCATTTACGCACTGGCATTTACAGTCACAATTGCCTTGGCTTGCCTGGCACAGAAGTCAGTTTGTATGACAGCAAACAGATACCTCATACCTTCAGTCTGCTTTAACTGCAGCACTTGGACATTGGGTACTGGCAATCCATGTTGCAATGGAAGCTGAAACATCAGCCATTAGTGATTGTAATATGGATGGGTCCACTTGTGCTGTCAAACAGTTGACCATTACTCCTACACTGGAAAGAAAGAACTCCAATGTTACCTGAAGCTCCATGCCTAGTTGGATTCAATCTCCGAGGCAGTGTAACAGCAATCTTTCTTCACAAGAAAAATCCCACAATGGAACAAACAGAAAAAGAAAATGCCACTGCTCCAACAATTGAAGGCTTCAAGGCTCATCTCTTTTAGATTATTTCCATTTTTAAGACTGCATTCTCAAGACAAACAACGGAGCATGCTGGGATAAAATTGGTGCTCACCAAATAAATATTGATGACAGAATACAACCATTAATCTGTGGCAACTAAAACAGAAGCTGAAGAGTGTCCTAAATATTGCTTGAGATAATACTTTGCACAAAGGCAAATGGTTGCGGTGTCGGCGGCCAGTTTTCTCACCCCCAAGATGTCACTGCAGGAGTTCTTCGGGGTAACATTGTAGGCCCAACCATCTTCAGCTGCTTCATCGATAACCTTCTCTCCATCATAAGTTCAGAAGTGCAGATAATCGTTGACTGCTCAATGTTATGTATTATGACACCTCAAATACTGAAGCAGTCAATGTAGCAAGACCTGGACAACATCCATGCTTAAACTGATGAGTAGCATTTAACATTCATGCCACACGAGTGGTAGACAATGGCCATTTCCAACAAGAGAGCATCTAAGTATCTTCCTGTTAAATTATTTTCCATTAACACCACTGAATCCCGCACTATAACTTGGGTGTTACCATGACCGGAAATTCAACTGGATCAGTCACATAAATAGATGGTTGCAAAAGCAGACCAGAGGTGTGGAATTCTGTAGTGATTAACTTATCTCCTGTCTCCCTAATGTATACATCAAGCAAGTCATCACTGGATGAGTGCAATTCCAACAGCATTCAAGAAGCTAGACACCATCCAATCACATCAGCCTGCTTCTTTGGCATCCATTCTACCACATTCAACCTTCACTCCCTTCACCAACTATGCACTGGTAGTAGTGTGTATCAACTGCAACTTGCACTGCAGTAACTCACCATGCTCCTCTGACAGCACCTTCCAAACCACTATCACCGCAAAGGACTAAGGCAACCAATACTTGAGAACAGCACCACAGGCAATTACCCCTCCAAGCCACTCACACCCCAAACTATATTTTTCCTTCACTGTCACAGGGTCAAAATCCTGTAAATCTCTACCTAACAGCAAGTGGGTGTTTCTGCACCTCAAGGACTGCAATGGATCAAGGGAAAAAAAGCTCTCAACCACCTTGTCCAGAGCAGTTAGGGATGTGCTGGTCCAGTCAGTGCTCAGCATATTCCATGAATGATTTTTTAAAAATGGCTCTTGACACTAAGAACAAGCTTTTGGAATAACTTGCCAGTGGATAAAACATTTATAAGCACAACCTTTTCCTGTACTCTGTCCTGCTTATCTAACTCCTTTTGAAATAGGGCTGATCTGTGATGTCATACTTCTGGTGAGCTAGCATTCCCTCCCGTTGGCTTAGCTGCAGCGTACTTGAGACAAAGGGCTCACCTCCGCCTTATCTACTATGATATTTGCAGTAAGACTATCTGAACTGGTGCCTATGAGTGTCACATCAAATGATAATGTTTCTTAATAATTGCTCTATTCTTCTTTTGAACCTTCATCCTTAGGCATCACTGGCTGGACAAAAGGTACTTCTTACATATTTTAAAGCAGAAATACACACAGAGAATGTTTGGGGTGAGGGAGCAGAAGGTGGGGAGAGAGCAAGAAATACCATCAGTTACATAAGGCTGGTGGGATTAGGGAAGATGCATTACACTGGAAAACACCATCAGCCTGAATGACCATACCAACTTCAGTGATGGCTGTATTGATCACCCCCATAGACTCCTGATGGGTTTCCAAACCAGAGAAATGAGCTGCATCAGCCTGTCTTTGTAAGAGGTACCATCTACCTTTAAGAACTGCAAGCTACTTTAATTGATGCTTACCTCTGCAAATATGGATCCTGGCTATGTGTGCAGCCACTCAGCAGTGCCCTTAATGCTGAGTTGCACAACCACATCAAAATCAGACTGTTTTGCATGCTGCTTGCATTATTTTCAATAATCATAAAACTCAGGTCTCATCAAGTTTCAAGCCCTTAACTTAATGAACGACTGCCCTTTATTTTAATCAATACTGTTTCAGTACCCTTTCACTACCAATCTCCTCTGAACACACTCTGTGCCTTTGGTCCATAAGCCATTGAGTTCTGGTGAACAAAACAGCGGGGAATGCCCCAAGAATGTCTCCTCAGATCAAAAAGGAGGGTAATTACAGTGGATGAAAAGGTCAAAGGAGTAGCTACTTCCATTGTAAAAATGTGGGACACCTTCATTCAGAATGCTGGAAGTTGTGTGGCAAAACCATAGCCACTATTGGGATTCATGAGAGAATCTGAAAAGACAGTCTCAAGGAAAATACCATAGATCAAATTGTAACCTCAGTTATAACTATGAAATCAGAGGTAAACACTGTTACGAGTGCAGGAGTGGTGAATAAAAGGTGAGAGATATGCAGGGTTTTCTTTAATCAGAAAGAAAAACAATTCATTCTTCTTTCACTTATGCAGCTAAACCAATAACTATATCAAGGGACAAAAGAGTGACTCAATCTGTTTTGCTTGTTTCCTTCTAGAGAATGTAATGAAAGCCAAAGTGTTAGTAAGTAGAATATGTGTTCTGGTTCCATTGTATGAAGTGCATTCAGCGTGTGACTGATGAAAGAACTCCACAAAGGCCGGTATCCTATCACTAATTCACCATTTATTTACATGAGCATAGTACATGGCACTGACCCAGCTAGCTCAGAGCCAGTACCTAGAGTGAACAGAACCCCTGATACTCCTGTTTACATCTGTGAGTCAGGGCTCCCTGATTGAGGCTGTTAACCTGGTCCAATCAGGGGGAGATCCACCTGGCTAACCTTGTTCAAATTGCTTTAACTTATTGTCTGTAACAGTAGTAGTAGGAGTAGCTAAGAAATTAACCATGGATGGAATTCTACTTTCCTAGGTAACAATTTGGTGAAAATTATAACTCTGCCAGCATCACAGAAAATGTGTGAGGTTAAAGAGGTGGAACTTTTTCAGGGACAAGTTCAAGGTATTATTCCATCGTGTATCGTGACCAGCGCATTGGCAAACAAAGCCCATCACCAGAGATCAAAGTAATAACTCAAACAGATGTTAGGATAGCTAAAACATTATTTAAGGATGGGGATGATTAAAGAAAATTGTTGAACAGACCTATGCTAATTGAGGCTGAGATAGCAGATCCAGAGTTAAGAATGGTAAAAGAGACCACTTACCTGAAAATGAGACTAAAGGAATTCTGGAGTGTTATTATATTAAAATCAGAGTTCTAATCAAGAAGTTGAGACATCCTGGGTAACCTGCAGATGAGGAATGAATGGTGGTTCATCAGATACTGGTACTGCACAAATATCATAAACACACATAATACAAGTAGCACATGAAATTCTTCTGGCAGGACATGTAGAAATATATAAACTTCAGGCATTGATGGAAAGACAGGCTTCATAAGGACACAGTGCAGTTCAGTAAAGTATGTTTTACATGTCAGGTAGTGGGAAAACCTCAACATGTAATCAAACTGTAACATTTAAAACACATATCAATCTTTGAAGAACTATTCAGCCATGTGTCAGTTGACTGTAAAGGACTATGGCTAAAAATGAAAGCAGGACACCAGTATGTCTTCACAGTTCTCACGGCACAGTGAAAAACTTTCCTGAAAGAAAATACAGCCTAAAGAAAAACTTCATTATCGTTTTCTAAAATAATAAGCCTTACCTGTATTCAAAGGTTATTCACCATTTTCTCTTCTACAAATTAGAATGAAAATGAAAGGAAGCTGCTGTGACACCTTCATTCCTTTTTTGGTGTGAATGCTGAAACTTGCAACTCCAATCCTGTAATTTTTGACTGTTAAGTATATAGTTCTTAATCCAAAGATTAAGGAAGATTACTTAAAGGAAGTAAGGCTAGGAAAGAAACAACAACAGTGAAATATAAAGGGAAACAGAGCAAATGAGGAAAAAGTAAAAATAGAGAAAGACAAAATCAGTTCAAAACTTAAACAAATGCTACAAAAAAGCAATGATCATAAAAGAGATATTGTAGGACTGGACATCAATTGGACCTTTAATAAATTATGGCTGATCAAATAAAGTGTGCAGTTTTATTTTACAGATCACATGATAAATGATCCCAAAATGAGAGTTCTGAAAATCTGATTTACCATTAGCAAGGAAGCGCTTTGCAGAATTAATGTGGTTTGTCTTTCATTAATGATCAAAAAGATCCAGAAAAGATCTGCGAGGTACTTGGAGACCATGTCAAAATAATAATTAAGTTTAGGATTGACAGACTTCAACTCATGTTATATAGAGAGAAACTCTATTATTGTATTGGCTAGTTTGTCAGAAGATGGTGCAGCAAAGGCATGTGTGTCTTTTCCAAAGACAATGTGGTAGAGGTGAGCACGATTACAGCATTTAGAAGGCATCTGGATGCATATGTGAATAGAAAGGGTTCAGAGGGATGGGGGTCAAATGTTGCAAAATTGGACCAGGTCAGATGATTCTGGACATTGGGGAAGAGTTGGACTGAAGGCTCTGTTTCTGTGCTGTATGATTCTGACTCTATGAGAACTCTCAAAAGAGGGTTGTCAAATCAGTAACTGCCCCTACATCAATTAAAGCCTTCAAAACCTGTACTATTGATGTATTACATGAAGATGGATGCAAGTATGAAGCTATCCTGGCAGGTCAAAGGCAATCACATGTTTTAAGTGCAGCCAACACTGTTGCTGCAATCAGCAAAGCATACCAAATGAACCAAATCTGTAACAGATACAGTTTGTTGTATCATCCTAAAAGTTACCAGGTTTTAATGATATCTGTAAAGCATGTGGCAAAGGATATTGGATGCGTAAGTGTGGGTAATTTGTTTCTAAAGGCTAAGCCAGACCTCAGAATTTACCCTGGAACAGCAGAGAGGGTCATTGGTGTTCTTATAGTGTTGTAGGCTGTTTCTTCTAGACTGTTGAGATGTTACCTTCATTGGTGGTAAGCTGGTACCAGGCTACCAGGATCTGGCATTGTGGTCTGATCGACTAGCCCTCCAGAAAGAAGTCTCCTTTCCTTTGCCTTCACGAGGCCCTCCAGGTTTCTGTTGGAGAATTGTAGTTTTATCTTCCCTCCCTCCAACACATTCAGGTTCCATCTGTCAATGAGCAGGACCACTTCAGAATGCCAGAGTTCATCACAGTATAATGTGGCCTTTCAAAGATGGCACAGATGCAAGGAATGCTTTTCTTTCAAAGGATATCTGCTGAGTGACCAGCTGTTCTGGGAATGGTACATGGTAAAATGGGGCTGAAATTGGACATGATGGATGCCATAGCGGTGAGGTAGATAATTAATAGAACATAGAACAGTACAGCATAGTACAGGCACTTCGGCCCACGATGTTGTGCTGACCTATTGTCCTACT
Source organism: Ginglymostoma cirratum (assembly GCA_024137785.1). Lineage (NCBI taxonomy): Eukaryota > Metazoa > Chordata > Chondrichthyes > Orectolobiformes > Ginglymostomatidae > Ginglymostoma > Ginglymostoma cirratum. The sequence continues at coordinate 9,084,725 of JAHRHZ010000061.1, read as the reverse complement.
AAGATCAAACTACCCTGCATACCCTACATTTAACTATCCTCCATGTGCCTAGCTAAGAGTCGCTTAAGAGTCTCTAAAGTATCTGACTCCACTACCACTGCCGGCAGCGCATTCCACACGCCCACAACTCTCTGTGTAAAGAACCTACCTCTAATATCTCCCCTATACCTTCCTCCAATCAACTTAAAATTATACCCCCTTGTAATAATCATTTCTGTTCTGAGAAAAAGTCTCTGACTATCCATTCTATCTATGCCCCTCATCATTTGTACATCTCTATCAAGTCACCTCTCATCCTTTTTCACTCCAATGAAAAAAGCCCTAGTTCCCTCAACCTTTCCTCATAAGACATGCCCTCCAGTCCAGGCAGCATCCTGGTAAATCTCCTCCGCATCCTACTAAAGCTTCCATATCTTTCCTACAATGAGGTGACCAGAACTGAACACAATATTCCAAATGTGGTCTAACCAGAGTTTTATAGAGCTGCAGCATAACCTTGCGGCTCTTAAACTCAATTCCCCTGCCAATGAAAGCCAAATTCCCCAGCCAATGAAAGCCAATGATGTGAGTTTCATAAGATATGGTGAGAAAATTCATGGGGCCCCTCAGCAGAGATCCTTCCAAAAACCACAATGCCCGTAAGTATAAGATATTGTCCATAGAAGCCAGTCAACAGAGTCAGACATCCAGAAACTCACATCTCTTGTTTTAATTTGTGTATGTTGCACAAAGTGCAAATGAAAGATGGGCTGGACCTTGGAAACATAATGCACCCAGACATGGGAATATGCAAATGAATCATATTTCAGTGGCTGCTTTATAGAGTGGTAGACAGATGGTACGTAATATGTTGGTAACAGCAAAGACTAGAAAGGTCTTTCCCTGTTTCCTTCTGATTAATGTGAAGAGTCATCACGGGTCATAAAACGAATCAGATAAACATTTATTCACTGAGCACTCAAGAATTCTACAGATATCATGACTGCCAAGGATACAAGATATTAACTTAACAGTTGTGATCTGAGGTTGAACTAAACCAACTCAAGGACCCTAAGAAGCTTTTAAATTGCACCAAATTACAGGTGTGTATGTTTCCAATGAGGGCTGGCAATAAAAATGCTCACCAACTGCCATGGGCGCATGCACAGTTTGACACGCATGTGTAAAAGATCCCGTGATGTTGGTTTGCAGAGACAGGAGTCTTAGTCTCACTTCTGCACCTGTTTGATTAACATCAGAACATTATGGGCAGAGGTGTTATGGTGGTTGGAGCTGCTCCACTTTCACAGTATAACACTATAACTCAGAGCTGAATTGCAATCTAGGGCTAAGGTCCGGCAATTAATCATGCTATTCTCTGCTTATTTGTTTCTCAAACATATTTATCACTTGTGAGTGACTATTGGCAGACAAAAGTAGGACAGATTTTGCAAAGTTCTTGGACTTTCACTGTTGTTAAGCATAGTGGAGGAAGGTTTCCATCTGTCTTTCAGCCTTAAATCTGACTCTTCCAAAATGCAAGGGTTAGGGTTACTGGCATAAATGCCTCCAATGCCAATATATTTTCCCTTAGATAAGAGGCCAAAACCTGTTCACAATATTCTAGTTGAAGTCTGACTAATGCCTTGTATAGTATTAGCAAAATCTCTTGACTTTTGTACTCCATTCCTTTTGAAATAAAGGGCAATACTTCATATGCCTTCTAGCCATTTGTGATTCATGGATGAGGATTCCCAAATCCATCTGTTCTGTAGGTTATCTAAGATTACAAAGAAATCTTGATCAATTGTGTAAAAGGGCTGAGGAGTGGCAGACGGAGTTTAATTTGGATAAATATGAGTGCTTATAATTTTGATAAAACAAGAAGGGCAGGACTTATACAATTACTGGGGAGTGTTGTAGAACTGAGAGACCTAGGGGTTCAGGTAAATAATTCTTTGAAATTTGCATCATAGTAGACAGGGTAGTTAAGAAGGCGTTTAGCACGCTTGCCTTCATTGTTCGGCCTTTGAGCGTAGGAGTTGGGATGCTATGTTGAGCTTACAGGACATTGATGAGGCCTCTTCTGGTCACCCTATAACAAGAAGGATATTAGTACACTGAGGAGAGTTCAGAAAAGGTTTACCAGAAAGTTTCTGGAAATGGAGGGTTTGAGATATGAAAATAGACTCGAAAGGCTGGGACTTTTTTCACTGAAGCTTAGGAAGTTGAGGGGTGACCTTATGGAGGTTTATAAAATCATAAGTGGCATAGATAAGGTGAATAGCAAGTGTCTCTTCCCTAGGGCAGGGGTGTTGAAAACTAGCAGGCATGTTTTTAAGGTGAAAGGAGAAAGATTTAAAAAGGACACGAGGAGCAACTTTTTTTTACACACAGAGTGGTTAGTGTGTGGAATGAACTGCCAGAGAAAGTGATGAATGCAGGTACATAGACTTTTGAACAAGCTCATAAATAGGAAAGGTTTGGAGGGATATTGGCCAAGCGCGGGTAGGTGGGACTCATTTAGTTGGGGAAAATGTTTGGTGTGGACTGTTTGGAACAAAGGATCTGTTTCCATGCTGTTTGATGCTATGAGTCTATGACTCTATGTAGGTTTCTGCAGTCCTTTTGTAATTTTAATAATGTTTAGCTTCTCTATTCTTCCTGCCAAAGTGCATAATTTCACATTTTCCCACATTACATTCCATCTGCTAAGTTTTGCCCTCTCGTTCAACCTGTCTATATACTTCTGCATACTCTGTGTGTCATCCTCACCTCTTGCCTTCCCATCTATTTTTATATCACCTGCAAGCTTGGCTGTAATACATTTACTGTCTTCATCCAAATGATTACAACATATATTGCAAATAACTGTGGCCCCAGCACTGATTCCTGTGGCACACCAATAGTTGCAGATTGACATCTTGAAAATGTCCCACTTATCCCACTCTCTGTCTTCTTCTTGTTCCCAATCTTGTATCCGTGCTAATATGATACCTCCAAAATCATGGTGTGTTATCTTATTAAATAGCCTAATGTGTGGTATTTTGTCAAGCACCTTCTGAAAATCCAAAGATATCACATCTGCTGCTTCCCCTTTATCCATGCTCAAAGAATTCTATGAGATTTGTCAGGCATGATTTCTCCATCATGAAGCCACACTGTGTGATGACACTATGGCTTTAAGAGGTGTATTTTGTCCTGGTTTTATTTGAAGAGAAGTTTTATGGAAGAGGCACCAAGCAGTCTATGCAGAGTCACGAGAATAAATAGTTTGTGAGGCCTTGTTTTTCCTTTCAAGTTGGAACAATAGAAGCAGCCTGAATGGGTGTGGTTAAGCGCTCACAGAACCAGGAATTTTATTTTATTTTAGGTTTTCAGTAGCAGTTGTTGCTGGGGTCTTAGCAGGGTTTGGAAGCTGCATCTCTCCCTGCTACTCTCTCTCAGTTTTCTCTCAATGTTTTTCCTCTTTGGCTGCTAGAATTACATGTGAGACAATCTGTTTTATTGACTTTGCCTTTGCCAAAGGTGTTTTTATGGGATGTTACGATATTGAAACAATTGCTGTTTGGTAGTTAAATAACCTATTATTCCGTTAAGTTTTCCAATGGAGTTAAGTTTCTCTGATTTCTTCTTTGTTTTGTTGTATTTTAACTATAGAGTATGAATAAAGTGTGTTTTGCTTCAAATCTGGTAGTTTGATCAATAGAATTGCATCCAGAATGAAATGCTGACAATTGCCTTTAAAAATAAGAAAAAGTTAGGGTCGAGGCTATCTTCTTAATATAATTTGAGGGGGTATGGTCTGGCCTATAACAGCGTCTCTGCTTGATCATACTATAACTGTCTTGAAAGCCTGTGTGGATTATGCCAAGCCTTGTGTGAAAACATGTAATGTCACATCTGGCTGGTGTGAACAAAACTTCAAAGAGAAGAACTTCAAAGAGAGACATGCACTGCACTTTACTGTAATCTCCTTTGAGCTATCTCAGACAGTGAACATGAAATGAACAGAAAGAAGAGTCTGGGTGATTGACATCTTTCTGCTTCCCTCTTTCAAAAATACACACGACCGTGGGTTAAAATCTAGTGTTGCCAATGAACAAAGGTATGTAGTATGAGGGTCACAACTGAAAGAAAATGCCCAGTAATCCTTGCGTTGTTGTAAAACGGAAGGACACCAAGAAGCAAGCAAAAAGAAACAGGTGAAAGGCCTTTCAGCTGCAAAGTTAAGCATCTCAAATTTGACAGTTCAAATACTACCAATAGTGCCACTGGTACCACCCAACATAATGGCTATGATGTCCCATCATTTACTGTTCACAGAATGCAGAAATCCTCCGTATATCCTTTTCTAATACTCACTTTTAACAGTCTCTGTGTACGCACATTGCTTTGTTATTTCTTCTTGTGTTTAATATTTAATATAGAAACATAGATTAGGAGCAGGCCATTCATCCCATCAAGCCTGCTAGATCACTCAATATGACCATGGCTGCTTCTATATCTAATGGCTGTATTTCTGGTTTCTCCCTATACCCCTCGATGCCTTTAAATCTAAAAATGTATCTGAAATACCTCCACAGAGGCCAGCAGCCCATCACCCAAGTCACCCTTTATTTACACATGGAAAGTCCTTGACTCTGACCTAGCTTCCACAGAGCCAGTTCTCAGAGTGAACACAATCTCCGGCATACCTCTTTTTATCTGTCAGCCAGGGCTCCCTGATTGGGCTAGACTAAAAGCCATGATCAGGGAACTCATATTCTATGAGGTCCACCTGGCTGACCTTGTTACAATCACTATAGTATCTATCTCTGTCTTGACCATATTCAGTGACTTAACCTCCACAACTTCTGTGGCAGAGAATTTTCTTGGTTCACAACTCTTTGAGTGAACTAAGGTCTATCCTGAGACTGTGTCCCTTTGTTTCAGACTCCCCAACCAATAAAAAAATCATCACTGGATCTAATCTGTCTAGCCTCTTAGAATTTTATACATTTTATACATTTCAGGCAGATTCCCTCTCATCCTTTAAACTCTAGTCCAATCAAACAAATCTCTGCTCGTAGGATAGTCCTCCCATCCCCAGTATTAGCCAAGTGAATCTCAACTGCAGACTATCTATGGCAAGTATAAACAGACACTTTAAGTCAAGAAAGCTTGGTTAGGTAGGTTCCTTTGAACCTTGAATTCATCGAGCCTCCAGAAATGCATCCACAAGGGAAGGGATCTATGTTAAATAGCTTTATTACTATCAACCTAGGAGACAGGTGAATAAAAGAGGGAAGCCAGTTCATTTCTCCTCACACACAAGCTTGACCATTTTGTATATCTCCATCTGGAACCCAAATAAAAATTATGGAACCTTGCCTGGGGATTAACTTGCAACAGTGTAACTTTAAAAAAAAATTCTTTCTTTTTCATTGGTTAATGCAGAGCAAGTGCATTTTTTTTGTGTTAACTTGAAAGAAAATTTTAACTCATTAATATCCTAACTGTACAGGATCTCTTTGCCGTAACATAAAAGTATTTAAGGAGTGACAGTAGAATTTGGTTTACAGTTATCATACTTAGTTTTAGATTAACAGCCTCAATAAGCTTGCAACTTTTAAGGATCTCACCATTGCTGCCAGTTTGAAGAGATGAATATTGATATTTGAGTTAACTGGTTAAGTTTTCTTTGCTGTTGAAGTATTTTTATGCCCTTGTTAAATTGTTCTTTTTAAACAGGATACTGACTTGAATATCTTCGAGATGTTGATGAATGAATTGTATCCAAATATGAACTAAAATTGGTCTTTACCAGAGCAATTAGAAGAAATAACAGCCAATGGTATAAATTATTTATGAAAGAAAACATCATCTTTTAATTGTCATAGTTAAAAAATAGAAGTTTGTTTACTGAATAACTTAAACACATAGTTGATACTTGACATTCACATTTTCTCTATTCCTTGCATTTATCTAACTACCTGTGTTTACCTATTTGAAATGGGGCTCAATGACAGTCCACAAAAGACCATTTTGAATAACTAGTGCATTTCAGATGACCACAGTACTTAAGACTGCAATATAAATTTTACAATTAACCCTGTATCACAATTATCAATGTGGTTAGTCTTATTTAAAAGGGGAAAATCCAGCAAAACACCCGAATTAAATTTGGACGATAGTTTCAATATTGCTAAATATCACTGTTCACTAGAAAGGAAGAATAACCAGAAGGCTTAAAATTAGTAAGGGGGAGGTATTCAATAAACTGTCGGTGATTAAAGTTGATATACACCAGGGTGCGATGGTATGCATCCAAGGTTATTGATGGAAGTGACTTCATTAATATGTGACTTGCAGAGGCATCGGTAATAATCTTTCAATCTTTGATAGATTTGGGATGATGCTAGAGGACTGGAGAATTGAAAGCGTTTCACCAATTTTTCAAATGAGGTTGTAAAGATATGCTCAACAATTACAGACTAATCACTTTAATTTTGTCAGCAGGAAATCTTCAAGAAACAATTGTTTGGCACAGAATTAATGGTCATATGTGGAAAAATGAGTGTTAACTCACAAACATTTATCCACACCCCCATGCCCCCCAAAAAACTTTTGTCTTCAGCATAAATACCACTTTTCTCGGCTGCTATCAGTTCTGATGAAGAGTCACCAGACTCGAAACATTAACTCTGCTTTCTTCCCACAGATGCTGCCAGACTTGCAGACTTTCTCCACCAACTTCTGTATTTGTTTCAGACCTCCAGGATCTGCAGTTCTTTGTTTTATCTCTCCAGGCCCTAACACTCAGGCTATGCCTATGTATAGAATTTTAGGCTTCATTAATATGTGTATGGAGTACAAGAACGGGGCACTAAATTAGACTTCAATTGGATAATTGTGTACAGTACAGGACGCCACATTTTAGGAAATATGTGAATGCATTGGAGAGAGTTGCAGAAGAGGTTTATAAGAATGATTCCAAGGATGAGAAGTTATGAGGATAGATTGGACAAGTTTTGATTGGGAGATTTGGTAGAAGATTCCAAAATCATAAGGAGTCGAAATAGAGTAGGTGGGGAGAAGCTGTTCCTGCTCGTTAAAGGAATGAGAATCAATGCGTACAATTTTACAGATTCAAGTGTCGTTCACTAGATATTACAGGGGAGGCGATGGCCTAGTGGTATAATTGCTAGACTGTTAATCCAGAGACCCAGGTAATGTTCTAGAGACCTGGGTTCGAATCTTGCCATGGCAGCTGGTGGGATTTGAATTCAATAAATATCTGGAATTAAGAGGCTAATGATGACCATGATGACCATTGTCAATTGTTGGAAAAATCCATCTGGTTCACTAATGACCTTTAGGGAATGAAACTGCCATCCTTACCTGGTCTGGCCTACAGGTGACTCCAGATCCACAGCAATGTGGTTGACTCATAACTGCCCTCTGGATAATTAGGGATGGCCAATAAATTCTGAATAATCAGCAACACCCTCACCCTGTGAATAAATAAAGAAACAAAAAACAATGTTTAACGAAAGAAGCAAATATGAGGTGAGTAAAAAACTTTTCAACACAGCGAGCGGTCAGAGTCGCGATGCATTGGCTGGAGGTGTGGTTCAATTTAAGCATTCAAGAGGGCTATGGATGATCATTTACATAGAAACAACATGCAGGGTTATTGGGAAAAGGCAGTTGTTTGGCACAAAGTCAAAATGCTCAAAATAGTCTCAAAAGAACACAGAACATAGAACAGTACAGCACAGTACATGCCCTTCGGCCCACAATGTTGAGCCAACCTATTATCCTACTAAGATCAAACTACCCTGCATACCCTACATTTTACTATCCTCCATGTGCCTATCCAAGAGTCGTTTAAAAGTCTCTAAAGTATCTGACTCCACTACCACTGCCGGCAGCGCATTCCACATGCCCACAACTCTCTGTGTAAAGAACCTACCTCTGACATCTCCCCTATACCTTCCTCCAATCAACTTAAAATTATACACCCTCGTAATAGTCATTTCCATCCAGGGAAAAGTTTCTGGCTATTCACTCTACCTATGCCTCTCATCATCTTCTACACCTCTATCAAGTTACCTCTCATCCTTCTTCACTCCAATGAAAAAAGCCCTAGCTCCCTCAACCTTTCCTCATAGGACATGCCCTCCAGTCCAGGCAGCGTCCTGGTAAACCTCCTCTGCACCCCCTCTAAAGCTTCCACATCCTTCCAATAATGAGGTGACTAGAACTGAACACAATATTCCAAATGTGGTCTAACCAGAGTTTTATAGAGCTGCAGGATAACCTCGCCGCTCTTAAACTTAATTCCACTGCCAATGAAAGCCAACACACCATACGCCTTCTTTACAACCCTATCAACTTGGGTAGCAACTTTGAGGGATCTATGGATGTGGACCCCAAGATCCCTCTGTTCCTCCACGTTGCCAATAATCCTGTCATTAACCCTGTATTCAGCATTCAAATTCGACCTTCCAAAATGAATCACTTCACACTTTTCCGGGTTGAATTCCATCTGCCACTCCTTTGCCCAGCTGTCAATGTCCTGTTGCAATTTACAACAGCCCTCCACGCTATCCACAACTCCACCAAACTTTGTGTCATTGGCAAACTTACTAACCCACCCTTCCCCATCCTCCTCTAAGTCATTTATAAAGATCGCAAAGAGCAGAGGTCCCATAACAGATCCGTGAGGCACACCACTGGTCACCAAGCTCCAGACTGAATACTTTCCATCTACTACCACCTTCTGTCTTCTACTGGACAGCCAGTTTTGTATCCAGACAGCCAAATTTCCCTGAATCCCATACCTCCTTACATTCTGAATGAGCCTACCATGGGGAACCTATCAAATGCCTTGCGAAAATCCATGTACACCACATCCACTGCTCTACCTTCATCAATGTGTTTTGTCACATCTTCAAAGAATTCAATAAGGCTTGTGAGGCATGACCTGCCATACTGACTATTTCTAATCAAACTGTGCTTTTCTCCTTCCGAACCACAACAATTCTGTGATTCAGTGAAGAATCTACACATCAGTTATGTTACAATCAATATGAAGAGCATTTTGTAGCACTGGTGTGCCTAGGATACAGTTTGTCATTGCAGCCAAATTATTTATCTCTTCACGTTAAAAAGAAACAATGAATCAAACTTTATTCACATTTCATTTATTTGCTTTCACCAATACCTTCATTTATGGTCTTACTACTTGAATTCCAAAATCTCTCACTAAAGCAAGAAGTTTCAAAGTAAGAATCACAACTCAATGTTTTCCATTAACAAAAAGCAAAAATTGTCATTGAACAGATATACAATACTACTGAAAAGCTGGACATCTCAGACACAGCTGCTGACATTGCTGGGGTACGGTGGAATTCTCTTCTGGTCTTTGAATATATGGGTAGGACTAATCTTTATGACAGGGAGCTGCAGTTTGATTACTGGGTAGTGATGTCTCAGTATGCTGTTTCTGTGTATCCACACTAATTGTTGCATCTGGCAGTGGCATTGTCCACGAACGCAGCTACTGTTTCTCTTCCTATTGTACTAGACACTCTCCCTTTTTTAAACTTTACACCTGTGTTTGCGCATATGTTAGGTGCGGCATGTTAAACTCCCCTTTCTTTCACTCAAGAAAACATTGTTATTGGTTCCTTAATTTTGAGTGGTACTGTGTTTGAATTGAAGTGTGCTTGCTAAAAAGAGTTAAAAAACTTTGTTGTAACCAATCGAGGGGCAAAAAGAAATCTAGCTTTGTTAGTAAAGATAAAAGGAGGGCACAATAAAGGACAATAGTTCCACAAATCTATCTAATGCACACGTGAAACTCGCTGTCTGTATCTTTTAATTGTGTTCACGTCAAAGGTACTGCCCAATAACCTTATTGTCTGCCTGAGAAATGTCCACACTATCTCAAAAATGCTACGTGCAACACAGATTACAGATCATGATGAAGTTCCCGAGATAAAAGGTACTGCAGATGCTGGAGAATCCGAGATAACAAACATGGGGCTGGATGAACACAGCAGGTCAAGCAGCATCATAGGAGCAGGAAAACTTGACGTTTCGGGCCT
>JAHRHZ010000061.1:9018469-9074249 GCA_024137785.1 Ginglymostoma cirratum | reverse complement strand
TCTGATGAAAGGTTGAGGCCCGAAACGTCAAGTTTTCCTGCTCCTATGATGCTGCTTGACCTGCTGTGTTCATCCAGCTCCATGCTTGTTATCTACGATGAAGTTCCCATCTATTTTTGGTTGGAGGTTCCTGCAACTGGCTTAAAGCTGATCACAGATGAGTGTCATTCCCATTTTGGTAGAGATTGAGCAGAAACAACTTCAACTTGTGTTCCTTTCAATGTGTCCTGATTTCGTTTATTCAGGGATGTAATGAAACGAACAATCATAATACAATGACCATTCACCAACAACTCCACACAATGTGTTATTTAAGGTAAACATTCGCTACTGCCTTTGTGCTTTACTTTGAAAATATTTTTTTCTGTAGTAATGCATTTTTTTTAGGTTCAATGTTACTTTCCATTTATGGCTAATAACAAAGAGATCTTGATCAATTAGGTCAATAGCCTGAGGAGTGGCAGATGGAGTTTAATTTAGATAACTGCAAAGTATTGCATTTTGGTAAAACTAACTAGAGCAGGACTTATACAATTATTGGTAGGGCTCAGGGTAATGTTGCAGAACAAACAGACCCAGTGTTTCAGGTACATATTCTTTGAAATTTGTGTCACATGTAGACAAACGGGTTAAGTCAGTGTTCAGCATGCTTGCATTCATTGCTCAGACCTTTGGGTATAGGAATTCAGATGTCACGTTGAGGTTGTGCAGGATATTGGTGACATCTTTTCTGGAGTACCGTGTACAGTTCTGGTCGCTGTACTATAGGAAGGGTATTATTAAATTGGAGGGGTTTCAGAAAAGATTTATCAGGATGTCACTGGAAATAGAATGTTTGAGTTATAAAGATAGGCTGGATAGGCTTGGACATTTTTCAAGAGAGCATAGGACATTGCAGGGTGACCTTATAAAGGTTTATAAAATCATGATGGGTGTAGATAAGGTGAATAGCAAGGGTCTTTTCCCTAAGATTGGGGAGTTCAAAACTAGGGGGCACATTTTTAAGGTCAGAGGAGAAAAATTTAAAAAGGATATGAGAGGCAACTTTTTTACACAGAGAGTGGTTTGAATGTGGAATGAACTGCTGGAGGAAGTGGTAGATGCAGGTACAGTTGCAACATTTAAAATACTTTCAGATAAGAATGCAAATAGGAAAGGTTTGGAGGGATGTGGGCTAAACGCAAACAAGTGGGAGTAGATTGGTTTGGGAACACGGTTGGCATGGACTGATTGATCCAATGGGCCTGTTCCATGCTGGATGGCCCCATGACTCCAAGTCAGTCACTAATCTAGAGTCAATCACTATATGATTTTTGTTCTCCATGGACTTTTGGATCACTAAAGTAGCGATCTTGCACATCTCAGTGCAAAAAGCTGGATAATGTTTTAAATGTCACAGATCTCAAAAGTTGATTAATTTTAAGCAGTCCCATGCTTGCTGGGGTGGCTCTGCTTCAAGAGTAGTTGTATCACTGCATTGATCATATCAGGTTAAAGTCATCCTATAACTATCAACCAACAACATCACAAATAATGATTTGAAGTGTTTGCAAACAGCGAAAATATTTTCCACACACCGCATGATGCATTTTCACACAATACAATGTAACCAGTATAAGCTTCAATGTAAATGTCAGAGAAGTAGCAAAGCAAACCCACTCAACAGCTTTCGATTACACCTAACACACCTTACCACATTTTTTGCATTTGGAAGAAGATTGTTTAAAACCATTAATGCTTTGTTGCTAACAGGATGATTTTCTGCAGTGGATTGCAAACTTCAAACTGATTCATTGAAATAGGAAGGCAATGCATTTTATGGGTAATACAATTTTCACTTGAGGGCTTGAAGTCAACAAAATTAAAATTTGTTTAGATAGACATAAAACATTATCTCTCCATCATATCTTCTCTCAAAGCACAGAACATTCCAGGTCAGACTGCACCAAAAATTATTGTTGAGGATTTAAATTCAGTGACTTTCTGGCAAGGTCCTGCATGAAACCCATAGAATATCATACACATACGTTGTCAGGGAAATTTCAATCAGGGAGACACTTATCAAGATGAGATAATGTGGGTGAATTCCCTCCTATCTCAATGGGAAGCTATCCCTTCAAGACCTGCCTGTTTTACCCTCTAGAAATACACAAGGACAAGGTTTAAAAAGCCAGTTTCAACTTCATTGATATAACAAGGCGTGGGGCTGGATGAACACAGCAGGCCAAGCGGAATCATAGGAGCAGGAAAACTTGACGTTTCGGGCCTAGACCCTTCATCAGAAATGGGGGAGGGGAAGAGGGTTCTGAAATAAATAGGGAGAGAGGGGGAGGCGGATAGAGGATGGATAGAGGAGAGGATAGGTGGAGAGGAGGCAGAGAAGTCGAAGAGGCGAGGATGGAGCCAGTAAAGGTGAGTGTAGGTGGGGGGTTAGGGAGGAGATAGGTCAGTCCAGGGAGGACGGACAGGTCAAGGGGGCGGGATGATGTTAGTAGATAGGAGATGGGGGTGTGGCTTGAGGTGAGAGGAAAAACAGGTTAGGGAGGTGGAGATGAGCTGGGCTGGTTTTGGGATGCGGTTGGGGAAGGGGAGATTTTGAAGCTTGTGAAATCCACATTGATACCATTGGGCTGCAGGGCTCCCAGGCTGAATATGATTTGCTGTTCCTGCAGCCTTCGGGTGGCATCATTGTGGCATTGCAGGAGGCCCAAGATGGACATGTCATCTGAGGAATGGGAAGGGGAGTTGAAATGGTTCGCGACTGGGAGGTGCAGTTGTTTGTTGTGAACTGAGCACAGGTGTTCTGCAAAGCGGTCCCCAAGCCTCCGCTTGGTTTCCCCGATGTAGAGGTAGCCACAACGGGTACAGCGGATGCAGTATACCACATTGGCAGATGTGCAGGTGAACATCTGCCTGATGTGGAAAGTCTTCTTGGGGCCTGGGATTGGGGTGAGGGAGGAGGTGTGGGGGCAGGTGTAGCACTTCCTGCGGTGGCAGGGAAAAGTGCCACGTGTGGTGGGGCTGGAGGGGAGTGTGGAGCGGACAAGAGAGTCGCGGAGGGAGTGGTCCCTCCGGAAGGCAGATAAGGGTGGGGAGGGAAAAATGTCTTTGGTGGTGGGGCCTGATTGCAGATGGCGGAAGTGTCGGAGGATGATGCGTTGGATCCGGAGGTTGGTGGGGTTGTACATGAGGACGAGGGGGATTCTTTTTTGGTTATTATTGTGGGGATGGGGTGTGAGGGATGAGTTGCGGGAAATGCGGGAGACACGGTCGAGGGCGTTCTCGACCACTGTGGGGGGGAAGTTGCGGTCCTTGAAAAATGAGGACATCTGAGATGTACGGGAGTGGAATGTCTCATCCTGGGAACAGATGCGGTGGAGGCGAAGGAATTGGGAATAGGGGATGGCATTTTTGCAGGAAGGTGGGTGGGAGGAGGTGTATTCCAGGTAGCTGTGGGAGTCAGTGGGCTTGAAACGGACATCGGTTTCTAGGTGGTTACCCGAGATGGAGACAGAGAGGTCCAGGAAGGAGAGAGAAGTGTTGGAGATGGTCCAGGTGAACTTTAGGTTGGGGTGGAAGGTGTTGGTGAAGTGGATGAACTGGTCGAGCTCCTCGTGGGAGCACGAGGCGGCGCCGATGCAGTCATCAATGTAACGGAGGAAGAGGTGGGGTTTAGGGCCAGTGTAGGTCCGGAAGAGGGATTGTTCCACGTAACCTACAAAGAGGCAGGCATAGCTTGGGCCTATGCGGGTACCCATGGCCACCCCCTTTGTCTGTAGGAAGTGGGAGTAATTGAAAGAGAAGTTGTTGAGGGTGAGGACGAGTTCAGCTAAGCGGATGAGGGTGTCGGTGGAGGGGGATTGGTCAGTTCTGCGGGACAGGAAGAAGCGGAGGGCCTTTAGGTCATCTGCATGGGGAATACAGGTGTATAGGGACTGGACGTCCATAGTAAAAATGAGGTGTTGGGGACCGGGGAATTGGATGTTCTGGAGGAGGTGGAGAGCGTGGGTGGTGTCACGGACATAGGTAGGGAGTTCCTGGACCTAGGGGGTGAAAATGGAGTCTAGGTAGGTGGAGATGAGTTCGGTGGGGCAGGAGCAGGCGGAGACAATGGGTCTACCAGGGCATTCAGGTTTGTGGATTTTGGGAAGGAGATAGAAGCGGGCGGTGTGGGGTTGGGGAATGATGAGGTTGGAGGTGGTGGGTGGGAGGTCACCTGAGGTGATGAGGTTGTGGATGGTTTGGGAGATGATGGTTTGGTGCTCGGGGGTGGGGTCATGATCCAGGGGGCGGTAGGAATCAACTTCATTGATTTGGGTTAGTGGGAATAAATGCCCTCTCATGTCTCTGCCTGCTTTGTTCTGTGAAGGACACAGTCAAAGAAATATCTCCAGCCACTCTGTGTTAGTTCAAAACCCTATATCCAGATGTCCCTATATGCAGATCACATAAGAAGGTAACAAGACTAAATGTCATATCAAGGAGCCCTAATAAAGCTACAGTTAATGGGAACTATGAAATCTCTCCACTAGTTGGAGTCATACCTAACGCAAAGGAGGATAATTGTGGTTGTTGGAGGCCAATCAATTCAGTCCTAGGACAATACTACAAGAGTTCATCAGGGTAGTGTGATCACCCAATCACTTTCAGTTGCTTCATCAATGATCATCCCACCATTACGAGGTTGGAAGGGGAATGGTGGGATGATCATTGCACAATGTTTAGTATAATTTCCAACGGCTCAGATACTGAAACAACCTGTGTCCATACAGAACAAGTTTCAGATAACATTCAGGCTTGGGCTGGTAAACATCAAATAACAGTTATGCCACGTATGTGCCAGACAATGACATCTCCAATAAAATGAAGCCTAAACATCTCCCCTTGATATTAGTAGCATTATCATTGCAGAATCTCCTGCCATCAATTTTCTGGAATTTACACCTGACCAGAAACTGAAATACACTAGCTTTATAAATACTATAGCTACAAGAGCAGGTCACAGGCTAGGACTTCTGCATTGAGCAACTCAATTTCTAACTCCCAAAACCCTGTCCACTATCGACAAACAGAAGTCAGGAGTGTCTCTTCACTTAGATGAATGCAGATCTAACATCACTCAAGAAGCTTGATACCACCCAAGATAAAACAGCCTGCTTAATTGGCACCACCTCCAATAAATTAAACTTCCATTCACTCAGCTATTGATGCTTAGTTGCAGTATGCATACCATATATGCGCCAAGACTCCTTCATCAGCATGTTCCAGCATCTTGAAGGACAGGAGCAGCAAATGCATGGAAACATCACCAGCTGCAATTTTCCATTCAGACCACATGCCATCCAGACTTGGAACTATATTAACATTCTGGCACTGTTGCTGGTCAAAATCCTGAACTTTCTTTGTAACAATCTGCACAAGATGAATTACACCTTTTTGAGAAGGTGGTTCACCATTATCTTCACAAGGGCAATAAGAGGAGTAACGATTGTTGGCTTAGCCAACGATGCCCACATTCTGTTAAAGAATAAAAAAATGCTTTTGAAAGAATTAATGGGATTGGATGAAGTCAGCATAAGTTTATGAAAGGGAAATCATGCTTAAATATTCTTCTGGAGTTTTTTTAGGATGTAACTAATAGAATAGCTTAATGAGAGCCCATGGATATGGTGTATTTGGATTTACAGAAGACTTTTGATAAGGTCACACATAAGATGCTGGTGGACAAAATTAGAATGAATGGAATTGTGTTTAATGTATTGGCAGGGAATAAGAATTGCTTGTCAGACTGGAAACAGAAAAGGAATAAAAGTGTCTTTCCTGGGTGGTAGTTGGTAACTAATAATGTATTACAGAGATCAGTTTTAGCTATTCTGGGTTTGGATTAATGCCTTGGTTGCAGCAACCGTGTGTAATATTTCCATGTTAACTGATGATACATCTTGGATGGGATTGTGAATTGTGAAGCGGACACAAGGAGGCTTCAAGGTGATTCACACAAGTTGAGTATGTGGACAAACATATGACAAATGCAGTATGACATGGATAAATGTGAGCTTATACACTTTGATACGAAAAACAGAAGAGTATTATTTGAAGGTGATATATTGGAAAGTGTATAAAGAGACCCAGCTGTCCTTGTACAAATATCAATAAAAGTAGACAGGCAGGCAATACAAGCAATTAGAAATTCAAATGGTATATTGCCCTTCATTGCAAAGGGCTTAGAGTTCAGTCATAGGGATGTCTTACCGCAGTTATACAGGGCCTTGGTGAGAGAACACCTGAAGTATTGTGTACACTTTTAGTGTCTCTGACTAAGAGACAACATATTTGCTCAAGAGGGAGAGCAGCCAAAGTTCACTAAGCTGATACTGGGGATGGTAGGACTGTCCTATGAAAAGAGTTTAATTAAACTGGGCCTCTATTCACTAGAATTTAGAAGGATGAGAGGGCTTCTGATTGAGATGTGTAAAATTCAAAAAGGGCTGCACAGACTAGATCCAGAGAGGATATTTTGGCTGGCTGAGGAGTATAGAACCAGGGATCCCAGTCTCAGGATATGGGGTAGGTCATTTAGGACTGAGATGAGGAAAGATTTCTTCATTCAGTGGGTGGTCAATCTCTGGAATTTGCTATGATGGAAGGCGGCGGAGGCTGTGTTGTTGAACAGCTTTCCAACTAATTATGTTTTCTCCTATGTGGACCTCTGAGGCCGTGCGTAGCAGCAACTCTTGGATTTGGAAGTCAATGCTGTGAATGACGTCAGTACGATGATTGCCTTGCATGGACCCTTGGAGTGCCTGTGCACACTCATAGTTGTTCAGCTTTGATGGAACATTGTCACTGAGTATATTCAAGAAAGAGATTCCGAAACTGTTAGATATTTTTCTAAAATGATTTTGCAGTTGTAAATATATGTCGCTCATTGAGTGTACCTGAAGTGTGATGAGCATGTTGTTGGTAGTGTGTTATAGTTCACTCAAGAAATCAGATTTGCTGTGCCAACCTACAGTTTATGTGAGAGATAGTAGGAAATGCAGATGCTGGAGAATCTGAGATAACAAGGTGTCGAGCTGGATGAACACAGCAGGCCAAACAGCATCAGAGGAGCAAACGTCGGCTTTCATGCTCCTCTGATGCTACTTGGTCTACTGTGTTCATCCAGCTCTACACCTTGTTATTACAGTTTATGTGTACGTGGTAGCTTGGAGGTTAGAATCTCCATATTCTTTCCACCACATGGCAGACTGTCTCCTACACTTACTGCTTCCCGTTGACATGTGCTGAAAGAATTTGGAGATTGATACTCAACTTGTTAGCCGCATTATGAACTCACCTTCATTTTGACAAGGTTGCTCAAAAGACAAATCTTATACAGCATGGAACTCTAGGGATCCCAATGCATATATTAATGATTGAAGATAGATTTGAGATAGACAGAGAAAATGAAACTTTGGCTGTCACACAATAGAATAATGTGGCATATGAATTTCAATGCCATTGTCAAGCCATGTATGTAAGCTGTGTGACTGAAAGACTGGCAGATTGTATCAAATGTCATATCCCATTGGCTGCTTGCAACAAGCAAGGTTCTGATTAAACCCAACCAATCCATATTCAGAAAACTCAGAACATAGTGTTCAACAATAGATATGATACCATGATTGGATAGCATTCACAAAATAACCGCATGTGTGCTATAATTATTATGATGACCAATATAATGATTGTCAGTTGGGCTGGTGCATTTTTTGCATTTTGGTAGCAACAATTATTAATACACAGTATCCTACTCTTTGTGGACAAGAAGTAACTTGCACAGTTACTGTGCCTGTTTGAACTCAAGAAAACAAGTGACAGCCATTTCTCAGGACAATATCATGACAAATCAGAGTTAAGCTGCCTGGTTTAATAATTTAACCAAAGCTTGATAGTTAACTGTCAGTCATCATCTAACTGGTACATTTTCGATAGCAAAGCCTCTACCAATCAGAGTCCTTCAGCACTCTCTTTTCATATAGTGTGAAGAGGTTGTTTTTACTTTGAAATTCCTTGCAAATTGTCTTGGTGTCGACAAATTATGCCTTTTCTCAGCAATATGCAAGTTTGGTACAACTAAATGATGACTTTTTACATTGTACATTCACACAGTTGATATTTAATTGTAGCCTTGTTCAATCTTATTTCCTGGTCTCTGTTTCACTGCTAATATTTACTTTTTAATCATGTAAAGGTAACTATATTGTAATACATTTTTACATTGAAAGGCTACATAAATACTATGGAGATCCCCCTTTGTGCACTCATTTAAAACACTTCTTTCCCAATTTGAATATTCAGCTAACTCCACGAGCAAGTGCTCCCTCTGCCCACTGACCACTAGGTGGTGCTGTGAAACGTTTTTGACAGCTTCCACTACCTTGGCAGCGAGAGAACAGCCTGGATTTTCCATTGGCCTGAGAGTTATTACTGCAGAGTTAAGGTTTTGGTTGGTGGGCTGGGTCATCTGGCAATTGGCTGAATAGCTTGTGTGCAATGCATGGTGATGCCAACAATGTGGGCTCACTTCCTACACCAGCTGAGATTACCATGAAGGATTCTCCTTCTCAATGTCTCCCCTCACCTGAGGTGCGGTGACTCTCAGATTAAATCATCACCAGTTGTCTGTCTGTAATGTGAGAGCGGGGCTATGGCAACTTCACACTTTCCTTATACCAGTATAGCTCAGAGCATGTGGACTCTGCAGAACTCTCATGGTGGCACAGTCTGCAGGAATTGATAGAAATTTAATTGTCCGCTGTGCAATTCCTCTACATCTGGAACCTTCAAAAAGTCTCCGTTTAACTCAAAATTGAATCGACAATTCAATACATAGTTTAACTCTTAAGTAATTATTTAACAGACACCATACTTACCTCCCACACCTCAAACCACATCTCCCTGAGACCACCTACATTCCCTCAGACCTGGACTGGTCTCCTTCTGCTGGCCTGCTCTCGACCCATTTCCCATCCAGCCAAGCCTTTCCTCAATCGCCAAACTGGGCCTGACCTAAAACCTTCCTCCAACCACCAGACGTGGCTGGACCACCCCCATAATTCCTGTTGTCTGTCCTGACTTGACACAAGCAGAACTCCCTGCAGCCAGATGCTACATGACCCTCTCCACCACGTGACCCGAACCCCACCCACAGACCTGACATCCACCTCTCCTCACTCCCCCACACCCGTCCCCACTGCACCCGATTTCTCCCATCCATTCTGACTTCCCCCAAACACTGCATCACTCATCTTGCACCCTGGTACCCTACCTACTTAGCATCCAACCCACCAGGCACTCTATGCAGCTGGCACCCTACCTACCCAGTACTCTACCACCTATCCATCTGGCATCTTTCCCTGGCACTTTACACCTTCTCTAGCTGGCACCATAATCCACTACCCATCTCAACACCCTATCGTCCCAGCACCCTCAGGTCACACTTACCTTATGTACCTACTGTTTAATAGCATCCATCAAAGTTGTTGTCAGGATCTTTATATTTCAGAATACAGCAGCTGGCTGCTGTGTAAAAAGGCCAGGGTTAGTCTTTGGCTGACAGTTCTAAGGTATGAAAGAACTGTCAGGATGGAAGTCCAGCCTCACACTTCTGAGGAGCCCTGATCAAAATTTGCTATCAGAAATGTGGCGCTCTCTTCATTCCTAAAAAAAGAAGGGCCAAAGTGGCAATTTGCATGTGTCTGCCACTTCCTGGAAAATCCAGTCTAATATTTACCAAAGGTTGACGTTTGAACGTACTTCAAACTGAGATTTGGTGAATGTCTAGAGCCAGATGTTCATCATAATTCCTCGCAGACTTACTACTGGCTTTTGCACTGAGCCCTGGGATGAGAATTTCATTTCAGGCCAGCACCATCTACAGGGTTTCTGAGACCTACATGAACAAAGCAAATAACATTGCATCCTGAAAACAAATTAAAAAATCCATAATGACACAGACAGGCTGAAAAATCTGTCTCCTTAGCATCTGCTTTTCAATTGATGCCTTTTCCCATCCAAAATATTGCCCATGTGTGCATGAAGAAATTTAGTGCATGCTGTACTGGATGTTATTTTGATGCAGTTGCTAGTAAGCAATTACAATTTTAATCACTGCCCAGTCAAGCATTTATTTTCCATTGCTAATTGCTGTGGAGAAGGTGATGGTGAATCAACTTCTTGAACTGCCGCAGTCTATAGACACAGGTAAACCCACAGTGCTTCTGGGGAGGAAGTTCCAGAGTTTTGACCCAGTGATTGTAAAAATGTTCCTAATTCAGGCTGGAAAATGATTAGCATTCAAAAATGAAATAGCGAGAGTCTAGATAATATATGTTCCTGTTAGGGTGAAGGGCAAGGCTGGTAAGTGCAGGGAATGCTGGATGACTAGAAGAATTGAGGTATTGGTCAAGAAAAAGAAGGAAGCATATGTCAGGTATAGACAGCAGAGATTGAGTGAATCCCTAGAAGCGTATAAAGGCAGTAGGAGTAAGCTTCAGAGGGAAATTTGGAGGCACAAAGGGGGCATGAAATAGCTTTGGCAAACAGGGTTAAGGAGAATCCAAAGGGATTCTACAAACACATTAAGGACAGAAGGATAACCTGGGAGAGAATAGGCCCCTTAAAGACCAGCAAAGCCGTCTATGTGTAGAACAGCAGTAGATAGGGGAGATACTAAACAAGTATTTTGCATCAGTGTTTACTGTGGAAAAGGATATGGAAGATATAGAATGTGGGGAAATAAATAGCAACCTCTTGAAAAATGTTCATATTACAGAGGAGGAGGTGCTGGATGTCTTAAAATGCATAAAAGTACATATATTCCCGGGACCTGATGAGGTGTACCCTCGAACTCTGGGGGAAGAGAGCAAAGAGATTGCTGGGACCCCTTCTGAGATATTTGTATCATTGATAGCCACAGGTGTGGTGCTGGAAGACTGGAGGTTGGCTAATATGGTGCCACTATTTAAGGAAGGTGGTAAGGAAAAGTCAGAGATTTATAGACAAGTGAGCCTGGCATCAGTGGTGGACGTGTTGTTGGAGGGAATCCTGAGGAAAAAGATTTACATGTGTTTGGAAAGGCAAGGACTGATTAGGGATAGTCAACATGGCTTTGTGTGAGGGAAATCGTGTCGCATGTACTTGATTGAATTTTTTGAAGAAATAATAAGAGGAATGATGAGGGCACAGCAGTGGATATGATCTATAGAGACTTTAATAAAGTGTTCAACAAGGTTTCTCATGGTAGACTGGTTAGTGAGGCTAGATCAGACAAGTTACAGGGAGAACTAGCCATTTAGACACAGAATTGCCTCAAAGATAGAAGACAGAGGGTGGTGGTGGAGGGTTGCTTTTCAGACTGGAGGCCTGTGACCAGTAGTGTGCCACAAGGATCGGTGCTGGGTCAATTGCTTTTCGTCATTTATATAAATGATATGGGATATGAACATAAGAGGTATGGTTAGTAAGTTTGCAGATGGTGGACAGGGAGGAAGGTTACCTTAGAAGGCAATGGGATATTGTCAGATGGGCAAATAAGCTGAGGAGTGGCAGATGGAATTTAATTTAGCTAAATGTGAGGTGCTGCATTTTGGAAAGGCAAGTCAGGACAGAACTTATATATTTAATGGTAAGGCCCTGGGGAGCTTTGCTAAATAAAGAGACCTTGGGGTGCAGGTTCATAGATTCTTGAAAGTGGAATTACAGATAGATAGGATGGTGAAGAAGGCATTTGGAATGCTTGGCTTTATTGGTCAGTGCATTGAGTTTAGGAGTTGTGAGGTCATGTTGCAGCTGTACAGGACATTGGTTCTGCCACTTTTGGAGTATAGCATGTAATTCTGGTCTCCCTGCTATAGGAAGGATGTTGTGAAACTTTAAAAGGTTCAGAAAAAATTTACAAGTATGTTGCAAGGGTTAGTGTGTTTCAAATATAGGGAGAGGTTGAAAGGCTGGGGCTATTTTCCCTGGAGTGTCGGAGGCTGAGGGGGATGTTATGGAGGTTTACAAATTTGTTAGGGGCATGGATAGGGTGAATAGGCAAGATCTTTCCTGTAGGGAGGGGGAGTCCAAAACCAGAGGGCATAGTTTTAAGGTGAGAGGGGAAAGATATAAGAGGGACCTAAGAGCAAATGTTTTCACACGGAATGTGGTGTGTGTGTATGGAATGAGCTGCTAGAGGAAGTGGTGAAGACAGGTTCGATTACAACATTTAAAAGGCATCTGGATGTGAATACGAATAGGAAACATTTAGAGGGTTATGGACCAAATGCTGACAAATGGGACTAGATTTATACAGGATATTGGGTTGGCATGGATGGGTCTATTTCTGTACTATATATCTCTATGATTCCATGTCAATGTGTGGCTTGGATGGATTCTTACAGGTGGTGACATATGTGTGCATATGCTGCGCTTATCATTCTAGGTGGTAGAAATCATGGTTTGGAAAGTGCCGTTCTGGTTAATTGTTGCGTTGTATCTTATACATGCTTCTTACAATTTGTTGAGTCCAATACCTTTTAAAAGAGAGGTGATTTCCCAACAACTGTTGGAATCACAAAACAAAATTTAATGTTTAAACACTTTTACTGTGACAAACTAAATCAACATAGACTAAACATTAGCTTTGTGCAGTAGTTGCCTGTAAACAAAGATACATTCCAACATCTAAGAAATACAAGCAAAATATTCATTATAAGATAGCAGGAACTGCAGATGCTGGAGAATCTGAGATAACAAGGTGTAGAGCTGGAAAAACGCGCAGGCCAAGCAGCATCAGAGGAGCAGGAAAGCTGACGTTTCGGGCCTAGACCCTTCTTTAGAGATCTTTCTGAAGACCCATTCCAGCAACAGCTTGCTCCTTTAATCTCCACAATTCCTGTCTCTTTGAACAGAGAACCAGTTCTTCCCAGTATTCAGCTTGGTGGCCTTTGCTTTTCACAGCAGCAGTTGTTTCTGTCTCTGTGAGTCCAGTAAACCAGTAATTCTTCTTTTGTTTCAAGGTATGAAACCTGGCTCTTGATTTCAAATATGTTTGACCTGTAGATAAGGACTGCAGATGCTAGAGGTCAGAGTTGATAAAATGTGGAGTAGGAGAAGCACAGCATCAGAGGAGCAGGAAAGTTGATGTTTTGGGTCTGGACCCTTCTTCTTGACTGGCAAGGGGGAAGGGATCTCAGAAATAAGTAGAGGGAGGAGGGTGGGACTGGGGGAAATGTAGGTGGGATGGTGACAGTTGAATGCAGGTAGTGGGTTCATGATCTCCATGATTCAGCAAGTAGGTTATCACCATTCCACCTACATTTCCCTCAGCCCCCTCCTTCTATTTACTTCTGAGCTCCCTTCTCCCTCCTTATGTTTCGAATTGTGCCTTTATTCCCATGACAACCAGACCATGAAAGCCTGTCTCTGGACAGAATTTACTCTGATCTAACCATCCATCCCCTCCAGGACATTCTGTTTCAACAGCAGTTAAAAGAGACATTTTAAAACTTAACTGCCTTTTAACATTTTGTGTTTTCAAATTGCAATACATTGCTGGCAAGTCGCTTTGGTGGTGCAGTCATTCAATGAATGTTTAAGGCAGTTAATGTGATTGTGGACAAGCAAGCTGCTTTGTCCTGGGTAGTGTCAAGCTTCTTTTGTGTTGTTAGAGCTCCAAGTGGAGAGTATTCTATTACACTTCTGACCTGTGCCTTGTAGACTGTGGATATGGGAGTGAACAGGTCAGTTAATCACTTATAACCTGTCCTTGTAGCCATTTGACTATAGTTCAATGACAGAGGATGAGATAGCAGAAATTAAACAAGTTCCCTTTTGTTCTGTAAGTTAGTTCCACTGTAGCAAGGAACTTGTTTGAGGCAAGGTGAAACACTGCAGCAAGGAAAGCCAAGGAGAGGTTTGATGTGATGACCTAGCCTTGCATGCCCTTGGTTCAAATGTAAATTTTCCTGGAGCAGCCAGGATAGAGGAAGTTGCTCCATGATTGTGGTTGCTGTATTGAAGGTCTTAGTGAGGTCAAGCATAGCCATGTGTCACCTGACCCGAAAATGACTTTTCTTCACAGATACTGCCAGACCTGCTAAGCTTTTCCAGCACATTCTGTTTTTGTAGCCATGTACAAGGGTTGGTGCTGTTTCCTGTAATTCTCTTGTAGTTGCTGAATAAGACCATAAGACCATAAGACATAGGAGTGGAAGTAAGGCCATTCGGCCCATCGAGTCCACTCCGCCATTTAATCATGGCTGATGGGCATTTCAACTCCACTTACCCGCACTCTCCCCGTAGCCCTTGATTCCTTGCGAGATCAAGAATTTATCAATCTCTGCCTTGAAGACATTCAACGTCTCGGCCTCCACTGCGCTCCGTGGCAATGAATTCCACAGGCCCACCACTCTCTGGCTGAAGAAATGTCTCCTCATTTCCGTTCTAAATCGACCCCTTCTAATTCTAAGGCTGTGCCCACTGGTCCTAGTATCCCCACTTAACGGAAACAGCTTCCCAGCGTCCACCCTTTATAAGCCATGCATCATCCTGTAAGTGGTGAAGATCATGTCTGTTGCGCCCCTTGGAGCGTGGAATTCACACTGAAAGTTTGGAAAGAGTCCTACAGCCTTAGGGAGAAGGTGAAATGAAAAAGATTTTTGTGGTAACTTTCCCTATGGCTGACAACAGGGAAACCCCTATGTAGTTACTACAGTTGAACATATAACCTTTCTCTCCTCTTTCCAGGTAAGAAAGAAGCGGTCATGTAATTAAGTGAATAATGCTTCTTTGCCATATTCAGTGATTCTGCAGGGATTCTGTCTGCTCCTGATGCATTGTTGTTCTTTTGTTCTGTTTTGGAGTTTTACTGAGATCTGTGGCTCACACGTTGTAAGATGGAGTCGAAGGCACTCGCATTGAAGACAGGGATCTCCAATTGCCTCTCTGTCCTTTATGAGTGTCTCTTCATTCTTGGAGAATAAGAACATTATGATTATTAGCTAACTGCGGGATATCCCACAGTTTCTTCACCCTCCATCTATTCTTTAGGAATTTGCTGGACCTTAGCCTTCAGCCATCTGCAGAGAAGCTTTCCATTTATCAAGTTGAGTTGATGTTTAAGGTTCAGAAGTGCCTTGCGTTTGTGACTTATCAGCTCCTGGTTCACCTGGTCATTCCCATGAACTTCTTGGTATTTCCTGGTTGAGTAACTGTTTGTCTCTTCAGCAGTTGCTTAATATAGAGACCTTGACTGCAGACAAGGTGCTGTGGACCCTCTGGGACATTGGGAGTTGCCGTGTTGGCAGGAAAGCGCAGATGACTAGGAGTCTCTTATCAGAGTCTCTAACTGCGTTAGTGTTGACTTACCTGATGCAGCATAGTTACTGTTGATATTGCTGTTTTGGGGCAACATTGCTGTAAATGACAGAACGAGTTAGGTGGTGCTCAGTCCAGCAGTTGTCAGTTCCTGTAAAGGTGTGGGTGATACGCATGCCCTTACAGTCTCTAGCTTGGGTGATGATATAGTCCAACAATCCAGCCGTATGTAGATGGTGCTTGTGTCTGCATGAACCTGGACTCTGAGCTCCAAGCCATTGTTTCGGAGATAGCAAGAACTGCAGATGCTGGAGTCAGAGTCAGTACACTGTGGAACTGGAGTAACACAGCAGGTCAGGAAGCATCAGAGGAGCAGGAGGGAGTTTGTTTCGGGTTTACATCCTTCATCAGGACTGGGGAGGGGGAAGGTGCTTAGAAATAAATGGGGTGTAAGGCTGAGTGAAGGTAGGTGAGTTGGTGATAGGTGGATGCGGGTAGGGGATAGTAGAGATTGGTCAGTGGGAAGGATGGTGCGGATAAGTGGAAGAGAAAATGGACAGGTTGTGTCAGATCAAGGAGATGGGCTGAGAAGGAGGGTTGGACGTGGGATAAGGCTGGGGTGAGGGGGGTGGGGAGATTTTGAAACTGGTGAATTCTATGCTTAGGCCATTAGGCTGTAGGCTCCCAAGGCGGAATATGAAATGTTGTTCCTTCAGTGACGCTGGAGGAGGCCCAGGATTAACATGTCACCCAGGGAGTGGGAGGGGGAGTTAAAATGCTTGGCAACCAGAAGCTGATGATGATTATAGAGTACGGAGCGCAGATACTCCACAAATTGGTCACCGAGTCTGCGCTTGGTCTCACCAATGTAAAGGAGGCCACATCGGGAAAAATGGATTCAGGAGACCAGGTTGGAGGATGTACAGATGAATCCGTGTTGGATTTGGAAAGATTATCTAGAGCCTTAGATAGAAATGAGGAGGAAGATGTAGGGGCAGATGTAGCACCTCTTGCAGTTGTAGGGAAAGGTGCCAGGTGTGGTGGGGCTGGTGGGGAGTGCGGAGTGGTGAGGGAGTTTTGGAGTGAACGGTCCCTACGAAAGGCAGATAGGGGTGGCGGGGGAATGTCTCTTTGGTCATGGGGTCAGATTGCAGGTGGCAGAAGTGGTGGAGGATGATGTACTGGATGCAGAGGTTGGTGCGGTGGTATGTGAGGACCAGGGGGATTCTCTCCTTTATTTTCCTTGGAGTGGCTGGTTTGAGCGCAATAATCAACAAAACCTTCCGCTCGCCGACCATTTTAACACCTCCTCCCACTCCCTGGGTGACATGTTCATCCTGGGCCTCTTCCAGTGTCACAATGACCCCACCCAGAAACTGGAGGAACAGCACCTCATATTCTGCCTCGGAAGATTACAGCCTGATGGCCTCAATATAGAATTCACCAGTTTCAAAATCTCCCCACCACCAGCCTCATCCCATGTCCAAAACTTCCCTTTCATCCCTACCTCCTTGACCCAACACAACCTGTCCATTATCTTTCCCACCTATAAGCCCCTCCAACCTCACTGACCAATCTCCACTACCCCCTACCTGCATCCACCCTTCACCATCCCACCTACCTTCCCCTAGCCCCACACCCCCATTTATTTCCGAGCTTTCTTTCCCCTCCACAGTCCTGATGAAAAATGTAAACCTGAAATGTCGACTTTCCGAATGCTGCCTGACCTGTTGAGTTCCTTCAGCTCCACAATGTATTGACTCCAAGCCATTGTCAATGCCTTTATGAGATATGCGAGAGCATAGACATTCCACTAAACATTCATAAGGCAAAGATCCTCCATCAATCTGCCCCACCACACCATTCTAACCCTCACACTCTGAGTTGTCAAAGCCATGATGAGGCCTTCAACAACATAGACCATTTTCCGTATTTTGGGAGCGTATTGTGAATAAGGGCAGACATTGATGATGAAGTTCAACACTGCCTAGAGTGTACCAACATGGCCTTCAGTCCTCTGAGGAAGTGACCAGAACCTCAAACCTGGCACCAAGCTCCTGGTCTACAGTGCAGCAATGATAGCAGCCCTCCAATGTGATGCAGAAAGATGGACTGTGTGCAGCAGGCACAGGTGACAGATACTACCAACACCACCTCTACAAAACCCTGGTAATGCATTGCCAGGATAGGCGCACCAATGTCAGTTATTCTTGCTTAGGCCAACATCCCCAGCATCAAAGTGCTGAGTGTGCCTATCAGCTCCATTGGATGGATCACATCAATCACATGTCTGGCATGGGACTCTCCAAACAAGTGCCATGGCAAGCAAGCCCCAGGAGGGAAGAGGAAATGCTTCCTTGAAAAGGGTAACATTTCCATCAACACCTAGTTAACCCTGGCCCAAAATCACACAAAATGGGAGAACTGTGTCCAGAAATGATCCATGCCCCTTGAGTCTCATTGCCAATCATAAACTGAAGTCAGGCATCTACAGAGAAAGGAATGAACACAAATGCACATCCACCCTCCCATTTCTCAAATCATGGTTTATCCTTCCTGTGACAAAGACTGTAGCTTATCCATTGGCCTCTCCAATTCCCTGAGGAATCAGTTTTACTATGAAAGAAAGGAATCCTCAATCACATGGGACTGCCAAAATAGAAAGACCTATACAGGGTAGTCCAGTTATGTTTCTGGTCAATGATAATTCCAAGGATATTGCTTCAGCTGGAAGCACGTGGAGTCTGCGAACACTTGTTTGACATTGTGCGGCCATTTTAGAGAGTAGTGCTCTTTCTGATCCTCACACAGTCAAACATATGTTTGATTACAAGAAGGTACCCACCTCCCGCCCCAACTCAACAGACCACAAGCACCACCAACCCTACTTAAAGGGATCATCAACTGCTTTCAGGTTAGTTAGTGATTGATTTGTTCTGGATCTTGCTGCAATTTTAAAACTGTTTGGTGGTTTCCAGAGTTGTTTAAAGTTGCTGAAGTTGACAGGAAGTGGTGTGGCACATGTTGAAGTTCTTTGTCCTGTCATCAAGGTTTTTGCACAAACCACTTCCACCTAGTTTTGGGCACAACAGCATGCAGCTCTCCCTGAACTATGGGTTAGAAAGTCAACAAATCACACAGAAATAGGACAACTGCTGGAACAGAGAGGGAGAGGAAAAGGAAAAGAATTCATTGTAGGAGGCTGTAACAATCCCAGCATGTTCAAGCCCACCGATTCCCACAGCTACTTACAGTACACCTCCTCTCACCCACCTTCCTGCAAGAATGCCATTCCTTATTTCCAATTCCTTTGCCTCCGCTGCATCTGCTCCCAAGGTGACATCCCAGATGTCCTCGTTTCTCGAGGACCACAATTTCCCCTCCACAGTGGTCAAAAACGTCCTCGACTGCATCTCTGGTGTTTCCCACACCTCAGCCCTCACACCCCCCTCCCCGCAATAAAAACAAAGACAGAATTCCCCTTGTCCTCACGTATCACCCGATCAACCTCCAGATTCAACGCATCATTCTCAGCCACTTCTGCCATCTGCAATCTGACCCCACTACGAAGGATATATTTCCCTCCTCACCCTTATCTGCCTTCTGGAGGGACAGCTCTCTCTGTGTCTCCCTTGTCCGCTCCACACCCCCCACCAGCCCCACCACACCAGGTACCTTTGCCTGCAACAACAGGAGGTGCTAGACCTGCCCCTACACCTCCCCCCTCACCCCCATCCCAGACCCCAAGAAAACCTTCCACATTAAACAGATGTTCATCTGCACATCCGTTAATGTGGTATACTGTATCCGCCGTTCCCGATGTGGCCTCCTCTACACAGGGGAAACCAAGCGGAGTCTTGGAGACCACTTTGTGGAGCACCTATGCTTTGTTCGTGACAAACGACAACACCTCCCAGTCGCGAACCACTTCAACTCCCCTTCCCACACCTTGGATGACATGTCCATCCTGGGCCTCCTCCATTGCCACAATGATGCCACCCGAAGGCTGGAGGAACAGCACCTCATATTCTGCCTGGGAACCCTGCAGCCCAATCATCTCAATGTGGACTTTACAACCTTCAAAATCTCCCCACCCCCGACCTCATCCTAAAACCAGCCGATCTCGTCCCTGCCTCCTTGACCTGTCCATCTTTGCTCCTACCTATCCGCTCCTCCCACCTCACTGACCAACCCCCACCCCCAGGTCCTACCTATTAGCTTCAACCCCACCAACTTGACCTGTCCGTCTTCCCTCCCATCTACGTGCCCATCCCTCCTCACTGACCAACCCCCATCCCAACTCCCTACCTACACTCATCTGTACTGGCTTCATCCCCACCTCCTTGACCTGTCCATCTTCTCTCCACCTATCTGCTCCTCTAGCCACCTTCTATCATCGCCTCCCCATCTCCCTATTTATTTCAGAGCCGCCTTCCCCTCCCCCTTTCTGAAGAAGGGTCCAGACCCAAAATGTCAGCTTTCCTGCTCCTCTGATGCTGCCTGGGCTGCTGTGCACTTCCAGCTCTACACCTAGTTATCTCAGACTCCAGCATTGGCAGTTCCTACTATCTCTGTGGAAGGAGCTGTTCTCCAACTGACACTTCAGGGAGGACCAGTTGTCCCAATATGTCTGCTTAACTAAGAAGGTCCTCGCTGAAACTTAGCACCAGCCGTGGCAACAGCTCCAGCCTCAGATTAGGACAAGGACTCTCAGCAGCTGTGAGATGTATCACAACTGAAAGAGACCCTGTTCTGTCAATGTCCCGATGCTGTCCCAACACATGCTGCATTTCCTGCAGGTAATTCATGATGCTGTGGGGGTTGTGATCACTTCATTCTACAGTAATCCAATGCACCTTCTGCATCTCAGATATCACAACAAACCCAAAGGTCAGCGACTGGATGATAAAGGCAATCTGCTGAACACATCACTCATGACCCTGATGTACAATGCATTCACATGTAGGCAGTATTCATGTGATGAAAGAGGTATGAAATGTTCATAGAGTCATAGAACTTTTACAGTGCAGAAGAAGGCCATTTGGCCAAATGAATCCATACCGACAGTCCAAAACGCATCCCACTCAGACAACACACCCCCCACCCCATCCACCCTCTGTCTGTAACCCTGCATTTCCCATGGCTAATCCAGCTAGCCTGCACGTCCGTGGAGACTATGGGCAATTTAGCATGGCCAATCACCCTAACCTGCACATTTTTGGACTATGGGAGGAAACTGGAGCAAATGCAGGAAATCAGAGCACATGGAGGACACAGGGAGAATGTGCAAATTCCACACAGTCACCTGAGGATGCAATCAAACCTGGGTCCCTGGTGCTGTGAGGCAGCAGTGCTAACCACTTGTTATTGAGTAGTCCATTGGCATGCCCAAGATTATTTTGGAGGAGCCTTTTAATACCAGGCAGAGTGGGTACCATATTTGTGGCGGTCTATTACATGTTACACAGCCTTACCTGGACATAGTTCTTGCTGTTTCATTGTTCTTTTAGATGTAAGCATGCCACATACGAGGATTTCTGAAAGAATAATATGGATTCTTCATTTGAAGATTGGAATGTGAACAGAAATTGTTCATTGGGTGCAGAGTCCAGTACAGCTGATCTCTATTACTGCTGCTTCAGATGGCCCAACAAGTTATAGGACAGATACATGTTATCCTGTTGAGGTAGTTCCTGATTCACTTTCTTTCAGATATACACACTCAAAGTTACATGATATCCCATCACAACTGCTGCCTCTAGGCATATGGCAGTCAGCTGAGGAGGAGGAGGGAAAAGCAGAACAAGGTGAACAGGAAATGGGGGAGACAATCAACGTAACCTCTAATGGACTGGGCTGTCCACAGCTGACTCAACTGACTGTGATACCAATGAAAGCAACCCCAATTCCCACAAACATCAACTGTATCACACCTTACTTTGATCCAATGTGCCTACAAGGGGCATATCTTAGACTGTTGTACATCAAAACCCATCATGAGACAGGCTGGGAAATACAACCATTTACTCTGCAGACTGAATAGAATAGCAATCCTATAGATCAGATGTATACACAGCCTTCACATGCCATTGTATACAGAGCAGGGGTAGCAATGGCATTGTGGTAATGTTACTTCACGAGTAATCCAGAACCCGGGCTAATATTCTGGGGACATGAGTTTAAATCCCAACCATGGCAGTTGGTGAAATTTGAATTCAGTAAAAATCTGGAAATCAAAGATAGCTTGAAGGAAGCTTTTGTTGATTGCTGTAAAATTGATCTGGCGCATTAATGCCTTTCAGGGAAGGAATCTGCTATCCTTACCTGGTTGGGATTACATGACATCAGACCTAATGCAATGTGATTGGCTCTTAACTGCCTCTGAGCGATTACAGATGGGCATTAAATGCTGGCCCAGCCAATGATTCCTACATCCTACGAGAAAATAAAAACAAAGTATGGCCTTATCTTCATTAAGAATGTGTGTCGTTATTTTACGAAACCTTGTAGTACGATTGTCACATTTACACTCAACAGGAGAACACGTTTCTTCTGTTAATGACCATTACAGAGATCCATTGATAACACTGGAATGAAATCCACCACAAAACAAGAATTCCGAAACAAATTTATAAATCAAGCCACACCAACTTGTGCACTAAAGTCAACACTTTACCTTCGTATATTTCCTTAATTTGTACCTTTCATGAGCTTTCACCTGTCCTAGTGCTCCTGTATAATATGTCAGAAGTCACACGACAACAGGTTATAGTCCAAAAGTTTTATTTGAAATCACAAGCTTTCGGAGTGTTGATCCTTCGTCGGGTGAAGTATAACTTCTGACTTTGTCCACCCCAGTCCGACACCGGCACCTCCACATCATATGTGATGTATGGCACTTACATCTTTTTGTAAGTATTCTTCTTGCTGAAAACTGTTGTTTTGTGAAAATTGCAGTTCCAGGGTCACAATTATTTGGAGAAAGAGACGGAGTTAGGTGGAGGCTACATGTTAGGAGTTCTGGTTTTTAGCTGCCTACAGGGTCATAGTCAAGAGCAGTTGGATGGCTCTGTGCTGTTGAAGCAAACTCAGAAAGAAGTTCTAGGAATGAGTAAGCAGCTAAGTGTCACAGTCAGGAGAAGTCCTGGGCAACTGTGAAAGTAAGAAAGTTGCTAGCACTGTGTTGGAAAAGATAAAAGATGGATTTGGATAATATACCAAACTTTATATTAACAGACACTTTTTGAACTGGCACTCTTGATAAACTGGCAAAAATTATTTACCACAAAAACTGCACCATTTACTATACTATTCTGTTCAATTACTATAGTTTTCTTAATTTGATATACTTGTTCAATTGAATGGCTATATAAAATAGCAACAATTAATTCAATTTGAGTCAATTTGAGTCCTCAAACACCATGATCTAATCAATGTCTGAGTGAGAGTGGGTGAGAGTGAGAAGGCTCACTGCCGGTAAGTTTTATTGAAGGCAAAGTTGCATTACTATTTAAGTGATTCATGCTGTAAACAAGGTATAACCGTGATATGTATTCCCTCTGTGTTATGTTTTTACTACTTAATGTGTGTTTTTACATTGATTATGTGGACCTTTTAATTATCCAGAATATTTGATCAGATGGCACATTCCTGCTCCCAGAGGTGTCCTTTAATAAAGCATTTCCTGTACTTCAATGAGCTGAGATGGTGGGATTGGAAAACCACAAACAATACTTGCACGATGCAATTGAGCAAGATTAGACCTCAGGTGAAATTCAGGTCAATTTTTAACCAGGTAAAGTTAGCTGACAATGAAGAGCTGGAGTTGACCTGCTAGTGTGCAGTTTCAGAATCCAGGGGAGCATAAACCGTGAATAGTGGGTGAATGAATTGAATGGGACCAATCAGTGCATCATTGAATGGCTTTATAGAGGGAGTTCAAGGCCTGATCAGGAAAAGACAAAGAAACAGTGATTGAATTAAGTTAATTCTTTGTGAAGTTTAACAAACTTTGATGACTTGTTGAGTCGATACCTATGGGAAGAATTGCTGAGAAATCCATGGGAGCTATCAAGAGTACTATTGGATATGTATTATGTGGTATTTGATTACAGAATATTAGACATGTTTACCCTATGTTTACCCTGGATGGAAAGTAAGTTGTACATGTGTGTATTGCTGGTAGCTTAGATGAAGGAACAGAGTTAACATTTCAAATCAATGTGAGTCTGATTCAGAACGGATACAACTGAGTTGCCCCGTTGCCCTAGCTGCAATGTACTGAAGAAGAATCTTACTAGACTTGAGAAAAGTTAACTAACACGTGAAGACTCCATGAAGGAGTAAGGCTCCAAAAGCTTGTGTTTTCAAATAAACCTGTTGGACTATAACCTGGTGTCGTGTGATCTTTGACCTTGTCCACCCCAGTCCAACACCAGCACCTCCACAGCTGTTTCTCTCATCACAAGTGCTGCTAGATCTTTCTCTCTTTGTTGCAATATTGAAGTCCTCAACTAACATCTCTGCAGCAAAACTTATGTTCAACATTGCCCTCTTAAAAAGATGGAATGTCTGCCATACTTGTAAGCCCACTTGTACCTGGTGTCTCACCGTGTGCAGGCCACTCTATAAGCTGACATATTTGAGAACAAATGATTAACTGATTCTATTTTTAACTGTAACAACTTATATGTGAATTTAAGTAAGCTGATTATAGTATAGCCCAGGGTGTGGAGTTTGTCTCATTGTAGATAGACATAGGACATTGAGGTGAAAGAAGAATCTGTGACTGAAGACAATAAAGAGCCATGTATAATGGGCATGGAAAGTTTCATGCTGGTTAATTTGCCCAGGTCAGAATCTTGCTAGACTTAACAAGTTTCATAAAATAAATTAAGGTCTTGTAGCAGGAAAAAGATACAGGCTCTTGCTGTTTCAAATTAATAAACATGTCTGTCAACATTGGCTTTGGCAATTGTTATGAGTACTACAATTAACTATGTTGACTCAAGTGCAACAAAATCCAACCAGAAGATATCTGGAGAAACACTGTGAGCCCACTATGTTGTGCTGGAAGAACAGTGAGATAATTACAAACCAGTTGAATGAGTTTGAGTTTGATTTATTGTTGCAGCATGTACCAAGATACAATGAAAAGTATTGTTTTGTGTACTCTACAGACAGATCGTATCACACAAAGTGCATAAGAGTAAGCAGAATAGAGTAAAGAGTACAGTACTACAGCTGCAGAGAAGGTGCAGAGAGAGAGATCAACATTAACATTTGAGGCGTCTGTTCAAAAGGCTGATAACAACGGGGAAGAAGCTGTTCTTAAATCTGTTCCTATGTGTATTCAAGCTTTTATGCCTTCTGCCCAATGAAGGAGGGTGGAAGAGAGTATAACTGGTTTGGAAGGGTCTTTGATTATGATTGTTGCTTCCCTGAGGCAGCAGGAGGTATAGATAGAGCCAATGTGTGGAATGCTGGCTTGCCTAATGGACTGGGCTGTGTTTTCTCTCTGTAGTTTCTTGCGGTCTTGGGAAGAGCAGTTACTGTACCACGCCATGATGTATCCAGCTAATGTGCTTTCTATGATGCATCTATAAATGTTAGGAAAAGTCTTTGTGAACTACTGAATTTTCTTAGCCTCCTGAGGAAGTAGAGACATTGTTGTGCTTTCTTGACTATCATGTCGCTGTGTGTGTGCCAGGACAGATTGTTGGTGATCATCACGCCCAGGAACTCGATGCTCTGACCATCTCTACCTCAGCACCAGTGATGCAGGCAGGTGCGTGCCCTCCACTCCATTTCCTGATGTCAACGACTAGCTCCATTGTTTTGCTAACATTTAATCTTTTAGTACACACTTGCTTTGCCCCTACTTGGATTCTCACTGCATTTCTGCATTATCTTTTTGCACTTTATGCCCTCAGCCAAAGCTTAAAGGCTCACAGTCTTCACACCGTGCTGCTAAGCACTCAATCTCTTTCCTGTACTCGTCATTGTTTGAGATCCGCCCTGCAACAGTGATGTCATTTGCAAAGTTGTAAATAGAGTCAGGGTGGAATTTGGCCCCACAGTCAGGAGTGCATAAGAAGTATAGTGGGGGGCTGAGTACGCAGTCCTGTGGGGAATTGATGATTATGGAGGAGGAGGTGTTGTCACTTATTCTGACTCATTGTGCTTTATGACTCATTAAGTCAAGGATCCAGTTACAGAAGGGGAAGCCAGGTCCAAGGTCTCAGAGTTCAGAGATGATTTTGTTTGGAATTATGGCATTGAAAGTAGAGCTGTAGTCAATAAGTAGGTGCTGGGCATAGGTATCCTTGTTATCCAGATGTTCCAGTGATGAGTGTAGGGCTAGGGAGATGGCATTTGCTGTGGACCTGTTGCACTGGTAGGTGAATTGCAAAGGATCCAAGCAATTTGGTAGACTGGAGTTGATGTGAGCCATGACTAATCTATCAAAGCACTTCATACATAGCAAAGGGCAATAACATTAAAGATATAATGAATGTGCCCACAGAGACTTCCATGCTGCTGCTAGGCAAGAGTGATTTGGTCAGTCACTCAGAACTTGCACATGATGAGCTGGCTCATGGATTGGTCACCCAGGATGAAACTCCAGCTGCTGGGTAAACTAAGCAATTGGTTTATGAGTGTGTATTATTGCCTAGTTGTACAACAATATATATATGTATTGTGAAAACAGCTTCATGGTACCCTATTGCATATAAATCTCATATATTGTGGATATATATATATAATATATGATGGAAACAACATTCAAGAGGTTGTGTGATATTGATACCCAGAGTAGAGGTCATAACCCTAACTTTTTCTGGTGAGTTTCGGGGGTGTCAATGATCTAAGTATATCAAAGGTATATCTTGCCATGCATGTGAATGCTAAGTTTCTTGGTGAGATATTGTTATAGTGAAGCTTTTGGACATACAAGGCAAATTGGACAGCAACTACTTCATTTCCACATTTAAGTGAGCATGTATGAATGATGGATATACTTTTTAGTTCAATTTTACAAATGATCTGAACAGATAGTCTCATTGCTGCATTTTACTGCTCCCTCTTCACAATTATTGTCCCCTCGGGATCCCAGGATGCTGTGCCCAGTTCCCATAATTGAATTCCCCATTTTCTCTATTATAGCAGTGGCCTTTGATAGCCCCACTTGACCTTTAGTGGACCGACTCCCCAGGACTGACTGTGATCTTGACTTGAACACATGGACTTTTC
This sequence comes from Ginglymostoma cirratum, assembly GCA_024137785.1. Lineage (NCBI taxonomy): Eukaryota > Metazoa > Chordata > Chondrichthyes > Orectolobiformes > Ginglymostomatidae > Ginglymostoma > Ginglymostoma cirratum. The sequence goes on along the minus strand of JAHRHZ010000061.1, from coordinate 9,047,651 downwards.
TCATAACTGACCAGACCCCTGAGTGATCCATGTGCAGCTCCCCGACTGATGTACCACTGGACCTAGAGGAATGATTATGGCCAATCCCAGACTGTAGTGATATTGACCTCTGACCCTGACTGTCCCAAGCAGCCAGCTGACTGTGTCCAAGCCCTTGGTCTGATATCGCAGGCTGTGTTTAACTTACTATGTGAGGAACACTGATGGAAGGCTGTCTCCTTTGATGTGACTGAGGACTACTCCTCTTAGACTCTGAGACGTGACCATTTGTTTGAAGCTCATGCAGTATATTTGATACTTATGCTGCTTGGATGTGATGCAAGTGTAAGATTGTTGTAGCATTGTGATAGATAGCATCAGGTGCACCATCTTGACTGATGACTGGGGCAGCACGGTGGCTCAGTGTTTAGTACTGCTGCTTCACAGCGCCAGGGACCTGGGTTCAACCTCAGCTTGAGCGACTATCTGTGTGGAGTTTGCACATTCTCCACATGTCTGCTTGGGTTTCCTCTGGGTGCTCTGGTTTCCTCCCACAGTCCAAGGATGTGCAGGTTAGGTGAATTGGCTATGCTAAATTGCCCAGAGTGACCGGGGATGTGTAGATTACATGGAGTAGTCATGGGAGGGATAGGGTAGGGGGTGGGGTTGAGTCTGGGTGGGATGCTTTCCAGACATTTGGTGTGGGCTTGTTTGGTCGAACATCCTGTTTCCATGCTGCAGGGATTCTATGTCCTGCTGACTATAGGACAAGCTTTCTGGTTTTGTGTCTGCACTAAACAAGACAAGACGGGATGACTGTGAGCCTTTAAGCTTTGGGTGAGGGCATAAAGTGCGAAAAGGTAATGCAAAAATGCAAAGAAAATCCAAGCAGGCGCGAAGCAAGTGAGAACTAAGAGATTAAACAAGGATCCCTGAGATGTTCTCTGGCAAAATCCATGAGATGAGCACCTGTCCCTGCAATCTAAGTGTCCTGGCAGCAGTACTCCAGTGAAAGGTGCCTGTGTCATCTAAATCACAGCATTAAAGTATAAGAGGATCAAAATGTCGCAAGAGTGCCATGAAGCTGGTTCATATCCAATACCAATATTCAGTGTTGGGGGATCTGTGTCAATTAAATGTGCCCTGAGACATAGGTGACTGCTGCCCAAGATGGAGATCCAGATGAGCAAGCCGTGAGCTGGAGTCACCCCTTTGATTTCATGTCAGGAATTGTTTCTATCCAGCAGGTGGCAGAATGGGAAATGACATGAAAATGTGGTGAGATTGAGTAATAATGACATGCTAATCCATGCACACTGATGAAAGTCGTCCTCTTGACACTCACTTGTGAGATTCTCATCCCTCTGTTCATCACTTGATTGGAGAATTGGACTTTTTCTCCCAGTATTGATAGTCTGACTACTGCAGATCTCACCCTATATTACTAACTGCCACACCGATGTCCATGTTGTTCAGGGGTATGGAAGATTCTGCCCAACTTGTCCATTTGCATTTTATTACAATTCAACTAGAAACTCAGAAAAAGAATGAAGGTTACAGTTTATGCGATTCAAGGTAACTTTTCTTAATCTAGGATTCCCGATAACTTTCCTTTGTTTCTTCAACAACCTAAATTAGAAGAGGTGCCAAGGTAGTGTGCATTACTGTTCGCTTTAATGGACGTGCAGGCAGGTTTAACAAGTCTTCAAGGAGAATGAGCTATTATTTGGATTCATATTTGCCTAAAATGAGAGCATCTTAAACAGCAACTTTTTAGTCTATTTGGACATATAAGGCATATGACAAGGTTCTTCATGGTAGACTTGTTAGCAAGGTTAGATCACATGGAACTCAGGGAGAACCAACTATTTGGATACAAAACTGGCCAGAAGGTAAGAGAACAAAGGGTGATGGTGGAGGATTGCTTTTCAGACCAGAGGCCTGTGACCAGCAGTGTGCTGTAGGATCGGTGCTGGGTCTGCTGCTTTTTGACATTTATATGAATGATTTGGATGTGAATATAAGAAATATGGTTAGTAAATTTGCAGATGGCGCCAAAATTGGTCGTGTAGTGGACAACGAAGAAGGTTACCTCAGAGTACAACAGGACCTTGATCAGATGGGTCGAAGGGCCGAGGAATGGCAGATGGAGTTTAATTTAGATCAATGTGAGTTGCTACATTTTGGAAAGGCAAATAAGGGCAGGGCATATACACTTAATGGTAAGGTCCTGGGAAGTGTTGCCAAACAAAAAGACCTTGGAGTGCAGGTTCATAGTTCCTTGAAAGTGGAGTCACAGGTAGAGAGGGGAGTGAAGAAGGCATTTGATATACTTGCTTTTATTAGTCAGTGTATTGATTAGAGGAGTGGGAGGACGTGTTGCGACTGTACAACAGACTGGTTAGGCCAGTTTTAGAAGATTGTGTTCAATTCCAGTCTCCCTGCTATAGGAAAGATATTACATGACTTGAAAGGATTCAGAAAAGATTTTCAAGGATGTTGCCAGGACTGGAGCATTTCAACTATAGGAAGAGGCTGAACAGGCTGGGGTTATTTTCTCTAAAGCATTGGAGGCTAAGGGGTTACCTTATAGAAGTTTATAAAATCAAGAGCATGTATAGGATGAATAGTCAAGACCTTTTCTCCCTGGTAGGGAAGTCCAAAACTAGAGGTCATAGGTTTAAAGTGAGAGAAGAAAGATTTAAAAGGGACCTAAGGGGCAACTTTTTCACACATAGGGTAATGTGTGTATAGAATGAACTTCCAGAGGAAGTGGTGGAGCCTGGTACAATTAATACATTTAAAAGGCATCTAGATTAGTATATGAATAGGAAAACTTCAGAGGAATATGGGCCAAATTCTGGCAAATATTGATTGAGGATATCTGGTTGGCATGGACGAGTTAGACCGAAGGGTCTGTTTCCATACTGTACATCCCTATGACTCTAAGACCAGTCAGTCACATGTTTTGAGAAATGATTCTAACATATCCTTGTCAAGAGATAGTAGGAACTGCCGATGCTGGAGAATCCGAGATAACAAGGTGTAGAGCTGGATGAACACAGCAGGCCAAGCAGCATCAGTGGGGCAGGAAGGCTGACGTTTCGGGACCCGAAACGTCAGCTTTCCTGCTTCTCGAATGCTGCTTGGCCTGCTGTGTTCATCCAGCTCTACACCTTGTTATATCATTGTCAATCTTCTTTTTTATTTATTGGCTTTTGGAGATATTTAAAACAAACAAAAGATGTTTGGCCAAATTTGGGAGCTTTTTTTAAATTTCCTTTGATTGACAACACTTATTCTGAAACTGAAAGAAGTCAATGGACAGCAAATTGTAAGTGAAAATGTTGCAATGGAATTGATGAGAAATAAGCCACATGTGAAGGTCCACTTCCAATACCAATGACCACAGAAGTGTAAGCTTCTACAAAGCGCAAGATGTAGAATATTTTGGCCATTTAGGAATTGAAACAAATTAATGATAGTTTCAATGCATTTGTTATTTGACATTTTTTGGTTATTTGAAATCTGTGTAATATGCTTTTTGGAGGGTTGGTGCAGACTTGTTAACCCAAATGGCCTCTTTCTACACTGTAGGAATTCTATGAATCGATGATTTTATAGCTGCAGTGAATCAGGATGAAAGACAACACGGGATCTCAGACACACTGGTCTCTGATACTGTGCCATCAATCATATCTACAGAAAGAGCGCTGGCATCTATCTGACAATGTGGAAAAGTGTCCAGGATAATCCTGTCTACCAAAAGCATGTACTGATCAAATCCTTCTGAACCTTACCATGTTTTCGACCTCAGCAGTTTAATACTTACTGGCAACACCATCCAGATGTACCAAATTGGACTTGGCAATGCTTGAAACCAGGGATGGAAAGTTATGTGCTGCTGTGGTAAAGTGATAGGGAGTTTTGCACCGGCTGCTAATGTTTCAGCAGAAAAGTCCCCACCACCTACACAGGACAGCGACGTAGCCGCACATGGTTTGTAAAATCTGTAACACTCATGATGATGACTGAATAAATCACTAAGGTGAAAATTAATTGACTGCCCACAAGGAGATCATTTTACCTCAAAGCGCTACTTTCACTCTCAGTTCATATGGCAAACTTGAAGCCAGGCAGCTGTTCAGAATAAGGCCCAGAAAATGTACGTGGGAGGAACATGCTGTGTTTAACATTTGCTCACTTCAATGGTAAGATTCCTATGCCTGCATGTTTTCTCCTTGCAAAATGGCAAAAATTCAACATTATGGATTTCTGTTCCTTTTGCATGTATTTGCATGCCATCCATGCTCATTGAAAGGCTAGCTCAAAAATATCAAGTTCCCCTTGCCAATTCAGTTCATTGTGAATGAGTGGTGCATGCTGCTAGATTCATGACTGTAAAACAGAAATGTATAGCAGGCAAGGCAATCATCTTTTAGAAGCTTGGAGTAAGTAGTCTTTACTTTTTGGAGAATGGTTGTCTGTTCCTCATATGATTGCAATTGGATGTTGATAGTCTAATTTGCAGTGTGCACAAAGGTGTGTGAAGGCTGAATACTGGAATATAGCGCGCATGTATCAAGAAGGCAGATCAAGGTGGAGGTCTGTCTACCTCCAACAGGGGTCTATCTTGGGAAGGGCAGTAGGCCAATTGGCAAAAGGTGGAAGTGTTATTCGGGAAAGCTGGAAGGGTTGTATGTCAATGTGAATGGTGTTGCTAAAAGTGGAAAGTGTTGCACATACGGGAATGGTGGTTGAAGATTGAGTCTAAAGGCTGGTATCCAGGGTGGGATCCAAGGGTTAAAACTGAGGATCTCTGACGGGACATGTCATGGTCAGCGTGACCATGGAGATGGTGAGGAGTATGGGGTTGAGGCAACTGATTTGTACACAACAAGATTCCAGAGACAAAAATGAAATGAATGACCAGATTTTAGTGCCTTAATGATGTTGGTTGAAGAATAAATCTTGGTGAGGGTGCAAGGCAGAGATAGCCATACCTCCTTCACATATTCTCCCTGCACCTTTTTTGTCCATCCAATAGCAAACAGGGCCTTGTGTCTCATCTGAGTGACAGCAGCTTCAACAGTGCAACACTCCCTCAGTGATGAACATACTGTGTAGCCTAGATTTTGTGCTCATATTTCTGGAATGGGCCATAAACCTATAAGTGTGTGGCCCAGCAGTTCAAGTGCTTATCATGGATCCACAGCTATCATCTTAGTGAAGGTGCATTGTGGAGTTTGTGAAAAAGTTTTATGTGTGTGGACGATACACGTGAACAGGCCAGGGTAGATAATGATGGCACATCACTGTGTGCCAACCATTTGGTAAATCAAAGAGTTACCTTGTCATGCCCTTAAAGAATGCTGTCTTATTCTGCTTGAAGCATGACTTCAGAGGATAATGTCCACAGTCTCAAATAAAACAGCCTTCCTCCTACATACCTTGCATTGTACAAAATAACATCCATCTCGTGTTACACAGTACACCCGCCTATTACATTTTGCTCCTCCATTCCTCCCCTCCAATTCACCCTGGACTGAAGTTGCAAATAGAATGAGAATCACTTTGAGATTATGAAACCTATAAGAAATACTACTACAACTCCTGACACCCATTCCCCCCAACCTTCGCACTCCCCTCACCCCATACCAAACCCAATACCAGCTCATAACAAAATCATACTATTTTGAATTTTGATTAAATTTAAAACTTTCCATCACTCCCATTGAGATAGTTCCCTACAAAAACCTAAAGCTGAGGATTATTGATTTCTACAGTAGTAGGAAATGAACAAGAAGAACTTTTGCCTAGCATATATTTGCATACATTTAGTTGTAACTCAAAGTAGCTGGCAGTGGTATCAAAACAGATGGGACTGCTAGGGTTTTCTACCCTCCCTTTGCTCAATTTTTAAGACTGAAACAGAGTGAGTGGGGTTGAGAAATCGTTTTGGCATTTCCCTTGTGGGACATATTGCATTAGGTACAGTGCCAGACCTGTGTATTGTATACATTTTCAAATGGAAGAAATAGCCATCCTGATACATTTTACATAATTTGCATCCTTGATTTCAGAGGACTCTTAGAGTAAAAGGATGAGAGATGAAATTAGAGGTTAAAATTAAAGGCCCGGCTCAAACTGCACACAGCAATCATGCTCTCTGCAGCCAGTCTGAAATGTTTGTCTGGAAGGTTGGTTTACAGAAGTTTGAAGTAATAAAGCATGCTTTATTTTGTATGTAACCTCACAAAATTGCTGGAATTAACATGAATTACTGAACACAAATGAAAAATTGTGGTGTTACAATTCTCCCCCTTTTTGTCAGTGCCAATTCAGATACGTGGCATTGTAAGGCAGTTTTTGGCAGCTATATAAAGAAGAATGTGTTCATGAGTCAATTCCGATACTTTAAAACAAATACATTCCTTGATGCAATCTTTCCTCCAGGTACAGTGCAGCTAAATGATGGGATGGCTTTCATTTGTGTCGATTGCTTGTTAATCACCACATTGATGGTTCAACTCACTTCATTAATATTCGGCTTCCTATTGGACCAGATGCACTGAACAAGCTGGCTGTTGAGAATTTCTGACACAGACATAAGGTATGAGCTTGGCATTGAATGCGAGCAGCCTCCATGTTGCTCAGCACCAAACAACATCTCAGTGAACCATCCATGAGCACCAGCCGCTTACACCCCTCAGCCATAGTCATCATAGAACATAGAACTGTGCAGCACAGAAGCAGGCACCTTTGGCTCACCATCTCTGTGCTAACCATAATGCCATTCTAAACTAATCTCATCTGCCTCTACATGGTCCGTATCCCTCAACTTCCTGCCTCTTCATGTGTCTGTCCAACTGTTGCCAACCCCTTCTATGATCCACTTGTAGAATCCTTATGGAAGTACTGATCTGCATTGTAGGGTGCACCAGCAACTAGCAGTTAAAGAGTGGAGAGCAGGACACATTATGTACATGGACAGACACACAGCTCATGGATTAGATCAGGCAGGATCTTAGGGCTGCTCATTGTTCGTTTAGCATTCGCTGACTTAACACCTGCATTCTTGGAGTATCCCTGCATTGCCTTGCCTTGCTGGCATCAGTCTTTAGTCATGGGTGTGTACATCTTTTTGCACAGCAGTGTTAGACGTCAATCTCACTCCAGCACCATGCTCCAACAGCTTACATGGCAAATGCACTTCATGTGAAAAAAGCCAGCATCCATGTCTCAAAGTCTGTGGGGTATAGTCCTCACTGAAGTCCATGGAGACACTGTTCATCAGGGGAACTGGCACAGCAAGCAAAGGAAGATGAAATATTTGATGAAGCGATTGGCCATCTCAGGCATCCAGGGAGTGGAGAGTGTTCTCAGTCTGGGATTTTCTGTGTCTCTGCAATCCTGTAACTGGGTCTGTGGATCTAGGTGGTCTGGGGGTTAGATCTAATGTGGTCAGGGACATGTACAGGTATCAGTCAGGGGTCTGGGCACTTTCATCCGGGGTTGCCCAGTCAGGTCACACAAGGCATGGGCCATGGTCAGTCTGTCGGACCTGAGCACAAAACTACCAGAAGGGAGATGATAGTGGCAGGGGAAAGATAAGGGGGCCTAATGCCTGAGGAAGGAAACTCAGGAACCTACTCATAATGATTGAGGGCTGCTTGCTGGTGGAAAGTGAGGATGACAATTGTGAAGTGGATTTGTAAAGAAAGGATACAGCAAATTATGGATGGGAACAGAGCAATTCTGGATTGGGGTTTGTTCATATTTAAGGGCACCTGAGCTTCATGGTGGGACACCTGGCATGGTCATGTCATGTGCCAGGGGCTGAGATGGTTGGGGGGTGGTGTGGTAAAGGTGGATAGGTGAAGGCTCATGTAGACAGGTTGGGTGGGAACCTGTGGGGTTGCAAAGCCTATGGTTCATGGGAAGGACTACTAGGAAGGAAATCTGGAGGTTCTGGTCCTCACCAACAAGTTGAGGCGGAGGCTGGAAGCCACCCAGTGAAAAATGTTCCCTGTTTCCTTCCATTGCACTAGAAATCAGAAGTACACAACGAAGAACAAAATAACTGTGATCACACTCAGGGTGAGTGTCTCGATTTGTGAGGGAAGGGCGCTGAATCGATGTGAGGCAGTTTAAAGTGCAAGAACATTGCAAACAGACCCATGCACAGTACAAAACACAAATCAGTGTTCCTGGTAACCCAATGCATTGGCTCACTGTGTGCTGTTAACCTCCCTGCCCAGGACATTGCTGACCACTACATTCACATCAACACTTTTGGACCCTGAATGCAGGGTAAGAATATGGATTGCTTTTAGCATGAGAGGCAGTGATTTCAGCAAAGCCCATTGTCCAATGTATACCTGCTGCAGGCCCACAACACAAACATCAATCCACAATGTATCTGTATGGGCATGGAATGGGGCATCATGCTGCCACAGGTACATACAGGGCATCACAGGGAGTCGAACAGATGCAGTACAAAGCAATTGCATTTATACAAATGTGATACTTTGTTTTCTTTTTATTCATTCATGAGATGTGGGTGTTGCTAGCTCAGCCAACATTTATATCTTAGTCCTAATTTCCTGGAGGGAAGTTAATAGTCAGCGACACTGCTCTGGGTCTAGAGTCACATTCGATTTGATTTGAGTTATCCTTTTTATTTATTGTCACGTATCTTGTCACAAAATACTGTGAAAAGTGTTATATTGTGTTGCCACTCTCCAACGACATTTTGAAACACCAGAAAAAATAAACCGAAACAGAATATAGGGCAGTAAAATGAAGGAACAAAGAAAAGGTATCCAACTTTACAGTCCTTCTTGTTAAGTGCTCTGTCATGGCCCATGGGTTATGGGCCTGGTGGCCAGGCACAAGTCCCATTCACCGCTGGTGCTGGAATGTAAGTCACCACTCTTTGGTGCCATCTCACCTCCACCGACGCCCTCGCCACTGTGAGTCCTTGCTGGACCTTGCCAATGCAGATGCCACCAATGCTGCCAGGTATTGCACTGGCCCAAACTTGACTCTGTCGACACCGTGAGTCTGCTTTGAGCCCACCTCACCACTGCAGGTGCCACTGGGTCTCGAACAGGGCCCAAACTCACCTCTGTCACCATCTCCATGAATCTGCGCGAGAAGCAGATGCCGCCGGGAACCCAAACTCACCTCTAACGCTGCTGCCATGCTTCGGCGCTGCCGGGCCTACTTGCTGCTGCCAATGCTGTCACCGTGACTGAGCTCTTCAGCAAGAGGTAAGTAAAATAAAATAAATGAGAAAGAAAAAAGAGAAGAGAGAGAAAAAGATGAAAAGAAACAAAAAGAAAAGTGGGCGGAGTGGGATGAGCACCAGGCTCAGAAGCTCTACAGTACCGCCATTAGACTAGACAAGATAAGAAAGCATTGTGGTGTTACCGATGCCATCAAAATGCCCTCAATGTCTTTTATCTTCCATCATGGCCTAGTGTTGTCCAGGTTCCACAGCTGGGATAGAATGAGCCAACCTGGTAGTGGATCCTATTGACCCTCGAGGTTTATTGGTGAACCCCAGTGGTGTTTGTATCTAGATGGCTCATAAATGCTGAAGGTCTTCTTACCAGAGGAAAATGGATCCTCTTCAGCTTCAACTGCCAAGGGTTGAAGGTGGAGGCCCTGGCCGCCTTTGGAGTTTCCTGAGAACAGATATCTGAGGGGTCTTTGTGTCTTTCCTCCTCTGGCAGGATGCCTCCAAGCACCAGCCTGTCTCCTTGTGAGGAAGGAGCAACTGAATTGTGTATCAGTTTTCCTAACCATGGCTGGGTTATAGGGGGATGGGTCCAGGTGGGATGCTCTGAGGATTGGTTTGTTGGGCCCTTTGTTGAGCCAAAGGGCCTGTTTCCACACTGTAGGGATTCTATGATCCCCCTGTCACAAGGTTTCTGCTCTTGACAAGAAATGGCTGGGGTGTTAGTGTACACGTTTGTGCGGTGCCCTAGCGGCACTGCGCACCAGCTTGCACAAGCATACATTCTGCAGCTGACGTTCCCGTCAAGGTCTCAGATTTTGAGCTGGTCAGGTCATGCAGGAAGTGGGCCTGTCAATGTTTCCTGTCAGGCCTTGATACTCAACTTCAGAGGTCGAGGAGGATGCTTCTACTGGAACAGACTATCTCTTTGCTGGGGTTGTGTTCTGAGTAAGTATGGAGGCAGTGCAGAGGCCATGTAGTGTTAGTGGTGGGCGGGTTTGTGGACAAAGCAAGATCAAGTAAGGGAAGTTGCTTGAAGCAATAGTGAGAGTGGTAGGTCATAAGCTTTGGTGGGAGGTGAGTGCAGTAGCAGAGATAGAGTAAGTGCAAAGAAGCAGAGTGAAGAGTGTATCAGAGATAATAGGAACTGCAGATGCTGGAGAATCCGAGATAACAAGGTGTAGAGCTGGATGAACACAGCAGGCTAAGCAGCATCATAGGCGCAGGAAAGCTTGACGTTTCGGGCCTAGATGAAGGGTCTAGGCCCAAAACGTCAAGCTTTCCTGCTCCTATGATGCTGCTTGACCTGCTGTGTTCATCGAGCTCTACACCTTGTTATCTAGAGTGAAGAGTGTGCTATTTACCCAGTCAGAGTCAAGAAAGTCATTGACCTCTTGCTGCCTGCACAGCTGGCCATTCCTCTGCACCATGGAGACCGGACTGATGTTGAACCAGGCTGCCAGGGTCTAGTACATTATTGTGGCCTCCTTTGCTAGTCCTGCACCACATCCTCTGAGAGGACCTCCAGGTCCCTGTTGGAGCACCACAGCATCATCTTCCCCTTGACTGTCCCTCACTGAGCAAGGCAGCGTGGGAATACCGGTGTCCATTCAGGAGCACAGCAGCCTTTTCAATACACCAGCAATGCTGGTCCTTCGACAGATATCGGCGAGTCGTGAGTTGGTCCAGGAGCTGTGCACGGTACAGTTACACTAGATTTGGATGAGAGGGATGTCATTAGATGGGGTAGGTAGTTAATGAAGTGAGACAAATTGAGAAATCTAACTAGTCCTCTTGGCGAAGAACTCTGCAAATAAACTTGATGTAGCTGGCACTTAGCCAGAAATAGTAAGGTTCAGCCCCATATTTTAAATAGTCTTGTAGTTGTTAAAATAAGGCTGTCTATTAATGCAACCGGAGTGCACTTTTCAAAAACTTTAGCAGAGTTTTGCAGATTTGCAGTCACCAAGATCCTGAGGGAGTGCTGAGAAATGATAGCCCCTCAACATGCAAGTCCATAGATTCCTGAAGCGCAGATAGACAGGGTTGTGAAAAAGACGTACCAGATGCTTACCTTCATTAGTTGGGGCCTAGAATATTGGAGCAAGAAAGTCTTGTTACAACTTCCTGTTCTGAGGAAGGGTCACTGGACCCGAAACGTTAACTCTGTCTTTTCTTTCACAGATGCTGCCAGACCTGCTGAGCTTTTCCAACAACTGTGTTTTTGTTCCTGATTTACAGCATCCGCAGTTCTTTCGGTTTTTATTTATCAAAGACTGGTTAGTCCACAGATGGAATAAAGCGTGCATTACTGGTCACCACGTTATTGGAATGATGTGATTGCACTGATTAGGGTACAGAGGAGATTCACCGGGAAGTTGCCTAGAATGAAAAGTGTCAGTTATGAGGAGAGACTGGATAGAATGGGTTTGTTTATTTGGGAGAGCGTAGGCTGAGGAGAATCTGATTGAAGTGTACAAATTATAAAAGGTATAGACAGAACTGGTTGTGAGAATGTTTTCCACATGGCAGATGAATCTAAAACCAGAGTGCATAAGTTTAGGATGAGGAGTGAGTGGTTTAAAGGAAATCTGAGAAAATATTTTTTCACCCAGAGGCTGGTAGAAATATGAAACATGCTGTCTGAGAGGGTGGTGCGGGCAAGTGCTTTGGCAGCATTTAAGAAGCATTTGGATGAGAACGTAAAATGCCAGGGCATAGTAGAACCAAGTGCAGGTAAACGGCATTAGTGTTGTTTGGTGTTTTTTGGTCAGCATTGACATTGTGGGCCGAAGAGCCTGTATCTATGCTATATGACTGACTCACTGACAAAGTAGTTTAATGAAAGATGTAACAAATGTTGCAATGCATCATTTTCCTTTCATTGCAGTCATGCTGTTATGTTTACGAGCTGACCTCTGAATGCTTTGCCAATCCTGAATGTTAACCATAGTTGGGCTACAGCATGCCTTATTGGCCCCATGATTCTAACAATTTGGTGGTTGTTCTTGTCAAGGACTCCAAAAATAAATAAAAATTAAATGTTGAATTGTTTTATTTTGTTGAAGACTAAAGCTATAAATTGATATCTAGACTGATGCGCTTTGTATACTGTTGATGCGCTGAAATCTGCAGCTCATTTTTGATTTATGCACAGAGTGTCAGCACTCCTAGCTAGACCAGCATTTATTGCACATTCTTAATTGCTCTTGAGGAATCGGTGGTGAGCTGCCTTCTTGAACTGTTATAATTCTAGGGATATATACACCCACACAATATGGTTAGGGGGGGATTTCCAGGACTTTGACCAAATGACAGTGAAGAAGTGGCAACATACTTCACACCAGAAGCAGCACATCAGCATTCATTCTGGCCCAAGATGTAAATAAGAATGCTGGAAAATTCATTGTTCAAGGTATGCAGTACAATTACAAAACCACAAAGGGGCACATTGATTGTATTTATGGGAATTGAATGTATCATTACTGATACTAAATGTTATAACTGCCTAACTGCCCTAAATTCTCTTTATTATTGACCATTATCTTCTGTGTAAATAATTTGGATGTCATTTTTATGAAAAACAAACCCAAAATATCACAGACACTGGAAATTTGAAAATGAGACATGCTCAGCAGGCCATGCAGCAGCTATGGAGTGTCAAAAGAGAAAAATGTTTCAGATGGATGAACATGCACTAAGGTTACAATCTGTGCAAATGCACATGACGGAGTCCCCAAGCCCGTATTTCCAGGGTTTGTTGTTCCTCAGCACAAAGAGAAATAGCGCTGCCAAATGGGCTTTAACTCCAACAAATAAACTGACAGAGAGGGAATGGATAGGGCTGTAGATAGGGCTTTAAACTAAATAGCTGGGTGTTGGGGGTGTGGGGGAGAAGGAGGTTCGGTTATATGGAAAATTATTGAAAAAGTTAAAGTTAGGGTGAGGACTCAGCAGAGGTTATTAAAATTTCCAGAAGTAAAAAGGCAGAGAATATGTAAAAGGTCAGGAATCTAACTTTGGGCGCAGCAGATGAGGGCAGTCGAAACATAACTGAGGTATCGTACTTAAATGCACGCAGAGTATAAAATTTTTTGCTGTATTCATTGAGTATATATGACAGTAAAGGCTACTTTATTCTAAACAAAGTAAATGAGCTTGTAGCGCAGATTGAAATTGGCAGCTGTGACATTATGAATACCATGGGGTAATGGCTACAAGGGGATCAGGACTGAGAATTAAATGTCTAAGGTTGCACATCCTTTCAAAAGGACAGGTAGATGGGCAGGGGGACATGGGAGCGGGTTGCCTTGTTAATAAGAAACAAAACTAAATTGCAAGCAAGAAGTGACATTGAGCGGGAAGGGGGTAGAATCTGTGTGGGTAGAGTTGAGGAACTGCAAAGGAGCAAAGACCCTGATGGGAGTTGTGTACAGGCAGTCAGGGCGTGGAGAAGAAAATAAATCAGGAGATAGAGAAAGCATGTAAGAGAAAGCACTATTATATTACTCATGGGGAACTTTATTATGCAGGTGGACTGACAAGATCAGGTTGGTAGTGGATCTTAAGAAAAGGAATTCATGGAAGATCTGTGAGATGGTTTTTTTTGGAGCAGCTTGTGGTAGAGCCTTGTGAACAAGCAACTCCGGATGTGAAATGAGGCAGATTTGATGAGAGAGCTTAAGGTGAAGGAACCCTAAGGGGGCAGTGACCATAATATGATAGAATTCACCCTGCACTTTGAAAGGGAAAAACTGGAATCAGATGTAATAGTATTACATTTCAGTAAATAAAATACAAAGACATGCGGAAGAAGATGGCCAGAGCTGATTCGAAGGGGAGCCCAGCAGGAAGGATGGTGGAGCAGCAATGGCAGGACCTTCTGAGGGCAATTTGGGACATACAGCAGAAGTTCATCCCAAGGAAGAAGAAACATATTAAGGGGAAGATGAGGAAAATGGCTAATGTAACATGCCTGTTTCAGAAGGGAGGGAGGCAGAAGATAAGAAATTGTACGCTGGTCATCCCGACCTCCATCATTTGCAAGATTTTAGAGTCGTTATTAAGGATCAACTTGTGGTGTACTTGGAAGTGCGTGGCAAGAAAGGACTGAGTCAATACGGCTTCATTAAGGGCAGGTCATGCCTGACAAATCTGTTAAAATTCTTTGAGCAGGTAACGAACAAGTTAGACAGTGGAGAGCCGGTGGACACGATCTATTTGGATTTCCAGAAGGCCTTTAACAAGGTGCCATGCAAGATGCTGCTAAATAAGGTAAGAGCCCATGGTGTAGGGGAAAGGCACCGGCATGCACAGAGGATTGGCTGACTGGCAAAAGGCAGGCAGTGGGGACGAAATGGTCTTTTTCTGGATGGCAGCCAGTGACTAATTGGTTCCGCGTCAGTGGTCAGTGTTGGAACCACAACTATTCACACCATATATTAATGGTCTGAATGAAGGAGCTGAAGGCATTGTTGCTGAGTTTGCACATGATACTCAAATAGGTGGAGGAAATGTTGGAGATGGGGGGATGCTGCAGGCAGAATTGGACAGGCTAGGAGAGTGAGCAAAGAAGTGGCAGATAGAATGCAATGTGGGAAAATGTGAAGTTATGCACTTTGGTAGGACAAGCAGAGGTGTAGACGAGTTTCTGAATGGGGAAAAGCTTTGGAAATCTGAAACGCAAATAGACTTTGGAGTCCTAATTCAGGATTCTTCCGAACGTGCAGGTTAATTTGGCTGTTAGGAAGGCAAATGCAATATTAGCATTCATTTTGTGAGGGCTGGAAAACAAAAACAGTGATGTACTGCTGAGGCTGTATCAGACGGCATTTGGAATATTGTGACTAGTTTTGGTCCCTGTATCTGAGGAAGGATATGTTGGCATTGGAGGGGGTTCAGTGTCCAAAGGAGATTTACAAGAATGATCCTGAAAAGGAAGGGCCTGTTATGTGAAGAGTGGTTGAGGACTCTGGGTCTGCATTTGATGGAGTTTAGAAGGATGAAGGGGATCTGACTGAAGTTTACAGAATACTGAAATTGAGTGGATTTGGAGAATCCTGCTTCCTGTCAAGACTCCATTCCATTTTCTCAATGACTCCGTCTTTGTTGGACATGTTCAGCTGAGGCCAGCTTCAGCAAGGGAGCCTCCTAAATATCCATCTTCTTCTTCAACTAAAGGCCCTTTAACAGGGTCTGATCCATCTCCCACATTTCCGCCATCACCTCCTCTCCTCCTTTCTGCAACAACGAAACATTTCCCCTTATCCTTACCTACAATCTCATCAGCATCCACACCCAGAAGATCATCAAGCACCATTTCCAACACCTCCAGCAAGATGCCACTACCAGACATATATTCCCCTCTCCTCCCTTGTCCACCTTCCGCAAGAACTGTTCCCTCTGAGACACACTTGTCCACTGTTCCTTCACTCCCAAAATACCCCCACAGCCCCACAGCATCTTCCCCTGCAACTTTTGCAAGTGTAACATCTGCCCAAACATGTCCTCCCTTCCCATTATCCAAGGGCCCAAACATACCTTCCAGGTGAAGCAGCATTTCACCTGCCCTTCCCACAATCTAGTCTACTGCATTCGCTGCTCGCAATGTGGTCTCCTTTACATTGGGGAAACGAAGCATTTACATTTTGCTCGCAAAAAAGACCCTGAACTTCCAGTTGCCTGCCACGTTAACACACCATTCTGTTCTCTGGCCAACATCTCTGTCTCAGGATTGCTGCAGTGTTCCAGTGATGCTCAGTGCAAGCTGGAAGGTCAACACGTCATTTTCCACCTGGGGACCCTGCAGCCATCCGGACTCAATATCAAGTTCAATAATTTTAGGGCCTGAACTGTCCTGTCTTCTAGCCCCCTGGGCCAGACACCAGGCCTTGTTATCACATAGCCTGCCATTACACACTACCTATTGTTAGTCACTAACAGTCCTCATTAACAGCTATTCATCCTCCTAGCCAAATCATTATCAACTACTTTGTCTGTTCAACTGTTCTCTCTCTTTGGGCTCTATCCCCAACTATTGTTTATTCCTTAACCCCTCCGCCATCCTATTTTCTGCATATAAACTGACATCTTCTTAGCTACCATCAGTCTGTGGAAGGATCCTCGAATCGGAAACGTTAACTCTGTTTTTTTTCTCCACAGATGTGCCAGACATGCTGAGCTTTTTCAGCAACTTCTCTTTTTGTTCTGAATTTGGAGAAGATGTTTCCACTAGTAGGAGAAACAAGGACCGGAGGGCAGAGTCTCAGAATGAAGAGAAACAACTTTAGAATTGAGATGAGGATGAATATGTTCGAACAGAGGGTGATTAATCTATGGATCTTATTGTTAAAGTAGGCTGTATAGGCCAAGTCATTGAGTGTATTTAAGACAGAAATAGGTCGGTTCTTGATTAGTGAGAGAATCAAGGGTTATAGAGTATAGAGTCATAGAGATATATAGCATGGAAACAGACCGTTCGGTCCAGCTTGTCCAAGCTGACCAGATATCCTATTTAAATCTAATCCCATTTGCCAGCATTTGGCCCATATCTCTCTAAACTCTTCCTATTCATATAACCATCCAGATGCCTTTTAAATGTCATAAATGTACCATCTTCCACCACTTCCTCTGGCTGCTCATTCCGTATATGCATCAAACTCTGCGTGAAAAAGTGGCCCTTGAGGTCCGTTTTATATCTTTCCCCTCTCACCTTAAATCTATGCCCTCTAGTTTTGGACTCTGCTGGCCCAGGGAAAAGATCTTGCCTATTTACCCTATCAATGCCTCTCATGATTTTATAAACCTCTGTAAGGTCACTCTTCAGCCTCCGATGATTTAGGGAAAATAGCCCCAGCATATTCAGTCTCTCCCAATAGCTCAAACTCCCCAATCCTGGCAATATCCTTGTAAATCTTTGTTGAACCCTTTCAAGTTCCACAACATCCTTCCTATAGCAGGGAGACCAAAATTGCACGCAATACTCCAAAAGTGGCTAAACCAATGTCTTGTACAGCCGCAACATGAGCTCCCAAATCCTATACTCAATGCACTGACCAATAAGGGCAAGCTTACCAAATGCCTTTATCACTATTCTAGCTACCTACAGATCCACTTTCAAGGAACAATGAACCTGCACTCCAAAGTCTCTATGTTCAGCAAAACTCCCCAAGACCCAAGACTCCCCAAGTGTATAAGTCCTGCCCTGATTTGTCTTTCCAAAATGCAGCACCTCACATTTATCTAAATTAAACTCCATCTGCCACTCCTCAGCCCATTGGCCTATCTGATCAAGATCCCATTGTACTCTGAGGTAACCTTCTTTGCTGTCCACGACACCTCTAATTTTAGTCTCTTCCGCAATTACTAAGTGAGAATATAAGAGAAATGGGTTGAGAAACATATCAGCCATAACTGAACAGTGGAGAGGACTTGATGGGCTGAATGGTCTAATTTTTATGGTCTTAAGGGAATTATTCAGAGATTCCACTTTAAATGGCTATTGAACATTGAACAACAGTACTGGTCTCACCTGTGATGCACCTCAAGCACCCGAACATTGCAGACTTATACATGAGAAGTGGTGACTTCAGTGAAGTAGCCAAGGTGGAGAAAAAATAATTTAGAGTCTCTAAAGTCTTATCAACCCTCAATTTTATTCAGCAAAGAAACTATTCTGTGCATCATTAGTGCAACCAAAACACACCTCTACAGATAGCAGAAGCCTCACCCCTCTTGATTGTTTATGTAATCGACCTGCAGATAGATTGTGATAAGATGTGAAAATAGTGAGTAGGAATTAATTAGTGGTGTTTCGATTACATTCTTGAAAAACGTTCCATTTTCCATACCATTGCTTGCTTGAGGTTTTCCAACATTCATTCTTCGTACAACTTTCTCACTCATGTGGTATAAATTCTTTTCTGATGGAAGCAGCATTTGGTTACTATCTCATAGGTTTTGACATAAATGTCCTTTGATCCATCCAGCAAAGGACTTTTTTTAACCAATTCCTGCGCCCCGCAATGAATGCTGTTTACTCTGCATTTTTTTGTCTGTCCCTTTGATAGAATATCACCTTTTTAGTCGCGTAAATGTCATATCTATTTGCCCTCATTTCATGAGTGAATCGTGTATACATAACCTGCCTAATTGAACACGTTTGCAAAAGCTGTTCGTTTGCATAAAACGCTGACATTCTAATTAATTCCTACTCACTATTTTCACATCTTATCACAATCCATCTGCAGGTTGATTAAAAAACCAATCAAGAGGGGTGAGGCTTCTGCTATCTGTAAAAGTGGCAAATTTCAGGACATGCATTTATACTCCACACTGTTCTCAGTAAGCTTGTCAAATGCCGCTTACTATGGTTTCAAATAGCAGCCAGTTTTGAAGAATCGAGCAATTTCCATCAGTCCCCTGATGTTCTGTGATCTTGCAGTTTCCGTATTACATATTGTTTGCTTCATGTGTTGCAGCTATTAAAGTGGAGCAGCAGATTGCTGTCTGCTTTGTGACTAATCCAAGGGTAGGATTCTTTGGATGGCAAGGTATCCAATAGAGTGAGTGGTGAGTTCTGATACTGGGGCTGCCCCATATTCGTTGAATACCGAACAGAATGGCAGCTCTTGCAGGGGTCAGCCCTGGTAGGGCATGTCCAACATGGAAAGGAGGCTACTAGGGGGTACAGACCCCTACCACATCTACCTGAGGACTGATCATTTTTCCAGGCATCTCCTATATCTGGACTGCTCTCACCAGCCTGAATATTAAGAGTAGGTAGGAAAAGGCCCTTCACTTAATTTTTCATTAAAATGCTTGGACAGTTTGTCAAGGGCAGACACTAGGTTGATAGCCAACAGTAAAAATTGTGGACTGGTTGGGTCAGGCCTGAAGGCTGATGGGAAGGCCATCTAATCAACCAGGAAGGAATCCTCCTTGCCTGAAACAGATTGACAGTGCAGTATAAAATTCAGCTCCAAATGTTTGCCATGAGCCAGGAATTCACAATGACATTCAATTTCCTGTTGTACTCCCACAGCGTACTGTTAAATGCCTCCATGTTAAGTTACTGTTCATGTTATGTTAATCCTGTTAAGATGTTCATTTCAAATGGTTTAAGGGTCATGTTAAAATAAAAAGGCAAGCAGATTTAGGAAGATTTCCTGCTCTTCCTCCTGGGAGTATTGGATTGTTTTAGAATGCCCATCAAGTCTGTTCCAACATTCAATGAGATCATGGCTGATCTCATCTGATAAACTCCACTTTCCTGTCTTTTTCCCCTACTGATTAAAAGTCTCTTGATCTTGGTCTTTAAAATATTTAATGACCCAGGTTTGGTAGTCCTCTCTCGTAAAGAATTCTACAGATTCACAAACCTTTGAGAGAACAAACTCCTTCTCATCTCTGTCTAAAAGGGCAACTCTTTATTTTGAGATTATGCCCTCTGGTCTTCAATTCTCCCACAAGAAGAAACAGCTTTTCCTTATCTACCCTATCAAGTCTGCTAGGATTCTTTCAATAAGGTCATTTCTCATTCTTCTCAATTTCAATGACTACAGGTCCAAATTACTTAACATCTCCTCATAAGGCAGCCCCTCCATACCTGTATCAATCTAGTGAAACTTTTTTGGATTGCCAGTGACATTATATCTTTCTTTAAATAAGGGGACCAAACCTGTTCAGAGTATTCCAGCTATGGTCTGATTAAAGCCTTGTATAGTTTTAGCAATATCTCCCTACTTTTATATTTCATTTCTTCTTCTTATTTCTTTTTGAATAAAGAAAAGATAATTGGCACTGTTAATGAAAATAGCAGCCCCTTAACTCCATACTACCCACTCTCTAAGTCACTTAGAATATTCTCCACACCTATAACCCAATTATTGGTGGTGTGCCTCCAGCTGTCAACACCCTAAATTCTGGAATTTTCTTTTGAAACGTTTCCACCTTTCTCTCTGGATGTAGTGATTAGAATGAGGTCATGCACGTGGGTCAAATAGAATATGAGTTCCCTGACTGGGGCTGTTAACCCAGTCTAAACAGAGAGCACTGGCTGATTGATATAAACAGGAACACTGGGGTTCTGCTCGTTCTCGGAGCTGACTGTGTGCTAGTTGGTGTCAGTGAAATGTACTATGCATGTGCAAATAAAGTGTGACTTGGTGATGGAATGCTAGCCTTCGTAAAGTTATTTCAGTGGTGACGAGAGTGGGATAATGATGTAACCATGCTAAAGTGCTTACCAGATGAAGCCTAACTAGATTTAAACAGGCACTACAGCTGGCTTTGTCATTAGAAAATGCGGCAAGTTGGAGCACATGAGTTGCAGAGTATTTCAATAGAAGTGGACGCCCTCACCGGGCCGGCTCAGCTTGGGGGACACAACTTGACTGAAGGCAATTGCATAGCCTCACTCAGGACATATCCTGAGCAGAGGAACTCTAGGTCAGTGCACAGCAAAACCCCAAAACAGAACTAAGCATCGTCAAAACTGTTTAAAATTTTCTCAAAGATCTGGGCCGACAAGCCATTGTAGTTGCTGCCGGTAAGCAGACTTGAGACAGTAAAAGAGTCCCACTTGGCCTGAATTGAGTAAGGGAATTCATAGGTTGGTATCCAGGAGAGTGCACATCCTGGAAAGTTCACCTACAGGGGTTTGGAACAATTAAATTGCTTAGCAACTTCCAAATCAGACCCAATCAAAATTAACATCTGATTATATGGTCACCCAGTCCTGCTGGACGTCAATACCACTACAGCTGTATCAGTGATTAAGGAACCAATCTTTCCTAAAATTTGCTTTGGACTCCAATCCTTAAGTTTGTGTAAGACCTCGGCCAGGCTGAGAATCTATATTGGCGAACCTTTCCAGACTAAGGGCACAGCGTTGGTTCCAGTCTCTTATGAGAAGTAGCTGGTTCAGTAAAAGGCTTGGGCTCAAATCTGATGAGGCAAAATTGGTTAAGAAAAATTCAACTTGATTGGTTCAACATTTTTTGGTTAGGAAATTGCTGCCTGAATGAAGTCCTAATTAGATATCTGGAGATTTATCAGGGTGGTCTAAGAGATATCAAAGGGGCCAATGTCACTGTACACGTTGACCAAGAAGCAATTCCACAATTCCACAACGCCTGTCCAGTGCTATTTGCCTTATGTGCATAAGTAGAGGCAGAAATCAGGAGGGTGGAGAGTGAAGAAATCATCAAACCAGTGCAGGGCTGTCCTTCACGAAGCTGGACATGATTAAATGAGGATTCCCAGAAGTGTGCTACAATTAATGCCCATAAATCTTTGTACCAATATAACAAGGCCAATAAAGAGCATTTAGGGAACTTGGATACTGTGCTTAAATGTTACTTCAAGACAGGTACACACCTTAGGATGGAAAAATGTATGTTCCAGGCACCCATGTGACCTACTTGGACTACAGAGTTGACAAGACTGTGTTACACCCATTTGAAGATAAAGTGATGGTAATCAAAGGTGTCCCGGCTCCCAAATCCATTGCAGAGCTTAGGCCTTTACTTGGTTGGTGAATTATTACGGAAAATTCATTGGTAACCTGGCCTACATCCTGGCACTCTCACATCTGCTTTGAAAAAGGGTCAGACTTTGAAATTGTCTTGTAGCCAAGATGTGGCTCTTAGGGAAGAGAAGAAACAGCTATTGCCATTTAAGGTGTTGGCACACCACGATACCAATTGACATGGGGTGCTGACATGCGATTCCTCCCCTTATGGTATCAGGGTAGTGTTGGCTCACTGTTGGCCCAGTGCAGAGGAATGCTTCTCAGACTTTGGCTGATGCAGAGTGCAAATACATCTAGAGAGAGAAGGAAGGTTTGGCAGTCATCTTCAGTGTGACAAAGGTCCACCAGGACCTTCACGGACTTAAAATTTGTAATAGTAATGGACCATAAACCTCTGCTAGGGCTACTTAAAGAGGACAGGGCCATGCTGCCCATTGCTTCCTGTGGAATTCAGTGGTGGGCTCTTATTCTGACAATTACAACTTGGAACACCGTCCGAGAAGCCAAATGGCAAATGTGGATGCCTTGAGCCACCTCCCACTGTTGGATACACCATTGGTGGCGCCTCCCCTGGAAGAGTCCATTCTGCTTTTAGACTTTCTGGACATCCTCTGGTCACCACTAGCAATATCAAACTGTGGACACAAAAAGATCCCATTCTGGAAAAAGTGAAACAGCTAGTGTTGATGGGGGAAACAAAAGGTCCATCACAATCAGAACTGAAACCTTCTGGACTCAGTGAGACCAGATCACCATAGAGGATGACATATTATTATGGGAAGCAAGAATGATCGTCCCTAGCAAAGGTCACCACCAGATACTGACTGAACCCCACCAGGGTCATTCGGGGATTTTGAAAATGAAAATGTTGGTGAGAGGTTATGTGTTGTGGCCAGGATTGGGTGCTGACGTAGCCATGTTGGTGGGGCTATGCCCTGAGTGCCAACAAGGACAAAAAACACTGCCAGCAGCTCTCCCACATTTGTGGGAATGGCTGGGTAAACTCTGGACTCGGTTGCATGTTGACTATGCCAGTCCCTTCATGGGTTCTATGTTTTTAGTCATTGTGGACACCCATTCAAAGTGGTTGAATGTGTATAGAACTCATTTGTCAAGTACAGGAACAACAGTTTTGTTATATCTGGGCTCCTAGAGGTCTTGGTCACAGATGGTCATTCACCAGCAGGGAATATGAGTATTTCCTAAAGTCTAATGACATTCAACATGTAAGCACAGCTCTATACCATCTATTGTCTAATGGGCTGGTGGAAAGAGCAGTTCAAACTTTGAATGAAGGCTTAAAGTAACTGTTTCAGTTGATACCAAACTGTTCCACTTCCTGTTTGATTATAAGTCCTCCTGTCACGCAGCTACAGGGATAGCTCCAGCAGAGTTTCTGATGGGAAGAAGACTCTACACCAGGTTAAAACTGATGTTCCCAGACCCGAGAGGAGTATCAGGGGTTCTGTTCACTCTAGGAGCTGGCACTGAGTTAGCTTGGTCAGTGTCTTGCATGTGTAAATAAAGGCTGACTTGGTTACGGGATACTGGCCTTCGTGGAATTATTTCACTGATTAAAATTTTTGTTAATCCTTCAATTATCTCCTGCTTTGGTTCTGTCAATTTTGGTTTGATCATACTTCTATCAGACAGTGTAGGAATTTTGTGAAACTGCATTAAAAGTGCTCTGTAAATGCAAGCTATTCATGTCATTTGAAATGTTTCTTTAGTACCTGACAATACAACACTTGGACAATTGGCTATTTTCATAAGAAGGTCAGAAACTTTGCTAGATACATATTGGTGAAACCTTTGTGAGTTTGTGCTCCTTGTAACAACTCTGCTTTGCAAGCAATGTTTAGGAGTATATTTCAATGGCAGGATGATACGGGAGATAACAGATTGATCTCTGATTAAAACCTCTGTCTAATTTCCCTAGCCAATGAGTCACTAACTCGGAATTTTATGCCCCAACTCGGAATTGAATTTTATCCGTGTCTAATTTCTGATATGGACTCTCATAGGAGAGGCTGTGCATTGACAATATAAAATTGTAGATTACCTCAACCCTAAATATTGTTTTGAACCTTGCCAAGATTATTGCTTTGTCAATCATTTTTGGATTACAACTTCTGAGAATAATTTTTGCAATCTCCAAAGAAAAGTATCTAATGATTAGGGTGCAATGAGGAAAAGTTGAGTCCACCATGGATCATGGCAGCCGCTTTCCCTCTTTGAGCAAAATCTTTCTGTGAGAAGAAAAGTTCTTGAATACTATTCTATTATGCAATCAATGAAACATAAAGATCTAATCTCAGTCATCCATCTGAATCATCACATTAATTGTCCATGAGAAGCTTCTCCTTTAGTCAACTTTCCAGATTTCGGGAATTGAGATTTCTAGATCATTCATTTGGTTATGTTATATCTGTTACCCATTGGTACCTTTTCAGGCTGTATTTTGTTTTGATTTACTTCTAGAAATCACCACCTTTGACCTAGTTTGAAATTTGTTCTTTTGAAAGTTGTGTCCAGTTATGTTCTGTTGTTGGGCCACATGATGTACACATGCATAAAATAGACGCAAACTCTTTTACCCTATCTTTAGAAATGAAAAATGTCTTTCAATTTCTACAGATCCTTGACACAATGGGTGAATATGTAATTGAAAAACAACAGCACTGCAACTGAATATGTTCATGTGTGAATTAATTGATAGCATCATGCTGCTTTTGGAATGATTTATTTTTTAAAAAACAAGTACTTAAAAAAACCTTCTGAATTAAAATGGTGCATATTTGTTTTTCTCAAACAAGATATTTTAATAGAATGTATTTCATTTGCCAGAAGCTAATAAGGCGAATTCAATTTTTGTGTATTAATAAATAATATTTTATGTGCTATTGTTACAATATGAGTATTATCATTTGATTTATAAAAATTAATTTGTTTGGATTTGTTAATCTGTCATCTGTTTAATAACCCAGCCCATGTGGTTATAGGATATCTTTTTTCAGGGCCAAATCAATTTATCTGAGATGCTGTTTCTAAAGGAAATGAGGAGATATGGTAATATGAGGCAAGTTACAAGATGATTCTACCTCCTGCCGTGAAACAGTTTGTACAGACATCACTTTGGAGATATTTGCGGTTTCCTGCTTGGTATTCTTATGCCACAACTTCCTACTGGTTGGTAGACTAAATGTTGCTTGTTAAACTGCAGATCTTCTTTCTTGCAAATAAAAATGTAGGCCTGCACAAGACAGCAATCACATGCATGAAATCTTTGAGGAGGAAAGGCACGCGGCGGTTTGCAGTGAAACAAACCACTGAGTGGTGTTTGGAAATCTGCAAACTACTAATCCCAATAACACATATTTTAATTTCCAATGCCAAGTAGGGAGCTGCACTGATATAATATAACTGTATCCTAGTCAATACATAGCCTCTCAACCAACATCACTAGAAGGATTATCTGGTCATGATAATACTGTACACAAATTGGGCCTCATTTCCTACATCGCAAGTCACTGTACTTCAAAAATGCACATTGAGCCCCTTGGGCATTCTGCAGTCATGAAAATTGTGCCTTTAAAGTATTAAATCTGTTTTATTTGATGCTTTCCTTTTGTTGGGGATTAGAAAAAAAAGCTAGAGAAAACAGGAAGTAGGCTGTGAGGGAAACTCTGCTAGTTAGCTCGTACTATCTAGTGCCCCTTAAAAATATTAAAAAGCTCTTGGGGATGCCCTTTTCTAACCTATGAAAGTCAGTATCAGTTATGAAAAGGTAAATGTTGCTATCATGGTAGAATATCAATTTTATTAGCCAACGGCAGCAGGAAATGTGCTGCAGTTGCCAACAAATATTCAGAGTAAAATCACCATAGTCCTTTTGAACTGTTCTGTCATTACAGAGAGATGACTGATGGTGGTTTAACCTGAGGGTCACCATACCTCAAGTGAGGAGAGAGATTGAGAAGTAAAGTTGTTCATGGTAACCTCAGCCAGTGTGGGAATTGAACCCACGCTGCTGGCATGGCTCTGCATTGCAAAGCAGCCATCCAGCCAACTGAACTCAATGACCCACTTAATGCAAAGGGTGTCAGTAAAAAGTTATTTTTAGTTACCAGGATTGACTTGATTGAGCTTTACGAGTGGGATCGTGTATGACTAATACGTGCTAAAGGTAAAATATAAAATTATTATGACTAATTATCAGAGTAGAAAATAAATAATTAAATGGGTTTCTATTTTTAAAGGTCACTTTTGCCTATCAGAATTATGCTAGCTGTATAATATATATATAGTCTTTTCATTGGATTTCTTGAAGCTATTTAATTTCTAATGTCCAGCAACAATCAGGGCAATTCTGTAAACTTTCTACACTGACTCCAAATGTACTGAAATGTAAAATAATTCTGAACAGTTCCAAATGTCTTGCATTGGAGAATATGACAGTATATCTGAACACAAATAAAGGGGCATATTAGTTATAAATGGAAAGATCTATGGAAGTGAAATTGGTTTTCAGCAGTAACATGTGGCAAGCAGAACGAAATTAGCAGATTTCTTTACACTCCTCTCAACTTTTGTCAATACCCATGGAAGAGAAAAAGCAGTGTGCTTTTAAATGGGCTGCTGATTGCTAAGATTGCTAGTTTCATTCTACTGAAGAAGACTAGCTTTCACCGCCCTATCGTTGGACCTCTTGTCTGAAAGATGGTGAATGTGCTTGAAAAGGGATGGGGCAACAGGTCATTGCTGAACAATTGATAGGCAATCAATGGAATTCCTCCTGAGGGCTCCCTGGAATGACGGATAGAATAATTTTGTACTATGCTCATTTAATTTCTGGTATATGCTTTGTTTTCTGATCTAAACTTGGATTATAATGTCACTATAATGGAAAGATCCTAACTGCTTGGTTAGGATTTGCGCTGCTGTTTACAGGGACTTGCCTGTAACAGTCACAAATTGATGTTAATATTGGTTCCAGAGGGATTCTAACTTTAACAATCTGCTAACATGTTACTGCTTACATTCAGAGCATATAACTACATAAGTCCTATATGAGTGATAGCATGGTCCAAATTACACCTCAGAATAGGCCATGACTTTCAAGAGACAATATTTTTCCCCAACTGATTTTGTAAACGCAGCAATGTAATATTGCTCATGGTTAGTTCAAGGGAACAGAAACCAGTGAATGGATAAATTGTGAGGTAGGTGACAATAGAGGGTTTGAGGAGAGTCTCAGGATCTGGTGAAATTTTAAGCAGGCTGTGGCAAGTAGAAAGGCCTGATAAAACAGGCAGGTGCAGGACAAGCATTACTGTCACTGTTGTAACGTAACTGATCGATACACCATATTCAGGAGTTAAGCATTAGGGCCATGCAGAATTCTTAAAGCAGATAATCTCTCAGAAATTTCATGGAAAGCTGAAACGTCTTTTGAGTTATTAACCCGAGCCTGGAATCCTCCAAAAAAGTCACCAATGATGGGTTAGACATGGAGAACTCCAAGGATTTTGACTGACATAGCTTAATATTCAGGCAAGAAAAGTGAGAGTAATTAATGCATGCTCTAATTCCTGAGTAACAATTAAAATGACCCCACCAACTCACCATTGATCACTGCCCCTCGATCACTCCCCATGCCTCTGCCAGGAAACCCAATCCAGCTCCTGACCTCACTCTTCTGACCGAGTCAGTTCCACCCAATCCAGTCTTTAGAGAATGACCTTGCTCTCATGACCTGACTAGAGCCCTAGCACCACTTTGGACTCCCAATTCAAACATGTCATCTACCCCAGACTTGACTCCAGCCTCTTTAGCCTGTGCCAACCTGACGTGACCCTTGATAACCCTCTGCAATGCTGACCTGACCCTCAGTTCACCCGATCCTCCTGCTGACCTGACAACACCACCCCTCCACTCTCAGACCCAATAATTCCTGGGCCAACTCAGCCCCTGATTTTCTCCCCACCCTGCTCAGCAGACCCAATCTTCCCTTCAAGCCCCCAAGGACTCACAACACCCACCCCATTAACTCTTCCTCAATCTGATTCTCTCTAACACTCCCCATGAATCCATTCCTCCCTGACCAAAATCAACCTGACTCTATGCTCGATTCCCAAATGGACTAACATCAACTGCCCCAAATAGCCCGCATCCTAACCTACCCGAGGTACTCATCCAGTTACTTACCACCCTAACCTAACAGTCTCATTTGCGTAGCAACCAGACCGTCCTCACCCACATTGAAACTTACGTGTCACTCACCTGCCAGCCTACTTCCTCACCTACCTGGCACCCAAACTGCTCACTTCCGCCACCCCAATCTCTCCACCACTATCTTACACACTTATCATGGTTTCAGCACTGATCTGCTTTTCTGCTGTCTGCACAGATTCCTGGACTGCAGTATACTGCCACTGCTGAGAATTTTTTTATTCCTTTACTCATTTTATGGGATGAGGGTGTTGCTGGCTAGGCAGCATTTATTGTCCATCCCTAATTGCCCAGAACGCGGCTAAGAGTCAACCACATTGCTGTGGGTCTGGAGTCACATGTAGGCCAGATGAGGTAAGTATGGCGGTTTCCTTCCCTAAAGGTCGTTAGTGAACTAGATGGGTTTTCCAACAATCGACAATGGATTCATGGTCATCATTAGACTCTTAATTCCAGATATTTATTGAATTCAAATTCCACCATCTGCCATGGTGGAACTCGAACCTGGGTACCCAGAACGTTGTCTGGGTCTCTGGATTAACAGTCCAGTGATAATACCACTAGGCCATCGCCTCCCCGAATGCTCCTGGCCTCGAGGTTTTCATGGAGAGCTCTTCTAAAGTTAATTGTATACTTTTTTTTTGTCCAGTTAGCATTGGAAATAAGGCAATGATAGCATTACCGACGCTAATAAGAATTCTGGACATCTGAGCAGTGGCTTAACACATTGCTGCATATTTGCAGATGTGGCTTGAGTGTTTCTGTTCCTTTTTGTTCAAGGATTTTAGTATCTAATAAATTGCCATTGCTTCTGGTCTATTCTTTGTTGTTAATCAGGTGAAGTGGGAGAGAGACTTCAGAAGGTCTATTGGGAAGCAAGCATACTGAAGAATATGGAACAGAAACAGGTAGATGTGTTCACTACTAACTGAATGGTGTTTTTGGCTCTAGGGGCTGAATGGACCTTTTTCTAATCAAATACTTGACCATGGATAAGAGATAAAAGGTACTGCAGATGCTGGAGAATCCGAGATAACAAGCATGGGGCTGGATGAACACAGCAGGTCAAGCAGCATCATAGGAGCAGGAAAACTTGACGTTTCGGGCCTAAACCCTTCATCAGAAATGGGGGAGGGGAAGAGGGTTCTGAAATAAATAGGGAGAGAGGGGGAGGCGGATAGAGGATGGATAGAGGA
>JAHRHZ010000061.1:8958605-9013469 GCA_024137785.1 Ginglymostoma cirratum | reverse complement strand
GCCTCCCCCTCTCTCCCTATTTATTTCAGAACCCTCTTCCCCTCCCCCATTTCTGATGAAGGGTTTAGGCCCGAAACGTCAAGTTTTCCTGCTCCTATGATGCTGCTTGACCTGCTGTGTTCATCCAGCCCCATGCTTGTTATCTCAAATACTTGACCATGTTTGAATCACTTCAATTCAACAAGAATCTTATTGACCTATTGCAAGTGTGGAGGATCACAATTAAGACTCAATGGTCATTAATTGCAAAAGGAAAAACTGTGTTTAATTAGAAGAGATGCAAAACGTTTCTGCATTCGAAAGTTCTCATGTGCAAAATTAGGCAGCCAGGCATAATTATATCTAGTGCCACTCCACATTGAAACTTGACAGCAAAATTTTATCATGCAGCTGGATGTGTGGCTGGTGCACCTTCAAATTTTAGCTGCCCCTGCTGAAAAGATAGGGCACCATTTGAATCAAGTAAGCAAGATTTCTTTGCGTGGGAATGCAGTTGGTGCAGATCGTGGAAAGGAAGTCAACATAAGTACAAACCATTGACTAAAGGAGGCCACCTTCAGAGAAAGAGGTGCAGCTAGCAGGATTTAGATGGTGTGCTGCTTATATGATGAGGCCGTTTCAGTTCTCAGAGTTCTACTGACATATCGTTCTTGTTAAAATTTGAAGCAGATTTCTATTTTCCTGTACAATTGGAAGAAGAAAGATGTTAGTAGCTCTGAGAAATCCTTTTCCAGTTTGTATTGTGGAGAGTCTGAAGAATGGCTGTCAAAATGTTCACAGTGGACTGAATAAGTTTTTTTTTGGTCTGCAGGAGTGCTGTGTACATGCTCGCAATGTGAGGCTGGGGTCAATTAATCAGGCATCCAGAAATTCAGCGACGCTATACATTTCTTTCATTTGTTCATGGGATGTTGCTGTTGCTGACTGGGGCTGCATTGATTACTCATCCCCAATTGCTGAGAGGGCATTGAAGAGTCAAGCACATTGCTTTCTGTCACAGTAGACCAGACCAGGTGAGAACAGCAGATTTCCTTCCCTTAAAGACATTAGTGAACCAGATTGATTTTGTGACAATTGACTGTGATTACATGTTCATTATTAGATTAGCTTTTCATTCCAGTTTTTTAAAATTGAATTCAAATTTCACCATGTGCCATCGCACCACACGTCATGTGCAGCGGATGCATTTACCAGCAAATCTCCTGCTGTGAGACAAAGAAGGGATTGAGGGAAATGAAAGTAGTGGATGAACTGACTGATGTTAGCGGTGATGCAGAAGCAGGGATATGCTGAGCTGTTCCCTGTGAGTAGGAAGAAAGAGCTGAGGGCAGGAAGGTTTAATAGTTTGGGAGGATTAGCTAAGAGAGAAATAATGTTTGGAGATATTGCATGCAAGAGAAAGTATTGTAGACCATTAGCCTTTGTAATCTTACTGTGCATTAACAATTTAGAATGAAATAGTGAAGAGAAGATGGTGGCACTTCCCAATCTGGAGCACAGAAGATGACTAATCTTCATCCTGCCCTGCTGACTGTTTTGTTCTTTAGGAGAAACAGCATTGCTATCTGCAGGGTTGCTATCTGCATCCCATCTGGCTGGATCTCGCTGCGAAACCTCCTTTGCTGGTGTGCAGTATAGAGAATGGTCCTCTCCACCACTCCAACTACCAGCACCTCCTCATTCCTGGCCCGCAAGTAGGGTGCAAACTTTCCCTTCTGAGCTATATCCTGAGTGATAATGATTGAGCACCACAGTTTGCAACTTCGGTTGAAGTTGGTATGTGATCCACTTAGTGCTTTTGTGAGTGAGTCCCAGACTCTGCATGATAGTCAAGGTTTCCCCAGCACCCTTCATGTTCCCCTTTGAATTTCAGACATGGCTGTTTGTATATTCACTGTATTTACCAAATAAGCTTTTGGCACACGCTGCGGGTGTGACTTTGACAAAGCATGGTGCCATACAGCAATATGTCTGCCTCATTGACTTTTCAGTGCTACCAAGCATGACAAACAACCCACTTTTCAGCTTGTACTAAGCCAGAGATGATGACAATCTGTACGTTCTCATTGAAGCGCCAATGTGCTAAAAGACAATGCAAGCCAGAGATGTTATGAGCCTCAAACTAAGCACAAAGTGAATGAGAGCAAAGATAGTGAGATAAGGGGCATAAGATGCATTTTATGTAGATATGTGAATTACATGTGTGCCCCTGTTTGCAATATTGCAGAAGCATGCAAGACATTAAGTGTCCATGAGTCCAAAATGAAATCTTTAAGGAGTGAAGTGGTGTGTGAGTTGTTCTGATGATATGATAAAGCTGGTCATTTGGCAATGCCCTCATGTGTGGGCAAGGGATAGAAATAGATGGTGCCCAGCGATCATGCAGCGCAAAGGTGGTGATGGTGAATCTGGTTGAAGATCCAGAGAAGCATGTGGTGAACTGTGACACTAAGTAACTACACTGATGTCGGGAATTGGTGCCATTTAATTTCTCAGCAGAGGAGTGAGAATGGGGATTGACAGAAATAAAGTAAGATTAGGTATTAATAATTATTAACAAATGTTCACTCGTTAGTCACACTCAGAATTCATTGCTTAAATATTAAGGGGAAAAGTGAAAAATTTCTTGTACTGAGAATTTGAAATTTCCATTCTTGTATTTTCCTAACTTTCTCATCATTGCCCGTTCTGCTTAAAGTGTAGTAAAATCCTGTCTATCGGTTTTTTCTTTGTTTTCAACATTGAGAAAATGTGAACAATTATCACTCCACAGTAAAGGGAAAAACATTATCGCTTGCCTTATTGCGTCATAGAGTAAAATAGAATTCAAAGAGATGTAATTTGAAAAAAATCATCTGTAAATACCACAACGTTTCACTTTATAAATTAATGATCTAGATGAAGGAGCTGAGGGCGTTCTGGCTAAGTTTGCGGATGATACAGAGATAGGTAGAGGGACAGGGAGTGTTGAGGAGGTGGGAAGGCTGCAGAAGGACTTGGACAGGTTATGGGAGTGGGCAAAGAAGTGGCAGATGGAGTACAACATGGAAAATTGTGACGTAATGCACTTTATTAGGAAGAATATAAGCGTGGACTACATTCTAAATGGGGAGAAAATTGAGAAGTCGGGAGTTCAAAAAGACTCGGGAGTTCTGGTCCAGGATTCTCTCAAGGCAAACTTGTAGGTTGAGTCAGTAGTTAGGAAGGCAAATGCAACTTTGGCACTTATTTTGAGAGGACTTGAATTTAAAGCAGGTATGTACTTCTGACCCTCTATAAGGCTCTGGTCAGGCACATTTGGAGTATTGTATGCAGTTTTGGGCCCCATATCTCAGGAAAGATGTACTGGCCCTGGAGTGGGTTTAGAGGAGGTTCACAAGAATGGTTCCAAGTATGAAAATCTTAACACATGAGGAATGTTTGAGGACTCTGGGTCAATACTGGATGGAGTTTACAAGGATGAGGGGGGGAATCTAATTGAAACTTACAGAACACTGAATCACCTGGACAGAGTGGATGTTGGGAAAAAGTTTCCTTTGGTAGGAGAAACTCAGACCCAAGGGCATAGCCTTAGAGTAAAGGGAAGACCTTTTAGAACGGAGATAAGGAGAAACTTCTTTAGCCAGAGAGTAGTGAATCTATGGAATTCACTGCCATAGAAGGCTGTGAAGACCAGGCCATTGAACATATTTAAGATGGAGATAGATAGGTTCTTGATTGTCAAGAGGATCAAGGGTTATGGGAGAAAGTGAGACAATGGGGTTGAGAAACTTATCAGCCATGATTGAATGGTAGAGCAGACTTGATGGGCTGAATGGCTTAATTTCTCCTCCTATGTCTTATGGTCTTATGGTCTTACTAAATAAAAACCAAAACAACTGCAGATGCTGCAAACCAGAATCTGGAAAATCTCAGCAGGTCTGACAGAACCTGTGAAGAAAAATCAGAGTCAATGTTTCAGGTCCGGTGACCCCTCCTCAGAACTGGAGCTGGTGGAAACGGCATCTGATGATCTTCTGGATGTGGATGCTGGTGGGATAGTAGGTAAGGACAAGGCGAACCCTATTGCAGTTGTGGGAGGGAAGAGATGCGGTGAGGGCAGAAATACGAGCGTTGAGGTGGAACCAGTTGTGGGCCGTGTCAACATCGGTGCTGGGGAATCCTCGGTTGAGGAAGAAGGTGGGCATTTCGGAGGCTCTCTTGAAGCTGGGAGAACCACACCTCATTTTCCACTTGGAGACCATGCAGCCCTCTGGAGTCAATATCAAGTTCAGTAATTTTAGGGCTTAAACTCTCACATGTCCCAGTCCCCTACCCCACACACCAGGCCTTGTTATTGCATAGCCTGCCATTACACACACCCTGTTGTTAGTCACTAACATTCCCCATTAACAACTCCTCACCAGATCGTTATCAACTCCTTTGTGGGACCAACTGCTCTTCTCTCTCTTTGGGCTCTATCCTGACCGATTGTTTACTCCTTATCCCCTCCCCCCACCTACATTATCTTCTTCAGAAAAACCAACATTTTCCTAGCCACCATCAGTTCACAGGAAGGGTCACTGGAACTCGGATTTCTCTTCACAGATGCTACCAGGCCTGCTGAGCTTTTACAGCCACTTCACTTTTTGTTCCATCTTTAAATACTTATTGAATAAATAAATTTCTGGTATGCGATAAAAATGGCCAGGCATTAATTCTACTTTCCATGAATGAACAATACTTCAATAAAACTTTACACGCAGTTATATTATTAAACGACCATTTATCAGTTGTATTACTTGATTGAATTTTGTTTTAAAACTAAATTCAAACAACGAACGTTTACCAACTTAGCTATTCCTGTCATGATCAAGTAAGATGGGGTGCATTGCCTCCACTGTTTTTACCCCTCCCTGGTTGGTCACAACAAAGACTTGTAATTCTTTTTCACATGTAGCTGTATCGTATTTCAATTCAAATATAGAACTGGTTCAAATTAAGGAGCCAATTACAAGGATTTTTTGGGAAACGAAAGGGGAACCCTGTTGCTTATTAACCCTGACAAAATAGTAAAACACACACAAACGTTGGTATAAAATTTAAGAAGGTAAGTAAAAAACTTCAGACCCACAATAGGTCGTGTGAAACTACTTAGATTCAAAGCGATGTTAATGTGAGCCAACAATTGTTTAGCTGATGTCTTCTATAAGCAGTAGTGGTGAAATTTGCAGATATTCTTATGTTCTCAGTGAATGGATGTTTCTCCAATTTGCTTTATCATCAGGCATTGTTTTTCAAGAGGCTGAGAGAAATATTGAGAGAGAGAGAGAGATTAGGCTTTCCAGTTCTCCTGTTGCAAATTCTTTTTCATTTTTTTCTGCTTAATGCTGTAGTATGAAATAACATTGTTACTTCAGTATTCTCATATCTGCCTTTGATGTTTTTTCAAGCTGTATAACCAGCACATGACTTTCATCCCAAAAATTGAAACTTCCAGAAATGTGTAAATCAAACAAACAATACAGATCTGAGTTTTCATGAATTTTTATATGTTCCTTTAGCTTGGACTAATTTTTATTCATTGATGATTTCACGAGTTTAATTCACACGGGGCAGGTGATCACTGTGGCAATCTAAATCCGTGCTTTTTTTCTCTTTTTAAAAGCATTTTGGCTTTTGAAGCGTTCTAGGTATTAAAACCAAATTATAGAAGTCAAAAATTGATATTCCTTTTTACCACGATCTTAAGATTTCAAAGGTTTATTTGACAAACTTAGTTAATTCCATTTACCTCTACTGAAAAGAGTAGCTGTTTGCTACAAAAGTACTGCAGGAAAAGAGACCTTAGTATTAGGAAACTTTTGGTAATGTTAAGATGCAGTATTTTCTCAGGCAGAGTTCTAAACAAGTGGAATATATTACTGTACTATCTAGAACAACGAATCTGCAATATGTAAGCTTGTTTCAAGGATGATTTGAAGAGGAAATTGAATGGTACAGGCTGAGATCTAGGTTAAGATAATGATTAAATAATGACGTATTGCATAATTCCTTCTTGCCAAGCATATATTGCCAGTTTAGAAAGCAAGCTTCTTGCTCACTTTATCGTAATGCGTGCACCATTACAAATAAGCATAAAGTGTTAGTTTTTACATGTTCAGATCCACTAATGCATTTCTACTTGTTTATCTTCTCTCATCAATTATTTACTTTTCTTTTAAGCAAACGTTAGACAGCAACTAACTGTAGATAACTGAGAGTGTGGAGTCACTTTTCATGCATAGAGAGTTAAGTTGGTTTTTTAACTCATTGTTACACTTTTATTCTCTGCCTATCCAAAGAGATTGAATTTGTTAAAGCCACAATAAAATGAAATGTCAATCACAATCAACCTGTTAGAAGCTGCTGATCCATTTGCTGAGGATGCTGAGCATGATCATAATGACCTCTGTGTTACAAAACTACTGAATGTTGTGAATCACTCTAATCGATTGCAGTGGGAAACTACCAATTTAATGCAATTTGCTTGATCATCTCCAACTCCGTAGGATGGTATCATCTATCAGGCAATCTGAGGCAGATCTAACAGAACTGAGAAAACCAGACGTTTGATTACTCTGATATTCAAACAAGTTGTTTGATAGAAGTGTTAAACTTTATTCAGCTCAAGTGAAACTCAGTGCATTACAATTTCTTAGCAATAGCTTCCAAGGAATAATTGACACGTCACCATGTCAATGAAATGCACAGAAGCAGCAATTGTAAGTATTTGGCACTACCCCAGTTCACCCTTTGGGTGACTTCTGAATTCTTTCTGAAAACTTTGATGTCTTCTGTCCATTCAGACTCTCCTTCTTATACATATCTTCTAACCAACATATCCAGAGATGTTATTACACACTGCTCGAGTGGGTGGGACTTGGGCCTCCACGCTCAGAGGTAGGGTCACCCCAGCTGCGTCCTAAGAGCTCCTCCCACCTTCTCATATACTTCTGGAAAGATCAAAACTACTGAAGCTCGCTAAATCAATCAGAGGCTTGCACCATCATCTGTGCTGTCCAATCAAAGAAATACTCTGCACATCTTGTCCCTGTTTGCTCAGGTTTCAATCTCTGGGCGCACTGCTATCACTCATTTTGAGAGATGGGGCTGTTATCGTTGTCCCACAATTAAATTTGTCCCCAAATAAATTTGTCATGAGTCATAAAGTCATAGAATTATAGAGGACTACAGCACAGGAAAAGGCCCTTCAGCCCATCAAGTCTGAGCCAGTCAAAAACAACCACCTAGCTGTTGCAATTCAATTATCCAAGAAATGCCTTGGCATCACAAGTACACATCTCAATACTTCTTAAATGTTATGAGGGATTCTGCCTATACCACCCTTAGATTCACACCACCCTCTGAGTGAAAAAAAATCCTCACATCCCTGTTAAACTTACTTAAGTCTATGCCTATTCACTGATCCCTCCACCAAGGGGAAAGGTTTCTTCCAGTTTCCCAGTCTATGCTCCTCATAATTTTATATATCTCAACCATGTACCTTTGCAGTCTCCTCTGCTCCAATTCTATCCATTCTCCCTTCATAACTATAACTCTGCATCCTCTCCAGTATCACTGCATCCTCCCTATAATGTAGATTCGAGAACTGCACACAGTACGCCAATTGTGGCCTAACTAATGTCTTACATTATTCCAACATAATGTCTCTGCTCTTAAACTCTATGTGTCAACTAATTAAGGCAAGTATCCCATCTACCTTCTTCACCAGTTTATCCACGTGCTCTACTATCTTAAGGGACTAATGGACATGCATACCAAGGTCCCTCCGATCCTTGGTGCTTCCCAAGGTCCTACTGCTCATCATGTGTTCCCCCCTTGTTTGTCCTGCCCAAGTGCATCACATTATATTTAGCCAGATTTAATTCCATTGCCATTGATCAGTC
This sequence comes from Ginglymostoma cirratum, assembly GCA_024137785.1. Classification (NCBI taxonomy): domain Eukaryota; kingdom Metazoa; phylum Chordata; class Chondrichthyes; order Orectolobiformes; family Ginglymostomatidae; genus Ginglymostoma; species Ginglymostoma cirratum. The sequence continues at coordinate 9,005,541 of JAHRHZ010000061.1, read as the reverse complement.
TATCTGACCAGCCCATTTATATTTCAATGCAAAAGGCTTAACAGGTAAGGCAGATGAACTCAGGGCTTGGTTACGAACATGGGACTGGGATATCATAGCAATTACAGAGATGTGGCTCAGAGATGGACAGGACTGGCAGATAATGTTTCAGTGTCCAGATGTTATAGGAAGGTTCAAAGGGGAGGGTGGGAGGTTTGACAGTGGCAAGAGAGGAGATTGGCATTTTTGGTTAGGATTAACATTATGGTTATTTCCAGGGAGGATATTCCTGGGAATATGCCTACAGAAGTTATTTGGGTGGAACTGGGAAATGAGGAAGGGATGATCACCTCACAGATCCCTCAATAGTCAGCGGGAAATTGAGAAACAAATTTGTAAGGATATCTCAGGTATCTGTGAGAATAATCGGGTGGTTATAGTAGGGGATCTTAACTTTCCAAACATAGGTTGGGACTGCCATAGTGTTAAGGGCTCGGATGGAGAGGAATTTGTTAAGTGCATATAAGGAAACTTTTTATTCAATATGTGGATGTACCTACTAGAGAAGGTGCAAAACTTGACCTACTCTTGGGAAACAAGGCAGGACAGGTGATTGAGGTGTCAATGGCGGAGCACTTTGGGGCCAGTGGCCATAATTCTACTAGTTTTAAAATAGTGATGGAAAAGTATTGACCGGGTCTAATAAGTTCTAAATTGGAGGAAGGCCAATTTTGATGGTATTAGGCAAGAACTTTCAAACGTTGATTGGGGATGGATGTTCACAAGTAAAGGGATGGCTGGAAAATGGGAAGCCTTCAAAAATGAGGTAACGAGAGTCCAGAGAATGTGTGTTCCTGTTAGGGTGAAGGGTAAGGCTGGTAGGTGTAGAGAATGCTGGGTGACTTGAGAAATTGAGGTTTGGACAAGGATAAGAAGGAAGCCTATGTTAGGTATAGACAGCAGATATTGAGTGATTCTCTAGAAGAGTACAAGTGCAGTAGGAGTGTACTTAAGAGAGAAATCAAGAGTGCAAAAAGGGGACATGAGATAACTTTAGCAAATAGGGTTTAGGATAATCCAAAGGGATTCTACAAATACATTAAGGACAGAAGTGTAACTAGGGAGAGAATAGGGCCCCTTAAAGATCAGCAAGGCTCCCTATGTGTGGAACTGCAGGAAATGGGGGAGAAACTAAATGAATATTTTGCATCAATGTTTACTGTGAAGAAAGATATGGAAGATAGAGAACGTTGGGAAATAAATAGCGACCTCTTGAAAAATGTCCATATTACAGAGGAGGAGGTGCTGGACATCTTAAAAAGCATAAAGGTAGGTAAACCCTTGGCACCTCTATAGGGCGCTTGGGAAGTGATTGCTGGGTACCTTGCTGAGCTATGTGTATCATCGATAGCCATAGGCAAGGTGCTGGAAGACTGGAGGTTGACTAACATGGTGCCACTATTTAAGAAAGGGCGTAAGGAAAAACCCAGGGAACTATGGAGTGGTGAGCCTGACGTGGGTGGTGGGAAAATTGTTGGATGGAATCCTGAGGGACAGGATTTACATGTATTTGGTTGGGCAAAGATTGATTAGGGATAGTCAACATGGCTTTGTGCATGGGAAATCCTGTCTCACTAACTTGATTGAGGTTTTTGAAGAAGTAACAAAGAGGATTGATGAGAGCAGAGTGGTGGATATGATCTATATGGACTTCAGCAAGGCATTTGACAAGGCTCCTCATAGTAGTCTGGTTAACAAGTCTAGATCACACAGAGTAGAGGGAGAATTACCTATTTGGATACAGAACTGGTTTGAAGGTACGAGACAGAGGGTGGTAGTGGAAGGTTGCTTTTCAGACTGGAGGCCTGTGACCAGTGGTGTGCCACAAGGATTTGTATGTGATCAGAGGAGACATGTTTAGTAAGTTTGCAGATGACACAAAAATTGGAGGTGTAGTGGACAGCCAGGAAGGTGACTTTAGAATACAACAGGATCTTGATCAGATGGGCAAGTGGGCTGAGGAGTGGCAGATGGAGTTTCATTTTAATAAATGTGAGGTGCTGCATTTTAGACAGGCAGATTTGGGCAGGACTTATATACTTATATACTTAGTGGTGGGGAGTGTTGCTGAACAAAGAGACCTTGGAGTGTAGGCTCATAGTTCCCTGAAAGTAGAATGGCAGGTTAGATAATAATGTGTATAGGAAGTCACAGCACATGGAGAGAAACTTCAGAAAACTGCAAGAGCTGGTGGTACCTGTGCACAAAATGCAGAAAGCTAGTGCACAGGTGTAGCACGTAATTAGGAAGGCAAATGGAATATCGCCCCTAGTTTCAAGGTGGTTGAGGTATAAGAGTAAGGAATTCCTCTTGCAACTGCACAAGGTGCTGGTGAGACCACATCTGGAGTACTCTGAGCAGTTTTGGTGCCCTTTAATAAGGGAAGATATCGTTCCATTGGAGGCAGTCAGGGAAGGTTCAGTAGGATGATAGCACATAGAACATAGAACATAGAACAGTACAGCACAGGACAGACCCTTTGGCCCACGATATTGTGTTAACCTATTATCCTACTAAGATCAATCTATTCTGCATACCCTACATTTTACTATCCTCCATGTGCCTATCCAAGAGTCGTTTAAAAGTCTCTAAAGTATCTGACTCCACTACCACTGCCGGCAACACATTCCACATGCCCACCACTCTCTGTGTGAAGAACCTACCTCTGATATCACCCCTATACCTTTGTTCAATCACCTTAAAATTACGCCCCCTCGTAATAGTCATTTCCACCCTGGGAAAAAGTCTCCGGCTATCCACTCTATCTACGCCTCTCATCATCTTCTACACCTCTATTAAGCCACCTCATGAAAAAAGCCCTAGCTTCTTCAACCTTTCCTCATAAGACATGCCCTCCAGTCCAGGCAGCATCCTGGTAAATCTCCTTTGCACCCTCTCTAAAGCTTCCACATCTTTCCTGTAATGAGGTGGCCAGAACTGAACACAATATTCCAAGTGTGGTCTAACCAGAGTTTTATAGAGCTGCAGCATAACCCCATGGCTCTTAAACTCAATTCCACTGCCAACGGAATCCAGTACACCATATGCCCTCTTTACAACCCTATCGTCTTGGGTAGCAACTTTGAGGGATCTATGGACTTGGACCCCAAGATCCCTCTGTTCCTTCACACTGCTGAGAATCCTGCCATTCACCCTGTATTCTGCTTTCAAGTTCGGCCTTCCAAAATGAATCACTTCACACTTTTCTGGGTTGAATTCCATCTGCCACTTCTTTGCCCAGATCTGCATCCTGTCAATGTCCTGTTGTAACCTACAACAGCCCTCCACACTGTCCACAACTCCACTAACCTTCGTGTCATTGGTAAACTTACTAACCCACCCTTCCCCGTCCTCCTCCAAGTCATTTATAAAGATCACAAAGAGCAGAGGTCCCAGAACAGATCCCTGCGGCACACCACTGGTCATCGAGCTCCAGCCTAAATACTTTCCATCTACTACCATCCTCTGTCTTCTATTGGACAGCCAGTTTTGTATCCAGACAGCCAAATCTCCCTGAATCCCATGCCTCCTTACTTTCTGAATGAGCCTACCGTGTGGAAACTTATCGAATGCCTTGCTAAAGTTCATATAAACTAGATCCACTGCTCTACCTTCATCGTATCTCACATAGGAGGATTGTCTGATCAGTAAAGATTAAACTGGTTGGGACTCTACTCACTGGAGGTTAGAAGAATGAGAGGTAATCTCATTGAAACATATAGGATTCTTTACACACTTGATGGGTGAATGCTGAGAGGATGTTTCCCCTCATGAGAGTCCAGGACCAGAGGGCACAGTCTCAGAATTCAACTTAATAGTGAGAAGAGGAGGAATTTCTTCTCCCAGAGGGTTATGTATCTCTGGAACTCCTTGCCACAGAGAGCTGTGTGGTTAGGGCCCTTGTGTGTATTTAAGGCTGAGATAGATAGATTCTTCATCAGTAGGAAAATCAAAGGTTATGGGGAAAGGGCAGGAAGTGGACATGAGGAATGTTGGGACAACAAGGTGTAGAGCTGGATGAACACAGCAGGCCAAGCAGCATCAGAGGAGCAGGAAAGCTGATGTTACGGCTCTAGACCCTTCTTCAGAAATGGGGGAGGGGAAGGGGATTCTGAAATAGGGAGAAAGGGGGAGGCGGATAGAAGATGGATAAAGGAGAAGATAGGTGGAGAGGAGACAGACAAGTCAAGGAGGCGGGGTTGGAGCCAGTAATGGTGAGTGTAGGTGGGGAGTTAGGGAGGGGATATGTTGGTCCAGGGAGGACGGACAGGTCAAGGGATGCAGCTAGTAGGTAGGAGATGGGGGAAATGTTGGAACAGCCATGATCCTATTGAATAGTGAAGCAGGCTCTAGTGGAGTTGAATGGCCTACCCCGTTCCGATTTCTTATGGCCTTGTTGTCATGCAAATGAGTTTCCTGTAGTCCTCAACACAGTCGGACTTGAAGGCCAGGAGGGTCACAAGTTGCTTCTACACTGACCTCTGACATATTTGACCTTATTCAGATGCCATGCAATTAAAATAGAAAATTGCAAGTGTGATGGGATTGCAGGAAACATGTCAGCTCACCACCTCCAACTGCATCACCCATGAAAGGATGATGTTCTGAGATAATTACAGTCCAATGTGAGAGAAAAACATCTCTACCCTCTTGAGCAGTCTATGAAATCTTGGTTCACTTTTCCTTCACAGAGATTATTGAGATCAATTTGTAATATCAATGACGCGCTGAGTTGTGGAAATGATGATGTTGGGGTGAAATTACTCTGAATTTGGCAATTCTACATAGGGTTGGAGCTGAAATAGGATGGGAAGGCACGGACTACTGTGTTATCTACTCTAGATTTTGTCATTGTTTTTTTTCTTTCAGAATTTTTTGGATTAACTCAAAGGCGTTAGTTGGTTTCTCCCTGCAATTCCAAATCTAGACTGAAAGCTGAATTCTTAATTTTTGGCTGAGCGTCAGTATTATTGAGTTTCACAGAGGGTTATACTCCATGGGCTTAATGAGTTTTCTGGTTATGCTATGCCAAAACTACCTTATTAACGACCTATCCCCGTCTATTATGGCACTCCTCTGACCCAATTCTAACCCCATCATACAGCCCGCTGTTCCCAGAAGAACACGCCACTTACCAGATATTTGCCAAAAGACCAGGATGCCTGATGCCTGCTCTATCTATAAATGGCTGTCATGCTCCTGGATGGGAATAGGAATTGCGAAGCTGCTTGCTCGATAACGGACTATCATTCTGGAAACTTCAGACCAGGGAAATACGGTACCACAGATTCTCCAACAGAGGCTTAGAAGTCCTGGTGTCTGGGGTGGCCTAAGGGAAGTCTTTCAGCTTCCTGGAGGATCAGTACATGAGGCCATGCTACCAGGTCCTGACAACCTGGTCTGCGGTCATAACTTGGGTCAGTGTTGTTTCTAAAGTGTGGATGAATGGCCAGTTGTAATGGAAGAAAATCAATAACCTCCTCCTTTCTGCCAGGGTAAGTGATAGACTCTTCTATCTGGTACCTCACACTCACTCTGTCATTGCTATTGCACCCCCACCCCATTTCCCAACAGGGCTCATGTTCTCACCTCTCACAATTTACTTCATTCATTCTCATCATCGACTCCCAAGCCCCTACTCTAGTAACCCTGCATGGCCTCTGCACTGCCTACTCACTCAATCACTCACTCACTCACTCACTCGCTCACTCACTCACTCACCTTTTACTCACCTGCACCTGCAATGACAGCCAATTTCACTTCACTCAATCTTTCCCCTTCTCTCATTAAAGGAGAAAACATTCTACAATAAGACAGAAAGATCCAGGACAGGTGAAGGGTGCTTGACAATATGCTCATCATCATTTACCAAAAGAGAAAAATGGCTCCTGCAGGAAATGATCAGATCCGCTCCTGCGGGGGCGCCAGAACATTCATGTCCCGCTAACAGGGTAAATACTATTCTTCATTTCCCTGCAACTCTCACATTAACCCTGCTATCACTGTCATTCATCATTGTTCTATGATCAATTCCATATTGTTTAATTTCCTTATCTCTTTGCTGTTTAAGTTTTTCTTTATGTTATTTTTTATTTTTCCTCGCTTTTCATTATGCCATACTTTTTTTGGCACACAAATCTTTTCAGTTCTCTTTCCCTCACTGAGTCAAGACTTTTCATTTTCTACCTGTACATTAGCTAATTTGAGCTGTGACATCTGTATGTCAGGGTTCCCATCTTTCAGTTCTGAATTTTGGATAATCACACAAAGCATCTCCTCCTTATGACATCTTTCTTTTGCTTCCATTTTCAAAAGGTCTGCTGTCTTGGTTTAGCTTTAATTCAAGATTTCAAATGATCTAGTTGTAGCTTCCACTTCCAGAAACATTCTGCAACATTCAAAGCCATCTTCAAAATCCATGCCATTGTCTTCATCACAACTATATTATGTCCAAAACATCTACATAACCTTACTTTAGAAAGAAGGATACAGATTCCTGTTAAGTTCAGGGAATTCATATCCCAATGAGCCTCCAGTTGTTTAGATCCCTTCTGATCTTTCTACAGGACAAACCAGTTTCCTGATGAAAATCTGTCTTGATACATCAGATTTTGAGTTTCTTTTCAATTTAACATGATGTTCTTTCATGGAATCATAGGCGCACAATGTAGCACATTTGTTTTTAACAAAAAGCAGAAGTTTATTGCATAAACTAAAATAGAAAAAACTAAAATATTCATGTATAACACAACCCGAAAGATTTTGAAAAACATAAGAGACCAAATCCTATCTATCCCAAATCTATCACTTTACAGTACTCAATTACCAGAGACACTTCACTTCTCAATCACATCTGTAGGTTTAACTTTACTGTTTCTTTCAATTCCTATTTTTGAGAGGCTGCCAGTCTTTTCCTTTATTATTCACATAACTGTGCTTAAATGTTTTTAGCTTCAAATAATGCTTATGGGTTTTTTTTAACAAACCACTTCTGATCTGGAATTTTCAAATGAAAATATTTAGGCTGTGATAAACTATTACCTCACTGTTCTGAACTAACTCCTCTCTCCAGGAGAAGCTGTTTTCACATCTGATCCGAGTCAGGCCCTCTATAAATTGAATTAACAGCTTTCCAATCTCTGGATTTTCCCCATGCAAAAAACAACTTGATTCTTATAACCAAGTGAAGATGACATCTTTCAATATTTGCCCTCTGCCATAATAAGCTTCCACGGTACAACAATATTTCCATCATTACACCAACATTTACATTATTACTTCAGTCATTTGAAACTTTGACAGATGCTGGTTTAAAATCATGGCTCCAGAAAGATGGACAAGTTAATTATTAAACTCCTTTCTACATACAGACCAAAGCACACATGCTACTCGTTCAATGTCCAAACTCTGAAATATTTGACATTAATGTATATAAATCACCCATGTTGCATCACAAAGTGAAGTGCTGAATTGTATTCTAGGTCGTTCTGAGATATGCCATATGATGTCACACGGCTAGTGCTTTTTCCAATGCCAACTTTTGTAGATGGACAGTGCTGGCAGTGGCTACCCATGGAGTGTGACCTGAAATTCTGGGGAATGTTGAGCAACAGCCCAGCACCTGTTCTGGCTTTCTGTGAATTTGAGCTAACTAGTTTCTCATGGGTACTTTGGGGAACAACAACATGCATTAAAATATGGTGGCGTTAGGCAATAACGAGAAGTGAATGCATGCGTGGGCCCTCACCACTTGCTAGTGGGTTTCTCATCAAGTTGTAATCACCAGTCAAGCAATGGAAACACACTCTCACAGAAACACTGCAAACAGCAGCTAGGCAGGGCTGCAGTTCTTCAGTTTCACAGTTTGAGTCAGTCTGCCAATTTCACTGAAATGGCAGTGGCTGCTGAACTTCCTCTTTGTTGATTCTGGCACATTGCAGAGATCTCCAGAAACCTGTTTGCTGTTAAATCACCTTTTAATTGGGAAAGTAAATATTGAAAATACCAGAAAACTTCGCTGGTGCTTCCTGCTCACTAAAATTAATCTGTTTTACACCTGGACAAGTCCCTGACACAATGCCACATTCTGGGCTTTAATCCTGCCATCCCTGACAGTAAAATAATTTCCTTTGTGTTAATATAATGTAGACTCAACTTCAAATTGTTGTCAATCCTACACAGTAATACTCGTGCAAGATTTTTGAATTGGACAAATAGCAGTTTGACTTTATAACATCTGCTGTGTCATTGAAACTGGTTTGAAGGCAGTTTGTTCATGACAAAACTCAGATATGTTGGTCCAACATCTTTCTGAAAAGGTGATCCACAAATTGGCATTTTTATTATAAAGATACCATTAATACTTTGCTTTCTTCACAGTTATTAATGTCTGATTATTTCAATAATTAATATTTGACTGTTCCAGTTATTAATAACTGACTTATTATTATTTTCTTTGCATCAGGACTTCTAATGAATAACACTTACTGTTAGAAGTTCAGGCACACTGTATATTCTCATTACATACATGTTTTTGGCAAATATTGCTGAAGTGAAAATGATTGGAAAGTATTTCTGGAGATCTCCTTGCATTCCTTCATTAAATAAGAGGAGAATTTGTGCTCCACTGTAACTGATAATCAGCTGATGAAACTGTAGGAATGTCTAGACTTGTAACATGCAATTAGCGCAGAGGAGCAAACTCACCACATTTCTGTCGCTTGGTTTCCCCGAAGCGGACGCTTGGGGACCGCTTTGCAGAACACCTGCGCTCAGTTCGCAACAAACAACTGCACCTCCCAGTCGCGAACCATTTCAACTCCCCCTCCCATTCCTCAGACGACATGTCCATCCTGGGCCTCCTGCAGTGCCACAGTGATGCCACCCGAAGGCAGCAGGAACAACAAATCATATTCAGCCTGGGAACCCTGCAGCTCAATGGTATCAATGTGGATTTCATAAGCTTCAAAATCTCTCCTCTCCCAACTGCATCCCAAAACCAGCCTAGCTCATCCCCGCCTCCCTAACCTGTTCTTCCTCTCACCTATCCCCTCCTCCTATCTCAAGCCCCACCCCCATCTCCTATCTACTAACCTCATCCCGCCCCCTTGACCTGTCCATCCTCCCTGGACTGACCTATCTCCTCCCTACCCCCCCACCTACACTCACCTTTACTGGCTCCATCCCCGCCTCTTTGACTTGTCTCCACCTCTCCACCTATCCTGTCCTCTATCCATCTTCTATCCGCCTCCCCCCTCTCCCTATTTATTTCAGAACCCTCTTCTCCTCCCCAATTTCTGATGAAGGGTCTAGGCCCAAAACGTCAAGCTTTCCTGCTCCTATGATGCTGCTTGGCCTGCTGTGTTCATCCAGCTCCACACCTTGTTATCTCATTGTGCATTCCCTTGTTTTTATTAATTCCTGCGATGTGGGTACCACCACTTGTTGCCCATCCTGAATTACTTTTGAATGGAATGGGTTTCTGGACCATGGCAGAGAGAATTTAAGAGTTAATCATGTTACAGTGGACCTGGAGTTGGCTGAACCTGACATAGGTTGCAGATTTTCTTCCCAGATGAAAAGGAAATGAGTGAATATCGGAATATAAAGGATATTCGTGAACCAGATGGAATTTTACAATAATTGACCGCAAATTGATGGTTACTGATGACAATGTTGTAAAAGTTGGTGCCTTTCAGCACATGCTCAAGAGAGAACAGGTAGAAGATGATACTTATTCCAGCAAATGTTTAAGGGCTGGTTTTTAATTGGTAAGTGATTGGTAACATTGGTGATTTTGCGGTAGTGGTTAAAGGTGCAAAGTAACATTGGATATTTGTGATGGGGGAAAGAAATTGTTTGGCTGTGCATGGAAGTACTTCTGGATATCATAGAGTCCCTACAGTGTGGAAGCAGGCCATTTTGCCCACCAAGTGCACACTGACTCTCTGAACACATCCTTGTAACCCTGAATTTCCCACGGCTAATCCACCTAGCCTGCACATCCCTGGACACTTTACCATGGTCTACCCATCCGACCTGCACATCTTTGGACTGTGGGAGGAAACCGGAGCACCCAGAGGAAACACACGCTGACATATGAAGAAAGATAATAAGAGGGACCAGTTTCTGATTCTTTTATGGTGCAGTGTAGTGTCATTATCTCTGAGCTAAAAGGCCGGGGTTCAAGTCCCCCTTGCTCAAGAAGCTTGTTTATAACATATCTGAACAGGTTGCTTTAAAAAAAAACAGTTCTGAGGAAGGGTCACTGGACACATTAATTCTGTTCTCTCCTCCACAGATGCTGCCAGACCTGCTGAGCTTTTCCAGCAACTTTGTTTTTGTTCCTGATTTACAGCATCCGCAGTTCTTTTGGTTTTTGTTTTAAAAAAACGCCTGGTTTCCCCCACTAAATGAGGTATTTTAGGAAGTGGGAAAGAGAAAATGAGTGTTTGTGTGAACTAATAAGTATAAATAAACAATCTTTGGAAGACAGACTGACTTCTATTTCAGAGGGTAGCTCAGTTGGCTGGATGGCTGGTTTGCAATGCAAAGTGACACCAATAGCGTGGGATCAATTCACTCACTTGCGGAGGTTACCATTGAAGGACTCTCCTTCCTGAGACATGGTGACCCTTAGATTAAACCACCACAGGTTGTCTCTTTCTAATGAGAGAGCAGTCCTATGGTCTGGTAAGGCTATGGTAATGTTACTTCAGTATGTGGCTGAGAAGTAGCTCAACTAGCTTTCAAATCCAGATCTGTTAATTGAACTTAATTGAATGTAAATTCAGAGGCTACTGCAGTGCGATTGTGAGCTCATGTCAAACCTAGGCGAATAGCTTGGGCTGCTGCATGACTACGCTAGTGATATTGCCACTACATTACTGTCACCCCAGTTCCCAATGTGGTGGTCAGCTGCTGTCTATATGAGATATGTACATGCACAGTACTATTAGATGGAGAATTCCAGAATTATATTTTCTGTTATTTTGGCAGGGCCATTACTCCTTTTAAAACTTTGAGAAAATAATTTGAACTGTTATAATATGAAGCTAGTATGTCCCCATGTAATTTCAGCAACTCATTGAACAATAAAGAGTAGGAAAAAAGGATTTTAGGAACACAACTTGAATCATCTTACCATTTATTCCAGGAAATTAATAAGGGTCACAGGCTCTATTAAAGGTCAAATGGGTAGAAAAACAACTATGGGGTAAATAATATTTTTTGGCTAAGTGACAGTTTCATTGAGTCTTTGAAGGATTTTTGTTGCTTTGAGGCCTATTTTATCAAGCTACTTAGCCTAGTCTTAGGGTGCCCATCTTGCCCAACTCTAGTCCCATTCATGCATCATTCCTGGAAGAACTTGCCACTCACTGGACATCTGCCAAAAGACCAGCATACCTTATGCCCGTGCCATATTTAAAGGCCAGCTGTGCACATGGAAGAGCACTGACCTTACAAAGCAGCCCAACCTGGTAATGGTCATTTACTTGAAAGATTCCAGTGAAGGGAAGGGTAACATTGCGATTCTGGAATTCCTGGCTCAGCGGTTTGGCACAGAGCAGGTGCACCATCTTCCCAGTGGAGAGGAGAGGCAGAGGACTCCTTGACATCAGATGATGTTAGCACCAAAGTCACCGCCACAGTCAGTGAATGCAGGAAGAAGATCAGAGACTTTTCTGCTCTGCCAGGGTAAGTACCACACTCTTATTTTTGCTTCCTCACACTCATTCTATCTTTGCTACTGCACGCACCTCCCACCAAGCTCTGATATTGATGGATGTGGTCATAACTATTTTATTCCCATTGCGTACATTTGATTTCTAGCACAATCAAAGGTGATAACGGATGTTCTTTGGGCAGTGATTTCCAGTCTCTCCCTCCATGTGTCAGTGGGGCCCTGCATATTCGGATGCCGTTTTTGAAAACCTTTCTGTAAACCGCATAGGTTTTCACCTCACCAGGTCCTCCAGCTACCCATCCACATCAGTCTGCTCCTGCCAACCCTCTACATCCCCTCTCCCAGCTCCTGACATATGAGGTGAACATGCCACCTGTGGTCAGACATTGTTTCCTGACACCTTGAAGAGTGGGTGCTCCTAGTAATGGATGAAAACACCTCCTGCATTACCCCAATTTCAGCCATGTTTTATGTATCTCCCCTTTATAAATATAGCTACTCACCGTCAGAATTGTCAGCCCCCTTCCACGCAGCAGCCTTCAATCCCGATAAACGTGTTCCTGAACTTCCTTTCCACGGAATCACCCTCCCCTTGTCTCCTCCACTCCCCTCCTTTCTCCGTGTTTCTCTGGATGGATTCAGTAGACTGGCAGTTGCTAATCCCCTGGTCTGGTTCTGGAGGCCGTCCATGACTTACTGCCTTAGGACCCTCTTGACTGTCGGTGTCTCCATAGACTTCTGTGAGGAATAGTCTGCTAAGACTTTGAGATGTAGTTGTCCACTTGCTGAACATGCTGTGTGCTTGCTGCAAATGGTATAGGTGTGAGCTCGACATAGTGTGGTGCCATACAGGGCACTTTGCTTGAAGACTACTGACCAGTAAGTCCAGCTGCCTGGTTGTGTGACTGAACTAATGAGCACAGCAAAACAAGGCAAGGCAAGACAGCAATGATGTAAGCATGCTGGTAAACTCTAAGATAGCAAATGCAAAAAGAATAAGTGAGCAGCCCTGAAATGCAAATGAGGAGCAGGAAAGTCAATGTCCTGATGAAGGGTTTTTGCCCGAAACATTGGCTTTCCTGCTCTTTGGATGCTGTCTGACCTGCTGTGCTTTTCCAGCCTCACACCTAGTGACTCTGGCTTCCAGCATCTGCCGTCCTTATTGTCTTCAAGCCCTGAGATTCAGCCTAGTCCAATCCTTTCGTTTGTTGTCTGTTCCTGTGCGCAAAGTGTCCATGTAACAGCCTTTCAATGATATTTGCCGGTGTGCCCTGCAATGCAAGTCAGTACTTCTTTAGGATCCTGCAAGTAGATCGGAGAGATACCAGGAAGATCTTGATGCCGATGTACGTGGATAGAGAGTGCATGAAGCTGGTGTCCATGAGTTGTGCCCTGTTATGCTGTTGTAGGTGAACAACTTGCAGGATCTTCACAGTCAGCCATGAGCTGGCATTGCTGGGTTCCTGCACTGAATTCCATGACTCAAATCTTGGCTTCTAGTTTTCTTACAGCCAATGATAGAATGAGAAGCTGCATGCTAATAAGGTGAGAGGTGCAGTTCTTAAGGTTGTTAACGAACAATAATCTATTTATCCCAATCCAGTTCGCTTCTCCCTGTAATAATTTCACTTTGATGCCCCAGACTGAGTTAAAAGATGCAACGAAATGTTCTTGGTGTTGAGATAGGCCTCACTGGATTTTTTACATAACTCTGTCACAGTTCTCCGTTTAACCCACAGTGCCAAATAAGATTGCATCCTATATTTTATGTTGGTGCGATTTTCCTTTAAGAATTAGGCTTCTCCGAAAAGTTTCTTGCATCTTCTTTCCTGTTATTGATCATGTGAAAATGTTTGGCTGGTTAAACAAAAGGAGTCTAGCAGAAGTTAATTATAGGGGTTCCTGTGTGTGGTTTTGTGTTCAGAGGTTTGAGTTTAGTTTTAGAACAAGCTGGCTGAATTGTCAGGTTGGAGTTGAAATGTTCACTTGGGTTTCTCTCTCCACATATGCTGTCAGGCTTGCTGAGTTTCCCCAGCATTCCCTGTTAGACTTCTTGGACAGCTGAGTTGAGAAGAGAGGCAGTGAGAAAGAGAGTGACAGAGACACAATTAATAGAGTAAAAACTTCATAATTGAAGACGTTTAGAATAGGATAAATTTTGACCTGGGGTTGCTTGTGTCAAATGGGGAATAAACAATAATGGAAGGTTTGATCTGAAGGGACAACCTTACTGTAAGTAAGTGGAAAACCCAATAAATCTCAATCCTTGTATGAATCTTTAGGTCAGTAATTAGACCAAGTGGTTTAAACTTCCAATTTTAGATAAGCATCTGAGTACAGTTTTTGGGGGCAAATTGTTGTTGAAAGAAATTTGAGTTAAGAATTTTGTTCCAAGTATGGGTAACAGTTCATTGTCCTTTCACTATTTTTCAAGCAACCAACTTGTGAAAACAGAGTGTCATTATCAACAGTCAAGTTCTTTGGATTTTGTGTAGAAAAATTCTAACATTTAAAATTATTCTTTTTAGTAAATACCTGGAGTTTCAGATTTTCGAACATCATAATTTTACTGACCTTGATTAAAATTATAACAGTTGAGTATAATAGTTTATTTCTTTTCACATTTTCAGCTGAAAACCTTACATAAATCATTTGTAAAAAAAAAACATATCTGTTGAAATTAAGAACTGCATAATAGATGACAGAATCACAGACATATTTCAGCACAGAAAGAGGCCATTCGACCTATCATGTCTGCGCCAGCTATTCAAATGAGCATTATTACCTATGTGCCAATCTCCTGCTTTTATACCATTCCTTTACTTGAATATTTCAATTCAAGTAATCATCCAATGCCCTATTAAATGCCTCATTTGATCTTGCCTCAACCACAATTTCAGACAATGCATTCGATACCCTAGCTGCTCAGTGTGAAAAAGCTTTTCCTTGCATCATATTTGCCTCATTTTCAAATCACTTTAAGTCTGCGCCTACTGGTTCTTGAAGTGTTTGCCAGTGGAAACAGTTTCTCCCTGTACTCTATCAAACCTGATCATGATTTTAGAAACCTTTGTCAGATGTTTTCTTAGTTTTCTTTTCTCCAAGGAGAGCCATCATTCTTACTTCAATCCTCCTGGTGTGAAATCTCTCAATCCTGCACTATTTTTGTAAATTGCTTCTGCATTCTTTCCAATACATTCACATCCTTCTTATAATGTGGTACCCATACAATACACAATATGCCATCTGAGGTCCATCCAGTGTCTTATACAAGTTCAAGATTACGTCCGTGCTCTTGTACTCTAAGTCATGAAACTAAAGATTTATTGCTATAATAAATCTTGTCTTCTAGGTACCTTAATATTTGAGGTTTTATACATCTAATAAAGTAAATAAAAACTAGACAGAAAATGACTAACCAAGAAACATTGATAGATGGAACATAATGACTAGCTCGGAAATAATGACTCTTAAGAAATAATGACTAAGTGAGAATTATTTACAAGGCAGTAACCTATAACCTGCAAGAATTCAATAAAGTTATTGCATCATACTAGTGCTGATCTGCATTGTTGGATAGACACAGCAGTGGCACTCTTTCTATTATTTCTGTTAAATTTGATCTGACTAGATGCATTTCTCAGTCATTTGTTGATTAACAAATCTCCTTACATTGTAACCACAAAAGAGTATTACTTAGCTAGCACAGTGCTCAATCACAGCACATGCTGTTGCAGGTTTAGAATGATATTGGTGATTGCAACAGTACTCAGAACAAAATGAAACCAGATGTGTTAGGCCTCATCTTCAGTCCTGAGTCATATATCTTGACTTTGATATGACAACAAATGCAAATTAGTTTTAATCTAGAATGGGATAAGATATGGTCATTTTGAGACTGACAAATGTAATGCAACTAATCATTAAATGTGACCATATTATCTTCTCAGTTTGACTATTTTTGGGGGCATTATTTCATGACTATAACTAAATTGTACTCTTAAAAGACTGCACGCTAGTTTTCATAGCATGATGCATGACGGTAAACAGCAAGTAGTTATTTCTCAATAAAATTACGGTAACTATTTGTGGGGCAGATAGCTGAACTCATCGCTCACGTTAAGGTTCAACATCAGCCACATCCGATGGAATGCAGAGAGCACATTAGCCATTTTCAGAAAGGGAGACCAATTTGGTAAGGGTATGTACAGACCAGTTAGCATATAGGAATATAAATTAGCAGTTGACCATTCAGCACTCTGTGCCTGTTTCAGCATTCAAAAAAATTATTGCCAATATGGAGCTTAACTCGATCTAAATACCTTGGCTTCTCAGTCCAGCCGATTATTTTTTCACCTGAAATTTAAATGTATTAAGTCAACTAATACCTTTTGTTGGAAATATTTTCACACTTCAACCACTTCTGTGAAAAGTAATGAGAAAAACTTTCAAATTTCTCTCTTGCTTGGTCTAACTCTGATTCTAAGGTTGCATAAAAGTCTTATGCAGCTACACCAGTGGAATAAGTTTAGATGCATCTTTCCTATCAATTCCTTTCCAAATTGAGAACCAGGAGATTTTGATTTAAAGTGGTAAAAGCTTTGTGATGAAGAACAACATTTTTGAGCTGCCAATGGTTACAATCTGGAATATGTTGTTTAAAAAAGTGGTGGAGGTAGCTTTAATCCAGGTTTTGTGAAAGTGATGGGATAATAACTTGAAGGAAAAAATGTTCCGGACTAGTGGAAAAGTTGGGGAATGGGACTAAGTGGGTTGATCTTGCAGAGAACCAGTCTAGACACAATGGGGTGAATGGCCCCTTGTGTTGGAACTATAGAATTGTTCAATGGTTTTTACTCTTGTTGTGTAAAATAATTAGTATCTGAAAGGTATGATTAACATCATGAGATAAACTCCACTATCAGGCTACAAAAGGCGATTCCTGGGAGGAGCTAACTAGTGTGTACGTTACCTGCATTTAGTTTCATGTCAGTTAGTTTAAGCCCTCAGTCCTTTCCAAAGACATTGTAACCTGGAATACCTATCCCCAAAACAGATTGGCTCAATGATGGCCACAATATCATAAACTTGATGGATACTTCTAAGTTGGCTGTTTTATTTCTTATGCTTTGTTTTCAGTCTTGGTCAGGGTACACTTGTTGGCAGTAATTGCTCTGCCTTATGGCGTGTCAGAAAGGTTGGGAACGGGGTCTTGAAGCTGGTTATAGTGGCTGACTTTCATTTTCTGTTTCAGGTTGGTAATCCATTACTAGGGGAGTGCCACAGGAATGGCTGTTGGCACCTCAACTATCTACTGTCTACATTCGTGACTTGGAAGAAGGATCACATTTATAGCAGCTAAATTTGGTGATGACACAAAAGGCAAGTAAATTGTCAAGAGGACCTAAAGAGTCTACAAAGGGATTTGGATAGGTTAGTGAGTGAGAAAAATATTGAGAGATGGACTAGAATGTGAGAAAATGTGGTCAGAAAGCCTGGCTCAGGGTTTCTGCACTGCATCAAAAAATTTAAATAGAACACTGAAATATAAAAAAAAAACAGAAGTTGCTCGAAAAGCTCAGCAGGTCTGGGAGCATCTGTGAAGAGAAATCAGAATTAACGTTTTTGGTCTGGTGACCTTCCTCAGACCGGACTTGAAATGTTAACTTTGATTTCTATTCACAGATGCTGCCAGATCTGCTGAGCTTTTTCAGCAACTTCTGTTTTTGTTTCTGATTTACAGCATTCACAGTTCTTTTGGTTTTTACTAAAATATAAAGCATTCAATAAAGCATTGTATATAAAGCTCACACTCCCCATTCACCTAATTCATGCCAACTCCTGTGACCTAATGGTCTCTACCCATTTCCCATGGCTCCTCATAATCCTAATACCACTTTATGTCCCTTTACGATTCAGTCATGGCCTCCAATATCCCTATGTCACCCGATGCCCTCTACTTTTCATCCCCTGTCATATGCCCATATCATCTTAGTGCCATCTATTCCAACCTGTAGTTCCCCCTTCACTTACCAACCTGTTTATATCCCGTCATATCCAGGCTTACATGATAAAAAATAAAGTTCTATTCCTTAAAGTGCTGGTTTTCAGACTATTGATAAAAGCACTCTTGTTCTTAACAAAGAAAGCACATTTTGAGAGCTGTTAACGAGTTTGGTGCTTCTTGACAAGTTCTTTCACAGCTTTACAATTTCAAGAAATTTATGCTCCATTTAGGTGCAACCCTAAATACTATTAACAATCCCAAAGAATCCTAACCCCCAAAGATGACCCAGGAACATATCAACAGCGATACCTTACCTCTCTAGGGAATGACCTCGATATCCAAAGGAATATACAAAAGTTTGAACTGAGTTCAATTCTAGCCTCTGGCAATCGGTTGTATGGAATTTGCATGTTTTCCCCGTGTCTGCCCGGGTTTCTGTTGGGTGCTCGGCAGGTTAGGAGGAGTGGCCATGTTAATTTGCTCCATTGTGTCCAGGGTTGTGTAGGCTAGGTGGGTTAGCCATGGTAAATGTGGAGTCACAGGAAGAGGGTGTGGGGCTGGATCTCTGTGCTTTTTGGAAAGTGGGTGCAAACATGATGGGCCAAATGGCCTCTATTTATACTGTTGGTACTCTATTCTATGATATAGCAAAGTATGCCACATTTACCAGATTCAATGTTACAGGGAGACTAAAATCCCACTACAGTAGAAGGAAGCAGCAGTTGCCTCTATAAAGCCTGTCTGCATGAAAACGTGAAGTAATGTGATTTGGACTCATGAGTTGAGTATTTTGGACCACTTTTTCCAAATTGGAGAGGGATTCCATCATGATGAAATTTTGGGCCTCAGTTTAAACGTGAGGTAATTTGCCATTCAAGACTGAGATGAGAATTTCTTTTTCTGAGGTTTGTGAGCCTGTGGAATTCTCTTCCCCAGGCAGAAGTAGAGGAGGAAGTCATTGAATATTTTCAAGACTGAGTTAAAAATTTTTTTGATTGTCAAGGAGGTAAAGGTTATAGGAGTCTGACAGGAAAATTAAGTTTAGGCCACAGTCCAAATAGTCACGTCTTGTCAAGTGGTGGACCAGACTTGAGGGATCATTGGTGTGATCATGTTCTTAGTTCTTAAGTTCTAGGAACTGTGGAAGAACAAACAGATTTGGATGCCCATGTTTACAAATCACTAAAAGCTGGTGCATGTGTACCAACACCATTCAAAAACTGAACACAATTTTAGTTTTTATTTCATGAGGTTGTGGGATTAATAGGATGGGGGAGTGAGTTTGCAGGAAAGGCTAGTTGTAATAATGGGAAAATGATGATTTGGTTTTACAGAGCCTTGGTTGGACCCTATTTGTAGCAATGGGTTCAACTCAAGAGGATGTGTCCTATCTAGGAAATATTGAGCTTGGTACAAATTTACTGGGACAATACTGGGGCTGGAATGCTTTAATTATGAGATTTCATCCATTTTGCATTCATACATTTGAGTAAAGCCCCAAAATGAATCCAGATATTGCAATTCAATGTGCCCTTTGCTTCCATTGCATTCAGAGTGTAAGTTTTGGCCACTCAAAATACATTTATGTCTGGCTCCATATGCTAACTGGATAAATAAGATGGCAGTAAAATGTTTGGATCTCGAGCATCTGTTTGTGGTGGTAGAGACTCCAAATTTCTTTCCAGCATTTGGTGCGCCAGGAATCTTGCTTGACATTACTCTTTGCCATTGGTGTGTGTTGGAAGCTTGATTTCCCAACCTGTTTGGCTGCGTTTCGAACGTCGATCATCATTGATCACCAAATCAACCTATGGAGCTTGAACACAGAGCTTCTGACTAAGAGGTAGGGATAAAGCTCATTGCAACACAAGATTTCTTATTACACTTAGACTAATATAACCATGCCTAGAATGGATAATCTGCACATGAAAATAAAGGATCCTGGATAGTAGTTGTAAATCTAATGAAAATATCTGACATGGACGGGAAGAATAAAAACTTGCAATTTTAATGGCGGATTTCACAGCCACCAGACATCTCAAAGCACCTTATGGCCAATGAAGCATTTTTGAAGAGTAATCACTATTGAAAAACAGGAAATGCAGCAGTCAATTTGCGTACAGCAAACTCTAACAAACAGCAATGTGATAATGACCAGAAATATAGGTCAATGGGCTGAAAAATGGCAGATGGAGTTCAATCTGGACAAATATGATGTATTGCATTTTGGAACAACAAACAAGGGTAGGACTTATACAATTAATGGTAAGGCCTTAGGTGGTTTTGTAGAACAGGGAGACCTAGGGGTTCAGGTACGTAATTCTTTGAAGTTTGCATCACATATAGAAAGGGTGGTTAGAAAGGCATTTAGTATGCTTGTCTTCATTGCTCAATCCTTTGAGTATAGGAGTTGAGAAATCATGTTGAGGTTGTACAGGACATTAGTGAGGCCTCTTCTGGAATACCGTGTCCAGTTCTGGTCGCCTAGTTATAGGAAGGATATTATTCAGCTGGAGAGGATTCAGAAGAGATTTACAAGAATTTCGCTGGCTATGAAAGGATTGAGTTATAAAGAAAGGCTGAATAGGCTGGGACTTTTTCACTGGAAGTTTATAAAATACTAAGGGGTATAAATAGAATGAATAGAAGTTGTATTTTCCCTAGGATGGGGGATTTTAAGAATATGGGGCACATTTTTAAAGTGAGAGGGGAGAGATTTAAAAAAGACATGGGGACAAATTTTTTACACAGAGGGTAATTTGTGTGTGGAATGAACTTCCTGAGGGAAGTGGTGGATGTGGGTACAACTGCAATGTTTAAAAGACATTTGGATTACTACATGAATAGGAAAGGTTTGGAAGGATATGGGCTGGGAACAGGCAGGTGGGATTGGTGTAGTTTGGGATTATATTCGGCATGGACTGGTTGGAATGAAGGATCTGTTTCTGCGCTGCATGACTCTATGACTCATGAAGTATTATCTAGGACACAGGGAATAACTCTATTGCTGTTCCTCACCAATAAACTATTCAGCAAAAAATGCCGGTGAGAACAAGCCTGTGATCAAATTTGCATGAGACAGAATCTGTGTTTGGATGAATAGCCGTTCACAGATACAATCCCTCACATGAATGAGGATAACTTTGGTTTTCTGATTAACTGTCACTGGCTTTGATATTTCTCAAACATTGGTGAGGAGATGTTTTCGCAGCTAAAATCATCTGCTACCTGGACAGACAGAGGGCCCACCAGTTTAGCATCTCATCCAAAAGACAGTATCTCTGACAGTGCAACATTTCCCTGGAACCGCTCTGGAATATGAGCATTGATTTACTCTGCAGTGGCTACTGAACTTACAACAAGGCAAGAGTGCTGCTTGATGACACATGGCTGACTCAGTCAATGTAAATAAAGTAGCCTTTTGATTCTTTGTTAAGAAATGATTTGGGAGCTAGGACAAACTTGCTGAATATGACAAATTTTCTGACTGGAAAATAGGTGCCAGTTTTAATGCACTTTTAGTGCATTTATTTGCAGCATATTTTATTCGTGTTCAGCAGGGGAGGATATTCCTGACCATAGTAAGATTACCAGTCGTGGAGTTACATCAAGTAATGGACCAAATTATGAGCTTGGTGTTGTTCTATTTTCATCACAATTATAATCCAATAGATTTTAGAGTACTGTGTGGGTTTTCTGCCTGGGTGCAGTACATATAGAAACTGCTTCATAAAAACTGTGAGGGGATAAAATTTAAACTTCTTAACTTAAATGTTGTTGCGGCAGAAAGTTTCAATACTATATATTTTAACAAAAGTGGGGGAGGAAAAGCAACATTCAAAGCTTAATTGGTTTGAAAATGACTGGGAATTCATCTTCCCCTTTTAGACATCTCAGAAAGAGAATGATGATACATTTCGATGATGGTTTTATCAAAATGTGCTACTTTAATCTCACTTACAAATTCCATGTTACTGGACCGGAGTAGGTGTCGGATTTTAAAGACATGCAGAGATGCTGAGCATCATGTTATTGGAAAATGTTTGTGAAACCTTTTATCTTCTGATTGACTGTTTTAGTTTTTTATTAGCAACAACGCCTCCACGGTGTTAAAAGGCGACATTGATACAGCCTGATATCAGTTACTGACTATTGTGCCTGTAACAAGACACATTTATTAATCGGAATCATTGCTATTTAAACAATCGGAATGCACTGTGTTCAATTAAATGCTAAACTATTGAAGCTAGGACACAGGGTTACATGTTAAGTAGTTGAAATTTCATGCGCAGTAAGCAAACCTACATTTCGCAGGTCAGATGTAGTTCTGTCATATACAGCTGTGAATGGTGGCGGACAATTAAACAATTTACGCAGGAGGAGGCTTCATCTTTAAGGATGGCAGAATCTAAAGATTCTAAAGTGCCAAAGACAAGGTTTGAATTGTAAGGAAAGGCTGGATACACTGGGACTATTTTCCCTGGAGCATAGGAGACTGTAGGATGACTTTATAGATGTTTATAAAATCATGAAGGGCAGAGATAAAGTGAATAGCCAAAGTCATTTCCCCAGGGTAGGGGAGTCCGGAACTAGAGAGCATAGGTTTAAGGTGAGAGGGGAAAGAGTTAAAAGGGACTTGAATGGCAGCTTTTTCACAGAGAAAGTAGTGCGTATATGGAATGAGCTGCCAGAGGAAGTGATCGAGGCAGGTAAAATTACAACTTTTAAAAGACATTCAAATAGGTACATGGAGAGGAGAGATTTAGCGGGATATGGGCCAAATGCAGGCAAATGGGATTACTTCAATTTAGGAAGCCTGGTTGACATGGATAAGTTGGGCTGAAGGGTCTGTTTCCACGCTGTATGACTCGATGACTTTATGACTCTATAACCAGCTTCAGACAGAAGAGCCAGATGGCTGTAAGCTGGCACTTGAGTTGCCATGTTTCCTTTCACTGGCAAAGTGACATTACAGTGGAAATATTTTCTAATGCCCCCAGTGCCTTTGTTCACCATTTTGTCAGGCTTCCTACTGCCCAGTTCAATGTCAAAGGTCTGGTAAAATAGTGGCCAACATTCTAGGGTATTAAGTTCACAGAGAGGATGTAGATGAAATTTCATGCACTTTGACTTGTGATGTCAGATAACTGGAGAGACTAAAGAAGAGTTACTCTCCATGTAGAACAGAAAATAACTGGAGTTGTTCAAAAAGATAGAGGGTTTGGATGCAGCAAATAAAGAGGTATTGATTTCACTTTTTCTGAAGAAGGGTCTAGGCCCGAAACGTCAGCCTTCCTGCTCCTCTGATGCTGCTTGGCCTGCTGTGTTCATCCAGCTCTACACCTTGTTATCTTGATTTCACTGGCAATGTGATTGACTATCAGAGGACACCGACTTATGACTTTCAAATTGGATTTGGATAAATATTTTAAGGGCTGTAGGGAAAGAGCAGGTTAATGGGACTAATTAGTTAGCTTTTCCAAAGAGGTAGCATGGGCAGGAATGGCCTTCATTTGTCTGTGTCATTTTATAATTCAATGAAGGATAGGATCCCTTTAGTTAGCAACCTAGTTAGGCAAAACTTTGGCATTCTTTACATACCTCTGCTTTCCCTTCCACTTAAAAGCAATTGACATTTGAACCTGAGATTGAAAGCATCTAACCACAACAATGACAATAACTTGCCCCATGTATTGTAAAGTGTTCAAAGGTACTTCACAGGAACATTGTCAAATATAAAATTTAAAACTGAGCTACATGAAGAGATTCTAGGTCAAGTAGGTCTAGTTTTAAACAACTTAGAGGCAGAGAAAGATGTAGAGGCAGACAAATTTTGTAGCTTTATGATTCATTTATGTGTTTTTTTAAATTTTAGAAGTAAACAAACATCTGGTGCTTGAATCCAAATCCAGAAAGGAATGATGTAAGCTGAATTTACACCCAAAACTGTTCTGATAAATTCTATAACAGAGGCAAACGTTAAAGAAGCAAAACTCATTTTTTTGGTGGTAAGTGGGGGAGGCTTTTCAAATTGACTCTATTTCCAACAAGAAAGTTAGAAAGTTTCTTGAGAGAAAATGGTGGCACAGTGGTTAGTGTTGCTGCCTCATAGCACCAGGGACCTGGGTTCAATTCCACCCTTGGTCAACTGGCCGTGTGGAGTTTGCACATTCTCCCTATGTCTGCATGAGTTTCTGCTGGGTGCTCTGGTTTCCTCCCACAGTCCAAAGATGTGCAGGTTAGGTGATTTGGCCATACTAAATTGCCCATAGTGTTCAGGGTGTGCAGGCTAGGTACACTATCCCCAGGAAATGAAGGGTTACGGGGATGGGGATGGGTCTGGGTGGGATACTCTTTGGAGGGTCAGTGTAGACTTGTTGGGCTGAATGACCTGTTTTCACACACTGGGGATTCTATGATTCTAAATGCTCCACAAGAATGACAACTCCAACTTTAGTGACTGATATGAAGCTTCATAATTGATTTTTCAGATTTCCTTCTAAATTATTGCACAAAAGAATGATTTCTTTTTGCTTGCAATGTCTTATCAATGGCCACCAACTCTGCAATTATTCTGAGAGTTTGACTTTTCCAGTTAACATCAGAGCTATGTGCGAACATTGATGCCAGAAAATGTGAAACGCTTTAAAATTACAATGCCCATGGGTGGCGTTGTAGAAATCAATCTGCCCTCGAGTACTGTAATGTAAATGTGACTGCACTGTGGCTGTGAGGCAAGGCTGGTGCTAATCTCAGTGGTTTTCATATTGGGAGCCATAGCGTTTGGCAGTAGACAGAAAAGTACCTTGGAACACAATGACTCTTAGGAAAAAGGCTGTTGCAGTCAAATGGTTACGGTGCCATGTTAGTAGCCTGGAGTTCAACTGCTACCACAATATGTTATAAGATTGAATGCAATAAATGTATCATTTTGCAAGTCATCATCTCAAACCTGTAACAGCTCCATTAGTGTCCTTCTCCAGAGGGAACGTGGCAGCCCACATGGTACGATCTATCAAATGGCTACCATGCTATTTGCCACAGCTCCACTCTCACAGATAAGTGATACGGTGATATGGGTGTCGCCTCATTTCCATCCTTCACAAAGAAAAATTGTTTAAAGGGTTATTTATCCATGGTTTTCGAAGAGCCAGGGTGGGTTGGTGGGATCTGTGTGGGAACATGGGGGTCAAGATCCAGTAAGAATGAGACTTAAAATGCATTCCCTCAGGGTCATCTTGGAATCCAATGCCTTCTTGACAATTTTGTATTCTCAAAAGGGCAGAGAGTGGATAGCACAGGAGTAAAGGTTACCACCAATGAATAGCCCTTTAAGCTTATTAAAGCACAAATTGGGCACGCTTTCAGCCAACAGTGAGGCTGTGCTGGGGAAGTGTTGTCACCCTCCTCCGAGTGAACTGTGAACTGGGAAAAAAATCATCCAGCTGTGTCATGGAGTCTCGGACTCAGTTCCAGACAGAGTGTCTGCTCCATGATTGCCATTATGGCCTCAGAAATCTCATTGTGGTCCACACTTGTGGAATACCTTGCATTAAGGAGCTCTTTAAGGGCCTGTCAGCTCACTATTGGAATTTTAATATCTCCTTTTGATGACAAATGAGGTGCATCAGGGTGCACAGTTGGCAGTCTTGTGGAGCGGCCAGCAGGAGCTTTCTTTGCATCGATTTCTAACTGATCACCCCTGGAACTCCTTCTGCTGTTTCCAGCACTGCTCCATAATCTCATCTGCATGTCTCCCCTTGCATTGCCATGAGCCCTGCCTGAACTTCAGCAAAGTGATGGTAGCATCAAACAAGGTTAGATCTGTCTTTGTCATTCAGTCGCCAACTTAGTTCCTGGCCAATCAGGCCATTTGCATTTAAACATAGTGTCACAAAAGCCAAAGAAGTTTGACAGAGGATTGTGATTTGGAATTCATCTGGTCTCAGGTTTCTGACCCTGTATTGAAAACCTGCCTTTCAATCTTTCTCTCTCGTCATGAAACAACAAACTTCTCAAAACTTGTTTGGACATACAACAGGCATTAACATTGAAATAATGCTGTGTCATGATACATCACTTGCAAAATGTTACCACAATTCTTTTCCACATATTTTAAATATTACAGTGAGCTCATTTATTCAGTTTATACACTGACATTTTCACTTTTCTCGCTGCCTTAACCAACAAATATATTTAATTAATTAAGTGGGACAAAACTACACATCAGTATCATGTCCTTAGATTGATCTAATTTGTTTAAAATAATGCAAACATGGGTCATGCACTGAGAATAAAAGTTCAGTTTATTAAATACCAGCTCAATGTGCATCAAAATCAAAACAATTTAATTTAATTTATATATAAATAGCAAGGTTTTAATTCAACGTAATCACTTTAGAAAACCCCAAATTATCAGAATTCAGTCAAGACTGCAAAGATGTCATTTCTGTTCCATAGGGAATTTTTGATGTCAATTTTGTAAAGTGGAAGTAAAAATTACAAAGGAAGGAATAACTTTGTGTCAAAACCGTCCAGGTTTTATTGAGCATAAATATCTTCACAATTGAGTAAAATATGGAAGATTAGTAAACCAAAATGCACATTAAAACAGAGGGTAGCACTTTCAATTTCAAAAAGCGTAACGGTAAACAGTGTTAGAAACCAACAGAACTCACAGAACATTTAATGATCACTTTCCTTGAAATTAGGAGTTGACATTTTATATGCTGACGGTTACGTTTTTTACATCAAAATTCCCCTGTCAGCACTATAAGAGAGTCACTAAACTGTCAAAAACGGAAGGGTTAGTAACTTCAGCAAAATAGCTGACAAAAACAAAAATGAGTTCCAAATGTTGAGTATCTCCACGTGAATATTCGTGCAGCCCAGTTTTAAGACACTCAGACCTTGGAATAATTTGATACCAATAACTTGGCAAATACATTATTAGGAAGAACAGCTTCAGGCAAGAAGACCAGGACCAGAATTACATCTGAAAAGTGGATGCTGAAAACTTAAAAAACAGAAACTGCTGGAAAAAAATAACTCAGCCAATTAGTGCTTTTTATCAGAACTGGGAGAAAGGTCATATCCTCGAAATGTTAACTCTGTTTTTCTCGCTCGATATAGATGCTTTCTTATCATCTGTGTCTTTTTCCAGCACTTGCTGTTTTTACACCACAGCCACCTCAATGCTCCAACAATTGCATCTTAAATTATGTTTAATAACCATAGGCACAAACTACAATAGATGATAATTCTGTAAATATCTTTATCAGTACTGTAAATCTGATCAGTTTAGGAACAACTGGAGATTCATGAAGTGGTGATCATAGTCTATTAATTTTTTTTTGTTAATATTGAGCTCCACATTTCTAGATGTGAATACCAATACTGGCTCCTTCTGAAATATAGTTTGGAGGTATAGTTTGGGGATTTAGTAGTTACCATGGGGTTACATTTGGTTTTTAATTCTCAAACTTTTCCTGGGTAACTATCAACTTAAAGGAAGCTGACCCCTCTGAATTCTTGGAGACTGAGGGCTATTTCAGAATTTAAAAGATTCAGGGGATCTGTCCATGTCTTCAATTGTCTGGGCAGTTCCCAGAGTGTCTGCTGTGTCTAGGATTTTGCAGGTTATCAACGTGTAACTCCAGTCTACTCTGATTCTCTGGCTACTGGAACATCCAGGCCACTTCCTCTTTTTAATGATGTGCAATGAATTGGTATCACAGAAGTTTGCAAACATTTGATTCTCTTGAATAAAGGGTAGGTAGAAGAAATCGGCACAGATTTGAGATTCCTGCAATTAAAACTGATTTGAGTTTGAATGTGTGGTTTCTTAGCTACCACTGACCTCCGCAAAAGGTATTCCCATTTCTGAGTTTGTTTTGCAATATAGTTGTTAGCTCCAATTCTGTCCTGTCCCTGCATCTATTGAATCCACCAGTGATCTAGAAAACGAGCAAAATCTGGTCTCTGTTAACCATAAGATCTTGAACTAAAGGGTTAAAATTAGCAGTGTCGGGTCAGCAGCTTTATTATGAACGCATGGCTTGCCTGTTTAATTGACTTGCTTGGTGGAGACAGTATATGAACATAAAGCTAGCTTGTGATTGTATTAGGTAGTGTTAGTTTCAACATCGGGGAACCTTAACCCAACTGATGTGGTCAGATCAGCTGATTGTTCCACATATCTCCTGAATTTACTTAACATTGACATCTTAGGAGATTGTGAATGGAGGTGTTAATATGGCCATGTCAGTTTTTCTGCTAGGTGTGTTAGCTTTAAACTAACCCTCCATCATGTGTGGCCTGCTAACCAACCAGGAGCCCAGTAAATTCTAGCTCCATTTAAACAGACAAACTGCACAAAGCTCAATGCTGTGACTATTACTGACAGAATTACTGAAGATAAGGAAGTGATACCGGAACCGGGCAGCTTGACAGCAGGGAAGATCCAGGAGTGTGATGGATCCACCAGAATGTGGGTGCAAGGGGATCCAGTGTTTTAGTTATTTCCATGGCGTTTGTCCTTGCCAAAACTTCTTGTGAATAATGAAGAAGGTGTACATCGGGAGTGTAGACGATTGAGGCTCCACTGTTTGTTTTAAATAACATCAAGTTTATCAAACAAATTGCACAACAAAGTTCTTGTCACGTTTGATCCCAAGTATTTTGACGTGACTTCCCATAGTTAGCAAACGTTCCTACGTAAGTTGAATAAACGACCATTGGAGTGTTGCTATTTAAATTCTCATTGGTCTTCACACCTGCAATCATCATCATAATAATAATGAGAAAATTAGTAACATTCACTGTCATGGCTTGTATTCACAGTCTTCATCCCCCAGGTCACGATCTGGAAATAAATTACTTGTCTGTTGACTCTTCTAGAATAATTGTATTTAGCAAATTAGGAAATTTAGGAATATGACTGAGTCCTCTTCCTTTCAACTGATCTTAACCATATATTTTCACTCAAATTGTCAACCTCATCTCCCTCTAGAAATATAATAATTGTTTCCTGTCTCTGGTACTCTCTGATACTACTTTTTTCAATGATAAATTATTGCACATCTCCAGTCGCATTTGTCAATCCTGGATGAATTTCCCACATGAACTGAATTGCACCTACAGCAATGGCTGAAATGTACGATAGTGGTTCAGCTGACAGCATACTTATCCAGTTACCTTTCCTATTATGACCCCTGCTTTTGTACCAAACAACTGTTTATAGTCACCATTTATATTCCACGTGGCCGTGAGAACAGTAAATTTTCTTCTTCATCCTTCTTGTATTGACATGTTTGATCACATCACTCTCTTCAAAACTCCCACCTAAATGCTGTCACTTGGTTCCATTTTTATGTATTTATTAATATCCAGAGTAAAACTGGCAATGGTTTCACTTCCTGCTCCTGCATTGTTACATTTGTTGCCTGCTAGTGGTCTACTCTTGGCCACCACTTATTTTTTAATTCGACATTTTGCCCTTCAGTAACATAATCTGAACGCACAGCTTTCATTTTCACATGTATGTCTATGATACCCAGCTCTACCTTGACAGAAGTGGTGATGAGATAGAGCTGGGAGTTGTCAGCCTAGTACACTGATGCAATGTTGCTAACTCATGAGACTTGTTGTTCACTTGCAAACAGCTGTTCTCTGGAAACAAAAGGAATATGTTTAAGTCTTGTACCATTCTTGAATTGCCGAATGGATGATTTCCTCCTCCAGTAGTCCCCAACATCACAGATACTTCTCTTCAGCCAATTTGATTCACTCCACGTGATATCATGATATGGTTGGAGGCACTGGATCCAGCAGAGGCTATGGGCCCTGACAACATTCTGGCAACTGTACCGAAGACTTGTGTTCCAGAACTTGCTACTCCCCTCACCAAGCTCTTTCAGTACAGTTGCAACACTGGCATCTACCTGACAATGTGGAAAATTGCCCAAGTATGTCCTGTATATAAAAAGCAGGATAAATCTAACCTGACCAACTACTGTCCCCTCAGTCTACTCTCAATCACAAGTAGAGTGATGGAAGGTGTCAACAACACGGTTATCAAGCAGCACCTGATCAGCAATAACCTGCTCAGTGACGCCCAGTTTGGGTTCTGCCAGGGTCACTCAGCTCCTGACCTTATTACAGCCTTGGTTCAAACATGGACAAAAGAGCTGAATTCCAGAGGTGAGGTGAGAGTGACAGCCCTTGACATTAAGGCCGCATTTGACCGAGTGTGGCATCAAGGAGCCCAAGCAAAGCTAGAATCAATGGAAATTGGGGTCAAACTTTCTGGTGATCGGGGCCATATCTGACACATAGCAAGATGTTCCTCGTTGCTGGAGGTCAGTCATCTCAGCTCCAGGTCATCTCTGCAGGAATTCCTCCGGGTAGTGTCCTTGCCACAAGCATCTTTAGTTGCTTCGTCAATGACCTTCCCTCCATCTTAAGGTCAGAAAAGAGTAGTTTCACTGATGATTGCACAATGTTCAGCACTATTCACAACTCTTCAGATGTTGAAGCAGTCCATGTCCAAATGCAGCAAGATCTGGGCAATATTCAGGTTTGGGCTGAAAAGTGCTAAGTGACAGTTGCGCCACACAAATGTCAGGCGATGATCATCTCCAACAAAGAATCTAACCATCCAGCCTTAACATTCTTTGATGTTGCCAACATCCTAGGGGTTACCATTGACCAGAAATTCAATTTGCTCATAAGCACACTGGCTGGTTGGAAGCTAGGAAATCTGTAGCAATTAATTCACCTCCTGACTCCCCCAAGCCTGTCAATCATTTACAAGGCACAAGTCAGAGGTATGATGGAATACTCCCTGCTCGTGTGAATGGGTGCAACTCCAACAACACTCAAGAAGCTTGATGCCATCTGGGCCAAAGCAGACCATTTGACTGGCACCACATCCATAAGCACCCACTCCCTCCACCACCAATGCTCAGTAGCAGCAGTGTGTACTATCTGCATGATGCACTGCAGAAATTCATCAATGATCCTCAGACAGCACCTTCCAAACCCACAACCACGTCCACCTAGAAGGACACGGGCAACAGATACATGAGAACACCACCACCTTCAAGTTCACCTCCAAGCCACTCACCATCCTGACTTGATGTGAAAGTGCCGGTGTTGGACTGGAGTGGACAAAGTCAGAAGTCGCACGACACCAGGTAATAGTCCAACAGGTTTATTTGAAACCACACAAGCCTCTGTGGTGCTGCTCCTTCGTCAGGTGCAGTCTACTTCACCTGAGTTCACCTGACAAAGGAGTTGTGCTCCAAAAACTTGTTATTTCAAATAGACCTGTTGGAATATAACCTGGTATCGTGTGTCTTCTGATTTCATCCTGATTTGAAGATTATATCACCATTCTTTCAACTGTTCCTGTGTTAAAATCCTGGAATTTCCTCCCTCAGGGTATTGTGGATCAATCTTCAGCATGCAAACTGCAGCGGTTCAAGAAGATAGCCCTCCACCACCTTCTCAAGGACAACTAGGGATGGGCAATAAATGCTGGCCCAGCCAACATCACCAACAAACAAACCCAGGAGCTTACAGTTCTTTGTTGCTTTCTCCATGGCAATGCCTCGGGCAATCAAAGTTGACATGCCAAACAAACAATCAACACTCTTTCCACTGCAGTATAAATTGTGAAATTAGAAACCTGGCATTCTTGCATTTGTCCTGATCAGTGTAGGCAGACAAAATTGACAACACATTCCTCTTTTTCGTAAAATTAAAATTCTGCACCACCAAGAGACTGACTTTTAAAATAAAACTTCCTACTGACAATGTGACCATATAAATTTCATTAAAAGAAAACTGGTATATCAAAGTGTATCTTCAGGCAGACAAAAATCTCACTTACCAGCTTCGATACTTTCTTGTTTCCTTCTCTTTACGAAATATATAACTACTACGCAGATTACACAAATTCCAAGCACAGAGACACCAATCGCAATGCCTAAAGTGGGGAGAAGGGAACAAAGCACAAATTCAATATGAAGAAAACTGGTAAAGAACATAAAACCTCTCAGTCATTTAGGGGCATGGTTTATTACTCAGATTGAAACTCCAGCAACACTTTTCCAGCAATCAATACTAACTTTACATTTGTTTCAAGTTTCAGGACGTCCCGAAAAAAAACATCCAAGGAACAAAGTGGGACAGTTATTAATAGCGTTACAGCAGCAGCACGGAAATAATGAGCAACAATGTTTGAGTAAATTCTTCAACACTTTCAAAGAGAGCAAAGACCTTTCCTCTGTCAAAAAAAAAGTACGTGACTGTTAAAAAATACATTTATTGCAGCAACAAAATGCTAAAACAAACACAAAATATTAAATCATTTCATTCTGTAATACCCAATTATGCACATGAATACAATCTTGAACTCCAACCACACTGTTTAAATTTGGCTCACATGAATCTGTTTTGCTCTGAGCAAAATACAGAACCAAGGGCCATTTAACTGTTTTGTGACCAAAGTATTAATGTTGAGATTATCTTCTGCAATATTAGAAGGCTGCTGTCACATTCACTGAGAATAGCAATTTTGATTGTGTCCTTTGCTGGTATGGTTGACAATCTAAAACCTGTTTTGGCTCTTCGTTAAGAAGTTTAGGATGTACGTAATGTTTTGATTTAAAACAGTTATTGACTCGTGCTCATTCAAAACTGAGGTCAGGAAGCATTTCTCCAAATGTACAATGGCTTTCCTGAGTAGGAGAGTGGATCTAAATTTCAAGGAAGTGATGCTGGTCAAAGGGTAGGTCTTAGTGGAGGCAGTAGATGGACTGACTGCATGGCCTTGCTCATCTGTTTGTAGCTTTGTGATTTTCAGTTATTCTACAGGATACAAAGTTCGGGATCAAACTATGATAATTGAGTATTTGCATACGTCAGGATGCACAAGGCATGAATAATTGCATTTCCTCTCAGTATCACCTTGTGGAGAAAACAACCAAAGACATAGGAAGTCTATACCCTGCTCCATCAATGCCCAACCCTCAGATATTTTACACAATGAAGTAATTTTGACTTTGTGTGATATTATATTATGATAAGAAGCCTGCAGTTTGTTTTGCTTCTCTCCCAATGATTATTGTCAAATCTATGTTTAGTTTGGAAAGGTGCAAAACGGACTGAGGACACGCTATTGCTAATTTCATACCGCACTCTATCAGAATTACTCTACAAAAAAAAAGCCCAAAGAACTGCAGATGCTGAAAATCAGAAATAAGAATCGAAATTCATGGAAAAACTCAGTGGGTCCAGCAGCATCTGTGCAGAGAAATCAGAGTTAACACTTTGGTCCAATGTCCCTTTTTTAGAATTCCTCTGGCTGTCATTATGCCCTGAATAAGTACAATCTCTGCATTTGTGCGCAAATTGTAGTACTGATTTTACCAGACAGAAGCTGCAGGTAAACATTTGTAATTCTGATCCAACTCATATGAATAAAATGGTCACTTTTTATCTGCTGCTGTTTTTGTTAGTTAGATAAACCGGAATTTTGCCGGTGTAAATTTTGGACTTGGGAGAATTCTATTAGACAAAGAATCCAACAGATGGAGTTTCTAAACAAAAGCAGAAATTGCTGAAGAAGATGTAGCAGCCTCTGTAGAGAGAAAGCAGAGTTAATGTTTAGGGTCCGGTGACCCTTCTGCTTTCACTCCACAGATGTTGCCAGACCTGCAGAATTTCTCTAGCAAATTCTGCTTTTGTTTCAGACTTCCAGCATCTGCAGTTTTTTTTTGTTTAGATTGAATTCCTCATAGTATCAATTCAAAATGTGTTTAGTCTTTAAACATTTTGTTGCTAAATTCTTAGTAATTTGCTTCTTAAGCAGAGCCACTTATGTTGAACCATTGAGATTCTGCCGAATTCTTATTATAGTCATTCAGCTATTTCCTACAAACTTTCCTTCTGCAGTAAATTACTAATGAGTTTACTTAATTTAAACCTCTTTTTCTCCCTGATGTATTGATAATCACGAAAAAGTTTATATGAAAAGAAAGTGGAAATTCAGATTTCTGAGGAAGTTCTTTAATTAAGTATAATTTTTAAAAAAGTGTTTCTATCCATTTGAAGTAGACAGTTGCGATCCTACCAAAGAATGGATGATTATGGATTTAAGTGGTGACAGATTAAGAACGCTGCCAGTTGTAGCAATACTGCAAGAGCATTATTGAAGAACTCGTCAGTTTCTTGCCACTTCTAGTAAAATTGCAGTCTCACAGTGGTCCAATTTTATTTGCAATTCCAAACATTCAAGATTTCCACAATGCCGTTATGATTTCTCTGCATTTGGCCAACTGCAGTAATTGTTGCTTCCTGGAGAGATGCAGGAGCAGTCTCATGCTCTTTTACCTAATCTTTACAAAATTTGCACAGTATAATTGCTTATTGATAATTCTTTCTCGCCAGTTAAATGCATTCTCCTGTCCGTGGTCCTGCACTGTTTCTGTTTTGTGAAACAAAATCTTTAAAGTAGCTTATCATTCATTATTGGTATAGGAATACCCAGGTGAATGCAAATAAGCTTTTCCTGAATATGAAAATAATGGAAAATAATTGCTAAAGAGATTAGTGATTATTCATGGCTATATTGTCCAGGTAAGCACTAAGCCATATGTAATTTTAAAAAGTTAGATTTATAGCTTACTTTTATCTCTTGTCATTGTTGCAAAATTCCTTTGCAATACTTCATCAGAACTGTTTCAGTAAAAATTTGCCATGTTATTCCAAGATTTACAAAGTAAACAAGGCTAGAAAGAAGCTTAAATTCATCTTTACATTAGATGAAATCTATGGTCAAAATTTGTGGTTAGAAGTTATTAGGGTCCGACAACTGTTTTCTCAGCTAGACCTTACTTGATATTTTCTACTGCTTTTAACAAAACTGACAGGATTAAGTGGTTTATACTATAATGACAAATATGCAGAATTTAACATTCATATTCAACCGTAAATTTTATGTATGCAAAATGTGTTGTATGCCTCTACACTTTTAAAGATACATAGCTACCTATAACCCCACACTTATAAACCTGGGAATTCAAGGAGGGAAAAGAAAACATGCCAAATCTTAGTTTAGTTTTGTAACTGTCACAGTAGCATCCATTACCTGATAAACTAAATTGGAGGCAAAATACTGCAGATGTTGGAAATCTGAGACAAACACAGAGACTGCTGGAAAAACTCAGCAGGTCTGACAGCATCTGTGGTGTAAGAAATCATATTAAAGTTTTGAGTCTGGTATGAATCTTCTTCAGAATGAAAATAAAAAGAGTCAGACCGGACTCAAAATATTAACTCTGTTTCTCTGTTCATTGATGCTGCCAGACCTGCTGAGTTTCTCCAGCAAGCTCTGCCTTTGCACCTGATATGGTATTCCAGGCATTTTTAACTCTGAATAAAACTAAAATTCCTCTTGATCTAAATCCATTGTAAGTTTACAGTTACAGCCTCTTGTGTTATTATTCTGTTTTATTTCAAAGTTCAGGAGTTACTGAAACTAAGCCATCCAATATTTTGTGCAAGCCAATGAAATAAGTCCTCATCTATTACCTATTTGGAGTATAGAATTTAGACTATTTTTTAACCCATGTCTCATAGCTCACTCCTTTTCCACATATGTTGCTCCTCTTTGCATCTCTCAGGGCTTGCAAAACATTTGTTGTAACTTGGTGACTTGCACCAATGTTCAACTTTTGTAAAAATAACATTATAATTTTAAGTCAATCCCTATTATCAGTGAAAAAATATCAATTAAGAAGATAAAAAACAATTGGCAAACAATAACCAAAGACACACGCTAAATATAAATCTACAATGTAACAGACTCAAAATCTTAATTCAAACCTTTCAGTTCATTTTGAATTTACAGGGTGGAAATCTTAAAGTAGCTTTTATCTTTACTTTAGAGAATACTGGAAATAGTGACAGAAAAACGTCAGAGATAACAAGGTGTAGAGCTGGATGAACACAGCAGGCCAAGCAGCATCAGAAGAGCAGGAAGGCTGACGTTTTGGGCCTAGACCCTTCTTCAGAAATGGGCCTGAAATGTCAAGCTTTCCTGCTCCTGCTGTGTTCATCCAGCTCCACACCTTGTTATCTCAGATTCTCCAGCATCTGCAGTTCCTACTATCACAGAAAAATGTCAGTTACTTCAGGAATCCAGTGCGTGATCATCATGTCATGATAATATATGCAGTATATGTTTTTTGTACATAAACATGAATGAGACTGAATCATTTCTGCACAATTTTCCACCCACTAAAAAATGTCTAAAAATTAAAGTTAACTCACAAATTGAAAATGATTGGGTGAACAAGTATTTTTTCTTAAGGGATTATATTTAGTGTCTGCCACCCGTAATTTATTGACCATACTTAAATTTAACAGATAAATGAAGGTGACACACAGGTCAGCCATGAACTAACCAAATAATCCATGAGGCTAAAGGGGCTGACAGCTGACTCCAATTCCTATATTCCTAACTGCAAGTACTTATAACTGACCTTCTCTTTGGGGATGTTAAGCATTTTTAAGATAAAATGAGATAAATCAGCAATCCAGTAATTGTTATGGGATCGTCAGCAATAATTATCTCGAGTTAGAAGGACCCTTTATATTGTCCAAAAATGCTATTATCAGAATGTACAAGATCAACATTACAGTAATGACACTTAAAAATGTAAATCCTTCCCCTCCAACTTTCAAGTGATTACTTACAAACATACAAATAAGAGTAAAGTCTACCAGACCATAGGGCTCCTCTCTCGTCAGAGAAAGATGACTGTGGTAGTTCAATCTGAGGATCGCTACACCTCAAGTGAGGGGAGAGGTTGAAAAGGACAGTCCTTCACATGGTAACCTCAGCCAGTATAGGAACTGAGCCCATGCTGTTGGCATCTTCTGCATTGTAAACCAGCCATCCAGCAAACTG
This sequence comes from Ginglymostoma cirratum, assembly GCA_024137785.1. Taxonomy (NCBI): domain Eukaryota; kingdom Metazoa; phylum Chordata; class Chondrichthyes; order Orectolobiformes; family Ginglymostomatidae; genus Ginglymostoma; species Ginglymostoma cirratum. The sequence continues at coordinate 8,968,830 of JAHRHZ010000061.1, read as the reverse complement.
AACTAACTGAACAGAAATAGTTACTGGTTTGATCCTAGGTTTTAGCGGAATAGATCATTAATCAAACACTACTGTTATTTTGCACATTTTTTGCGGTAGCACTCAAACCCTTAACCTATCTTTGTCTTTGAAATTCTGATCAATCTGATGCACCAATTTGGCATTTTTCTGGTTCGTTTGTAATTATTTAATGCAGCATTTATCTTTTTTTGTTTTCTACACCATTGCCGCATCCTGGTTATTGATCTAAAGCTGTTGAGCTCAGTGTTTAAGGCAACCATGCATTGATGTGCTAAAGTGAGGAAATAGTCTCACAGCCCTAATAACATGCAACCGTTTGGAATAAGAAAGCAGTTTTGGCCAAGAAGATGTATATTTAAAAGTGAAAGCAAATGTTGACAATCTAGCAGAATATCATTCAAAATTTCATAGAATTACACAGCATGGAAGGAGACCATTCAGACCATTGTACCATGACTGGCTCTTCTAGGTATCCAATTAATCCCTCAATTCCCTCTTCTCCCGTTATACACCACCCACCCACAATGCTTTATTCTTTAATTATATAGCCAATTCTCTTTTGAAAGTCAGTACTTAATCTGCTTCCAATATCCTTTCAGCCAATACATCCCAGAACCCAACAACTCAATGTAAAATTATATCAATTCTCCTAGTCTTCTCTCTCTGGTTTCTTTACCAATTGTCTCAAAATGGTGGCGTTTGGTTACCAAGTTTGCTGGCAGTTGGACCAGCTTCTCCTGATTTAATCCATTAAAACCGCCTATAATTTTGAACACCTCTAACAAATTTTCCTTTGAGCTTCTTTTTCAAGGGGAGCAATCCCAGTGTCTCCACATAAACCAGCGAGCAAGCTCATCAGCAGTTTTGACCATTAAGAAATAAGTGGACAAACAGGAGGCTGGAAGAACACAGCAATCCAGGCAGCTTCTTCAGGACCGGGGTAATACCTGAAAGGTTGACTGCTCCTTTCCTCCAGATGCTGCCTGGCTTGCTGTGTTCTTCCAGCCTCCTGTTTGTCTACCTTGGATTCCAGCATCTGTAGTTTTTTTTGTCTCTAGCCAAGAAACAAGTGGACTTGAGAAAGGCTCAGGTTGTCCATTTTTCCATTTTCATATCCAACCTATGTATCAGTCACTGAGATCAGCAAATACAGCTGCTTTGTTCACATGCTCCTCTCTGGAGAAACCAAGCTTTTGTCTCTTGTCTCAGTACCAGGATAGATAGCAAAAACCTCATATTAACTCAGCATAAGCTAAAACAAAATCTATCCACCAAGCAGAGATCCTAACTAACAAAGAAGGAACAAGAGTAAGCTTCTCAGCCCTTCGAGCCTGCTCTGCCATCCCTGCCCATCCTTGATAATCTTTCATCCCATTGGTAATCAAGAATCGGTCAATCTCTGCCTTAAAAGCATTTAAAGATCCGACATCCACTGCATTTTGTGGAAGAGAATTCCAAAGACTCACAATCACCTAAGCAAATTTTGTTTCCTCGTTTCTGGCATAAATGGGTGACCCCTTATGTTTAAACAATGGTCCCTAGATTCTCCCTCATCGTCCATCTTTTCCCCCATACTGAATTCATTGTAAAGATGATATGTAAAGCTTTAAGATCCTCATTATAACCATCCTAAAACCAACATAATGTAATTAACCTGCCACAAGCCAAGAGAGAAAAATAAAACAGCCGAGCAGTTAAATATATTTAAGAAATCACTGCAGCTTAGACGTTGTTGTTATGTGCTCCATTTAGATGTAGACTTCAGCGTTCTCCAGTCGTACACTATTTTTCATCAGCAGTACACAACCCTTGGAAATTCTCTGCTATGAAATTGATAGCGTATAGGACAATCATCACTTGAAATATGACATTTCCTCCTGTTTATTTCTTCTAAACTAGCAGAGACCTTCGACCTGCATCATTGCCCCTTTGAAGATCTCATGTTTTCTAGTATTTATTAATAAACTCAAAATGTGTTTTATCTTGTTATGCAATTGCTTGGAATAATCTGAGGGCCATAACTGTAAAGGCATTGAAATTACAGGCCCAGTACACATTAAGGAAAGGCTTCAGAGATGTAAATAGCCTTAATTTATCTTCAACATCTTATGGTGCTATCACAGGTAGACTTTGTGTTGTCCTAAAGAGAACTCTATTTATAGTTTGCCCTGGATACTGCATAGAAATACACCCATTATACGTTAAAATTCTCTTTCATGATCAGTGGGATTATATTGATAACTTTCAAATCCACTCATCCGACAAAGAGCGATCTTGTCACAGATATTGTATTGCATCAATTTATTATGCAGATTTTCTTTCTGCAATTCATTTTCTCACTCTGCTAGAATGTTCAGTTCAACTGTTACGAAAATTCATACTACTGAGCCTTTGTAGTTTGTATCTGGTTCTCCATTAAAGTGGGTGTACAGTTTGTCTCACTGCTAGCATAATAGTGTCAGGGAAACAATGAAGCATGCCTTACAATTTTTAGACATGAGTCAATGAACTTATATTGGAGCATAGAAATAGGTGCATACTATTCTGCCCCTTAGTCCTATTTCACTGTTCAGATTATGATTAATCTGAACTTCAGCACAATTTATAGCACAATATACTTTGATTACCATCTCTTGGTAATGTTAACTAATAAAAATCTAATGATTGCAATACTGCAATTGGACCAGTCTCCACAGCCTTTGCGAAGAAAATTGCAATTTCCACTCCTCATTTTTGCGAAAACTGCTTGATTTTACTCCTAGATGACCTAGCTTTAATTTTAAGATTGTGCCTCTTATGTTATTTCTTTCCTCAACAGAGGAATTAGCTTCTCTGTATATATTCTCTCAGATTCTACTTATCATTTTAAACATTTCAACTACAACATTAAACTTCTTAAATTGGAAGACAAGCCAAGTTTGTACAGTCTGTCCTCGTTGCACAAAGCTTTAATCCTTTATATCATCCTAGTTAACTAGGCTCAGAATCACTCAAAGTATGACCCTTATCAGTCAAATTAGGTAATCAGTGCTACAAACTTACCACGGACATTCCAGGTTGTGTTGTCAATACTTTCTGAAGTATTTGCTCTATTTTTAATCTCATGCAGTTCCTTTTGTTCTGCTTCTAAAATAGGATAGATAATTCTGTTATGAGGAATAGTCAAGAGAAACAAACGGCTTCCATTTTGATTTATTTTCAAACACTTGGACAACTTACCAAAAACTGACAATATTTTCTTTATTGTCACCTCTTTGCCTGCAGTATTTACCAGTATCATTGTATAACATCCTGTATCATTCGGTTGAACATTTGACAATAAAAATGAGCCATTGCTAAAAACTTTTGCTCGATTGCTGTAACTTTGAAAGACGTCAGTGAAGTTTTGTTCCGGAAAGGTAGACATTGCGATATTGATTTGATTTCCCTCACAATTGTACTTCCATTGTATAGACTGTACCATAGTGATTGTTAAGTTTGTAGAAAATAACACATTTTCTCCAATAGTGGCATTGAGGAATTCAGTTTGTTGCGACTGAGCCAATATCTGATCTGTAAAAAAAGAAAAGACAATGGTACTAACTATTTCAATTCAGAAATGATCTATATTACATTAAATAATCATTGGTTAAAATGTTAAGATGCTTGTTCAGTCACAATAGATTATAGCAACAATAAATGAAGTGGTACAATCCAACTGTGTTACGCCATGTCTCAATCAGCAGAATGTACAACAGATCATTTATATCATACAGTGGGTTGAAACTTGGTAAAAAAAATCTGATAGTGCAATGCCAGTCATTGAAAGTCACGAAAACAAATGGTACTGAATAGGCCTGCTCTTTGAAAGGGCTAACTAATTCATCTCTCTCGTCTGCGTTTTTCCCCATAGCTTTGAATATGTTTCATTTTCAAGTATATATTCAACATTTTTTAAAAAATTACCATTGAATCTGCTTTCCTTACAGACCCTTTCAGACAATGAATTCTAGATCCTTACAACTTGTTGTGTAAAGGAATTTCTCCCTACCTCCTGGCCGTACTTTTTGCCACTTACCTCAAGTCAGTATTTTCCGATCACCGATGCCCTTTCCAGAAGAAACAATTTATTTTTATTCACTTTATCAAAACCATTCATAGTTTTGAATAATTCTATTAAGTCTCCTCATTGTTCTGTGGAAAATAATTCACTTTTTGAGAAACAAAATGGTTACTTACTTGTGAATAACATGATGTATATCTCGAACATTACCACTTTAAATGTACAAATCATACTGACGTGAACACAGTGGTGCTCCGAAACAGAATAGCTGGTGATTTAAGCAAGGTTGACGTGTGCTCATGTGGTTAGACAAACTTTATGTCAATGAAAGCTATCTCGCCCACACATTAACATATTGAAATGAGTTTCTTGCCATTCGTACTCCCCTACAAGCATAAGTAATCATTATGTATTTTACAATAAGCACATGTTCTGAAATTAAATGGTTAATCTTGTCAATGTAATGTTTGATTTGGACTAGAACCTGCAGTATCATGCCTTTTCGGACGAAGCCAGTACATTGACGAATAATGCCGGAAGTTCAAAAAGCTCAAAGCATATGTTTTTCTCACTTAGTAAAATCTTTATTGTGGAACAAATGCATGTTAACTTGAATGTGTTCAGATTCGAAGTTAGACCAGGGCTATACTTGTAAAAATTGCGAAAATGAATGCTGTCCGTGATTGAGAAAAGCACATTGGAATTGTATGAACCAAACTTATCCAGCACAATCACTTTGATTTCTGAAGAAGGGTCTCGACCCGAAACGTCAACTTTCCTACTCCGCCTGCTGTGTTCATCCAGCTCCACAACGTTTTATCTCACAATCACTTTGTTATTGCGGGAACACAGCTATTTAATGCAACATAAAGTCTCAAATGTACTAGAATGTTCGATTTGTGTTGAATTTTAATCTCACCCAGTTGACCTAATATTGAACTAGAATTGCATAAATATTAAAGATTCTCAAGCCTAGGTCCCAAAACCTCTTTATGAAGATTACAACACGGAGATGAAACAAGGCTGAAATACTTAACATAGCTTCCCATACTTTTTAGTTAGATTATCCCTTTATTATGGCTGTACTTTCTGTATTAAATAGTATGTTATGTTGTAATTTTATTCCAAGCAGTACACTGTCAAAATACAACTGTGTGCTAAGCAATTAATTAAAACATGTAAAAGGTCAAGTTAAGCACACACCTGTCTAAAATCTCAATTTGCATTTCTTTTAAATTTAGTTGGATGAGGGCATTACTGGCTGGGACAGCATTATTGTCCATTCCTAATTGCTCTAAAGATGGTGGGGATGAGCTATTTTCTTGAACTGCTGTAGCCCATGTGGTGTGGAATATCCATAGTGTTGTGAGGAAAGGATTTTGACTCAGCAACAGCAAGACAGAAGATCTAGTTCCAAATCAGTCCAGGTAGAAACCAAAACACTGCATTAGTTTCATTAGAGCAATGTAACTAACAGTAAAAATATTACTCAGTAAAATACATTTGATTAAACATCCTTGAGTTATAATGCCTGTGTTTTTGATTTTTAATTTTATGGGTTAATTTGTGGTAAAGACAGCCAAATCACAATGACAAACCATTAGCAGGATTTGTCTCAAGATGGAAACTTTTCAATGGCTCCTAACTTTACAATGAGCTGACTCAGCAGATGGCCATTGGAAACAGATCTATTTCTGGGTTTAGAGATAACAAGGTGTAGGCCCGAAACGTCAGCCTTCTTGCTCCTCTGATGCTGCTCGGCCTGCTGTGTTCATCCAGCTCTACACCTTGTTATCTCAGATTCTCCAGCATCTGCAGTTCCTACTATCTCTATTTCTGTGTGTTATGGTTTCTAATTATTCATGTAAAGCTTCTAAAGCTGAGTCGCTTACCTTTTTCTAAAATTATCTCCCATTCTTGTTGCATATCACGTTGAAATATATGGACAGACAGCCACTTCTCTCTCATTCTATGGGACTGCAATGAAACCAGTTGCATGTGGCTGTGTAAATTTTCTGCTTAATGCACTTGGTCACTGTGAAAATTGCAGTGCTCATAGTGTTAACAATTGTTTGGATTAATCTGAGTGCCTGAGGGCTGAAGTACACAATAATGTCAAACCGTCATGAATAAAATCATCAAGCGAATTCCTTTCACTTTTGTGTTTTAAAGAAGTGTACTGTGGCCATTCACGTGAGATTTTTGTTTAGCAATGGTTTGCCTCTGTGGTTGCTGTGTTCGGACGGTCTGACTGTAACTATTATCAACATACTGTGTGTTCATCAGCAACCACCACCCTCCCCGCCCAATTGCTGGGACCACTTGATTACCGGCGCCAATCCTGCACTAGCACCCATCATCTCTCATCCACCGCGTGCTCCTACCTACACACATCTAGATTTTTATTTAATCCCTCATTTACATTTTCCTTTTTATCTTTCCATTCTGGCCTTTTCTGCTTGTCACTTATTCATGCTATGAACACTCAACAATGACCTTAGACTCAGACTCCAACATGAAGTAATTGAAATCTTGTCATGTCAAAATGTCAGTGATTGTGGTGTTCCTGCTGATGATAGGAAATGCATCAAATGACATTTCCTTATCTGCAGCTTGTGAATTGTATATGTGCATCTATGTTAATGTTCTGTAGCAGCAGGGGTGGGGGGTAGGGAAGTTCTGAATGTGACAGTGAATGGGTTGTGAGCAGAAAGTCTCTCTGTTTAATCATCCATCCTGATCTACAGTGGTTAACACAATTTTTGTGTAGCTCTCATACAAGAACAACAATTCTCAAACTTATATTGCTGTAAAGACAGACATGTGACCAAAGCTTTACATCTTGCATGGATTAGGATAAAAGCAAGAATGTCAATTTCAAACAAATGCAGAAAAACAGGTGTTGATTGTTGGCAAGTCTCCAGCAGTATAAACTGTTGTGATCATTTGTAATTTAGCATTTTTCCTTTTGTCCTGAACAATGCAATGGCAAAAGCTTTGACAATGATATTTAGGTTTGTACTCGCAAGCAACTGTTCATATTTGTGTCGCGCTACTAACACAAGATGCTTTACAGAGAAGCGAGGAAAAGAATTGACCCTGAACCAAAGAAAAATATATAAGGGGACTATATAAAAGGTACTCTTAAAGGAGAAGATAGAAATGGAAAGGAGGGAATTTTGGGATAAAATTCCAGAACTTGGAATAACATTGGCCAGGGTCATAATTATCAATGGAGGTAAGGCAAAATTGGCTGTAAAGGGGCCAGAGCCTGAAGAATGCAGAATTCAGGAAGAGGCCATTATAGGAATGAGGATGAAGTCATGGATCCAAGCACAAATAAGGATATTTGAATTTTTTTTACACCGGGTATGAGAAACCAATGATTTTGGTGAACTTGGTCCAATGAACAATTTAATTTAATGAAAGGCAGAATATTGCAGCTGGGATTAGACTAGTTAGGTGCTTGCTTTTCACCAGTACAGATGCGATGGGCCAAAAGACCTTTTCCTGTGCTGTAGACTTCTATGACTCTATGAGTTTGAGATGGGCTGCAGTTTACAGAGGACAAAAGGATGGAACATTGAATCGAAAAGATTGGAATAGTTAAATGTGGAGATACAAAAGGCATGGGTGAGAGTTTCAGTGGTAGATGAGTTGAGATAAGTATATTCTGTGGGTAATCTAATGGAAACAGAATAGTTTTGGAACTTTTGCACTCCTGATAGCAATGCTCCTAAAGGGGTGAGCCCACTGTTTCCCAAAAAGGTGACCTTGAGTTACTTTCTGAGATTGCTTTAATTGTGTCTTCACAGAGGAATCTAGTCCCAGACTGTAACTGTTTAAGAGGGTACACAATCATCAATTGGAGGGGACAGGTGGAAAATTGTATTCAGCAGCGCACCTAAAATACTAGTTCAGCAAGAAGGCTAATGAAAGAAAGGGTTAACTGCTTTACATCTAATGTGTCCCTCAGTGAATTCCACATGTTACTCAGCATTAGCCAATGATGGTACTTGTAAAGAACCAAAAGATTTAGCAGCAGTTAAGAAGGTTCATTATTTCATGCAATTTGTTATGGTGAGGCTAACTGGAATATGATTATACCAAGTAGATGGCTAAATTGTGCATGCCACAATGAGTTTCTTCTTATCCTGTTAAGCCGTGACTGACACTGCAGTCAGTCAAAGCCTTCAAAGAACAGCTCTTTCCATGCTTCTCGTAAATGGCGATATTTTAGCGGAGGATATTTTATCATTTCACTATGTAACTGCTGTTCCATAAACACAATTTAAGCACCCCCACTGACTGACTCATTCACCCACTGATGAATTCGACTGCACACATGGCAGGAAAATGCTATGACATACACGAGGCTGACCTTTCTGCACTCCTCTCCGGTCAGTTTGCTGTGAGGCGTTAATTTAATCAGGATGGGGAGTTATGGTTGGGTCAACACTTGGCTAACTACCCACTTCCACTGCAATTAAGTCTGTGGCAGAAAGATCTATGTATTCCTCCCCCATGCCAACTAAGGGTCTTAAATAGTCAATTAATTACCACCATAGTGGGCTCATCCTTCTGATGCTGGTATTAACACAATGTCTGGTGGGGGACTTACCATATGAGGAACACATACGGCACGTTAGCCTGCAGGTTCTCAGGGGAAAGCCTTGTTCTGCGGCAATCAGTGCTTGAACAAATGGACCCAGCATTGGGCACAGAGGCCCACTCAGAGACGACCCTGATCTTTGCAGATAATATCCCTCACCACTCCTCATTGTACCTCTGCCCTGTGACCCCTTTCTGCCATCAATTACCTCTGGCCTTGGATCCAGTGATGATTCTAGGCCTTAGGTGGGTGTTGTTTCAGCAGCAACCAACATCACCCCTTATGGCACTGCCATTCAACAGAGGGAAGCTGCTCCTGGTCAGCAAAGTTAAAGTCCCTGAACTGGGGCAAATCCTTTTCTGATGAAGGGTTTAGGCCCGAAACGTCAAGCTTTCCTGCTCCTATGATGCTGCTTGACCTGCTGTGTTCATCCAGCCCCATACTTGTTATCTCGGATTCTCCAGCATCTGCAGTACCTTTTATCTCTGGGGCAAATCCTGCCACTTGCCAGGCAAGTGCCTGATCGATGTGGTGTCTTAAAAGGCTCCTCTGATGATGTGTGGCCTGCTGTGTTCTCCAGCTCCACGCTGTGTTTTCTCTGACTCCAGCATCGGCAGTTCTTGCTAACCCTGGGGCTCTTGACAGCTCTCCAACTGATGGCTGAGACTCCTGTCACCTCCGGAAAATTTCATCCACTGTTAGCTATGAAGACTACTTGCAGCCAACCTCTACAATGTCTTTGACCTTCAGCTTCAACTCGTCAAAGATTCTACAGTCACGCTGCTGCAGTCTGGGTTTCTGGTCAGGGGCTTTGATTCCAGCCCACTGACTCCCACAGCTACCTGGAATACACCTCCTCCCACTCACCTTCCTGCAAAAATGCCATCCCCTATTCCCAATTCCTTCGCCTCTGCCGCATCTGCTCCCAGGATGAGACATTCCACTCCCGTACATCTCAGATGTCCTCATTCTTCAAGGACCGCAACTTCCCCCCCACAGTGGTTGAGAACGCCCTCGACCATGACTCCTGCATTTCCCGTAACACATCCCTCACACCCCATCCCCGCAATAATAACCAAAAAAGAATCCCCCTTGTCCTCACATACCACCCCACCAACCTCCGGATCCAACGCATCATCCTCCGACACTTCCGCCATCTGCAATCAGACCCCACCAACAAAGACATTTTTCCCTCCCCATCCCTATCTGCCTTCCGGAGGGACCACTCCCTCCGCGACTCCCTTGTCTGCTCCACACTCCCCTCCAGCCCCACCACACCCGGCACTTTTCCCTGCAACTACAGGAAGTGCTACACCTGCCCCCACACCTCCTCCCTCACCCCAATCCCAGGCCCCAAGAAGACTTTCCACATCAGGCAGATGTTCACCTGCACATCTGCCAATGTGGTATACTGCATCCGCTGTACCCATTGTGGCTTCCTCTACATCGGGCAAACCAAGCGGAGGCTTGGGGACCGCTTTGCAGAACACCTGCGCTCAGTTCGCAACAAACAACTGCACCTCCCACTCGCGAACCATTTCAACTCCCCC